>OY253748.1:7291193-7633514 GCA_958009045.1 Oxytorus armatus | reverse complement strand
GATAAAGCAATCTTACAAACTAAAATAACCTAAAAACTAGAACTAAGAACAAAATGGGCAATAGACCCCGCGCGAGTACCTAAAGCGTATGCACCCGATGCAGCTGCCGTACAGCATTACAATGGCTCGAAATCATTCGATCGAGGAGGGACTATCTGAATTCGAGTCGGAGCAGAAAAGAGTTCAGTCGTTTCTTGAAGCTCTCAAGAGAGGGAGCCGAGACTAATTCAGAAGGGAGCGAGTGCCAGAAGAAAGAGGCGGACAAGCGAAATGAGCGATGAAACGTTGTCGTTCGATGATTGGGGATGACGAAAGTGTTCGACGAAGAAGAACAACGAGACGATCGCTCAGCAGTTTGCTCCACTAACAGTAGAAGCTCCACGAGATAGTCAGGCGAACGTAGGAAGAGTCGCCGGTAAGTTTTAATACCGAGGAAGTAAAGACGTCGATTTTTTACTGACAGCCAACCTAGACGCTGACGATAAGGAGAGATATGCTCGTCACGACGGATGTTAAAAATTAAGCGTATAGAGCAGTTTGATTCCAACCGTTGGAGAGTACGGTCAAGCTCGTCAATAAGATCGTGAAATACTAGACAACAATAGTCAATGTGGGGGAAAACATGAGTGGAGATAAGCTTAATTCGGAGAGCTGTCGACAAAGCATTGCGATGAAATTTCAGTTTAAAGAGTGGCATGTACCTTTTGGGATAACGAAGAGATATGTTTGGTCCAGGATAGATCGGCTGAAAAATAGACACCAAGGTTTCGCACCGCTGATACATATGGGATAACGCTGCCAGAGATGTGAATAAGTGGTAGATCCGGAAGAGAGATGGTGCGCAAATAGGAGTTGCTACCCAGCACAAGAGCTTTGGTTTTGCCAACATTGAGAGACAGGCCACTGGTCTTAGCAAAATCAGCGATAACGTTGGCATCGTGAGAAATCATGGCAATCGCCTGGTTAAGTTCAGAGGGCAAGCAGTGGAAATAAATCTGGGTGTCGTCAGCAAATATCATGCGTTCGGAATAGCGGAGACTTGATCCTATGTCGTTAATGAAGAGGGAGAAGAGAAGAGGACCAAGGACGGAGCCCTGCGGTACTCCCATTGTTGTGTTAAGGCAGCAAGAAGGCTGACGCTGATCGTGGAGGACGGCTTGAGTTTGCTTTGACCGCTTTAACATACAGCGAGAAATGAACTACCCTGCTGCAAGATAGGAACAGCTGATACGAGCTGCATACGCTATGGTGTGTCCAGGCGCTACTGAGTAGCAGCGAGAGCCACTGGCTTCATATGTGTATACACAGCCATATGTAGAATAAGATGTGCAATTACAGCAACCGTCTGCTATTTGACTTCGATGCTCCGTCACGCGGAGCATCTAAACCTCATAGAAGAACCGCACTGTGACATCTAGCGGTAGTAAGCAGCGGCTTGTATTGAAATACTACGACCCCTGCACTACAGCGACGAGGAGGGCTGCGTCGAAATTTTCTTGCGCCTGATACATCCCGTTAAACTAGATCACTTGGAATATTTAGTTCCGATTTCATGTTCCTCGAGAGCAGGTCCCCAATCATATAAAATACGAGGAGGGACCCAAAAAAACGGGAATTCCGTCATAATTTCTTTATTTTTTAATATTTTTAGACCAAATTTTTATCACCTTCAAAATATGCTTCTTTGACCATAACGCACCTCTGCAAACGATCCTGCCAATGTTCAAAACATTTTTTAAATTTACTTATCGGGATGTTCTTTAGGCCTTCCAGCTATTTTTGTTTCACCTCCTCCACAGTGGCAAAACGCTTGATTGCTGCTTTGTTTCGGGGTCGTATCCATAGCACCACGATTCATCACCACTAATCACCTTAGAAAAAAAACACGTGGAATGCCGCGCGTTAGAAGTGAAAATTTTTCATCCCGTTGGTAGGCGTAAATTTCATGCTATCCAAATTTCGTTTCATGAAGTGAGATTAGGTTGGGAAATCTAAGTGTGAAAAACCTTAGGGTGGAAAAACAAATTTCGTTTTTGATGTGCATTTACAAAATATTTTTATTCATCAATGACATCTTCCAAAAATGATAAAATAGGTTTATGAAACGAAAAATAAGATAAAACAAATAAATGAGAGAACTGATAAAATGATGCACTACACACTATAAGCAGCAGTAACACGTGTACATCGCATGAAAGGCACAATGAGAATGCTGGCAAATGGCGGCATCAGTGATGAACATTTTGGCAGGCGCTCTATCGCACGGCAAGCAGCCACGGGCCCATACTTTTCTCAGCGGCAGACCCGAGAGGTGCTGCCGTGAGTGTGAGAACAGTGAACTGAGACACACGCATATATCTCTCTATATTATATAGATACTATACGAAGCGCGCAGGGGGGCGGAGCCCCCCTAGTATATATCCCTCCACCCGCCCTGCGCGCTTCGCGCGCCAACCCTCTGTGTCAGCTTCACCGAATACGGCCACTCGAACCCGTTTGGTGAAGCTGACCGATTTCCCTTTACCACAAGGGGAACCTGACCCAACCTAACCTGACCCAACCTAAACTGACCCAACCCAACCTGACCCAACCCAACCTAACCTGACCCAACCTAACCTGACCCAACCTAACCTGACCCAACCTAACCTGACCCAACCTAACCTGACCCAACCTAACCTGACCCAACCTAACCTGACCCAACCTAACCTGACCCAACCTAACCTGACCCAACCTAACCTTACCCAACCTAACCTGACCCAACCCAACCTGACCCAACCTAACCCTCAACTCTTGTACACGGCGACGGCGGCGGCGGCGGCGAAATATTTATATAATATAGATATATATATATACTAGGAGGGCTCTGCCCCCCTGCGCACTTCGCGCGCCACCCCCCCCCCCCCCGCCCGCGCCTCCCCCGCCCCCGCTCGATCCGCTCACCCAGCCTACTCGATCCCGCTCCCTCTCCTCAACTCTTGTACACGGCGGCGGCGACGGCGGCGACGGCGGCGGCGGCGAAACATTTATATAATATAGAGAGATATTATATTAATATTTCGCCGCCGCCGCCGCCGCCGTGTACAAGAGTTGAGGGGATCGACCGGTGGCGGGGGAAGCGTGGGTGGGGGCGTGTGGGCGAGAGGCGCGGGCGGGGGAGGGTTGGCGCGCGCAGGGGGGCACAGTTCCCCTAGTACATATATATATTGTGACGAAACATTTGGCGTCTCGTCACTCGTACGGAGTGTATTCGTTCAGGGGGTCGGATTTACGACCCTGGGACGACTTGCGCTCGCTTCGTCGCAAGTCCGAAACGGTAAAAATTAAGAATCTGCGGTTACCTCGAGAGTTGACCATTTGGCAACGCTGTAGCTATTCGTCGTTCAGCGACTTTGTTAGGCTCTCTGTGTTTATGACCGTATGGTTCGCTCGCTTCGAGCGCGAACGATAGAGTTTTTCTGTTTACTATACTGTCGCGTCTGTTTTTCTAGCCCGTTCCGTTCAGCTCTCTTAGCGTCCCGTTCAAGTAAATATTCCAAATCATTAAATTATATTATAAGCAAGTGCTTCATATTAAATTCGAGAAATTATTCTGGTATGGTTAAATTCTACTAATATTTGCGTCTCTTTATTTTTTTGTTCGGGTTCTCTCTGCCGGCTATCGTTTGGCTCTCTTATTTGGGGCTCTCTGTATTTCAACAATAAATTAAGGCTCTCTGCGTTTCCCGGCGGGTGATCGGCGTTTATCTCGGCATTGACATTATTTTTTTGTACTCGGGAGACCGATCATCTCCCGAGGTTAGGATTTTAGGGACTTTGAGAGTCGGGAGTTCGTCCTTGAGGTGGCAGGCGGGTGCCGAACAACTGCACCCGTGGTCATGGTCGCCAGGGAGCGAGCTGGAGAAACGGCCGAAATTTACTGAGCCACCCTCCTCCCGTACGGCTTCCCAGCCTCGTCCTGGACCAGCCCGCCGTTGTCTCGACCGTCGCGGTCCGGATGCCCTCCGGCGCCTCATTCGTAGAGGGCCTATGGGACCGATGGGGGTTTGTGAGGTGGCAATGTGCCGGTTCTGGGATCCGCGTGGACAGAGTTGGCGGCCACCACCATCCACGGGCGGGATCCCGACCTTACCCTCGTCGGGGACCGGGTCCTGGGGGAAGACGGCCGAGACACGGCATATAAAAAAAACTGCCGGGCGGACACCGACTCGCTCCGTCTTTGTCGCGATATTCGCCGAGAGCCCTGCCATCACTCGTTCTCTCTCTCTCTTTAGCTTTCGTCAAAAAGGACCCCTCTCCCCGCGCACCCCTCGAGTCGTCGCGAGAGGTGCCAGCGTAAGAAGGAGGACCGGCCTAACCCAGTAACCCGAGTGACAGCGAGTGACCCCGGAAACGTACGAGTATGCGCAGGACTAGACCAAGGGTCAAGAGTGGGGACCATCGACCCACGGAGAGCAAGGATCGCACATCGATTTTCACTTACTGTTCGGACTGCTACCTCGCGTGACGCGTTTTTCCTAGTGTTCTCTCGAGTGTCGCCATCGATCATAACGCTACCTTTGTCTTCACCATCCATCTTCAACATCATTCAACGACGGCATCGACGATCTTCCGCCATCTTGCGATTCGCCCGTACGAGTCCCTTGCGTTGCGGCAGAGATTATTCGGTGAGGTACTTCCTCCTTTTTCCTTTGTAAGGTTAGTAACTTCGTCTTTCTCAATTGGCCGTGTGGCCGTTAGTTTTGGTTATTTTGAGGATTTTTGTATTTTGGTCAATTATTGGGATTTAGTCCCGTTCGAGTTTGTTAGTGGAATTACGAGCCGGTCCCCGGACCGCGTGACGAAGTTACTGGCCCATTATCGCCACGTGTTATATATTTCGCATTTTCGATTTTGTTATGTTCTTTATTCGCGATTGAAATCGCATTTCCGGATTTATTTTGTTAAGTGAACTTGTGTTATCGCGTTCGAGTTTGTTATCAATTTATTCGTTATTTCGGTTTTTGCATTCCTTTCGTTATTCAATTCACGTCCGGGCGCTATCGCTTACCGCACTGTTTCCTTTTGCTTATTTCGGCTCTTATCTTCGAACCCTTTTGGACCATTTGCTTTTGGTTATTATTCGCCATTCCCTTGCGCCATTACATGCGAGATTTCGAATCTCCGCCATCTTTTCCCGTATCTTCGCACCCGTTCATAATATTTTGCCCGCGATTGTTAATCGCGTTTTTCCCTTGCCCGTTACCCCTCTGGCTACCGTAAATTCCGGCTAATTTGAATCTTACGAGAGGCTACTTGGAAATTCCGGCTAATTTGACTCTTACGAGAGGCTACTTGGAAATCCCGGCTAATTTGACTCTTACGAGAGGCTACTTGGAAATTCCGGCTAATTTGACTCTTACGAGAGGCTACTTGGAAATCCCGGCTAATTTGACTCTTACGAGAGACTACTTGGAAATTCCGGCTAATTTGACTCTTACGAGAGGCTACTTGGAAATTCCGGCTAATTTGACTCTTACGAGAGGCTATCTTGGATTTGGGCTATCTCGGTGTGAGTGCCGTGAGAAATCTACGGATTTGCTTAACGTCCTCGTCGCTACTGCTTTTGCAATCGTCAAATCCGGCTAACTCCCTCCGTACGAGAGGCTACTTGGAAATTCCGGCTAATTTGACTCTTACGAGAGGCTACTTGGAAATTCCCGGCTAATTTGACTCCTACGAGAGACTATCTCGAAATCCCGGCTAATTCGACCCTTACGAGAGGCTAACGTGGATTTGGGCTATCTTGGTGTGAGTGTCGTGAGGAACCTTCGGATTCGCTCAACGTCCTCGCCGTTACCACCGTTACCATCTTCAAATCCGGCTAATTTGACTCTTACGAGAGGCTATCTTGAGATTCCGGCTAATTTCCCTCTTACGAGAGGCTATCTTGGAATTCCGGCTAATTTCCCTCTACGAGAGGCTATTTGAAATTCCCGCTGTCGTCCCCGTTACCCCTGGTCAATTTTGTTCTCTTGTGCGTAAGCCGGTAACCCGTGACTTTGTTCGTTAATAATTTCAGGCTAATTTTGTCCGTATTGTGTTTTGGCTACGTTTCGCGTTATTTTGCTTCCGCCGGATATTTGTTAAATTACGTCGAATCCTCCCTGAGGCGAATCTTCAGGTTGTAATATTGTGTGTAAAATATCTTGTTAATTCTAGTTATTCATTGCGATTATTGCCGCCATTTTGTTATCTTTTGTATCGGAATTTATTGCGTTGTTGCGGTCGAACTACGTGACTGCTGGCTTAAATTGCGTTAAGTTATTTGTTTTGTTAATTTTAAGTATTGCATTTCTTCGTATTGTCGCAGAACGCTGATCATTTCATTTTCGGTACGAATCTTCCGAGTGCGTCGTAACCGTTCGTTTTCGTTATCGTTGGCAGTGTTGCCACGTCCCCTTGTTACACGTTTTTTGTACGACCGACGATCTCGTTGTACAGCCCCCGCCGCATACCGTGGGGGTGGTTTCCGGGATAAAATAAATAATTTTCACAGTTTTCCCGAGTCACCGCGTTCGCTTATTCGCCCAAAAATCCCGCCCCTCTACCATTCTCGGAAGTATTAACTGAGTAGCCGGAGTCTTTTGCCGAACGTTTTCAACTGTGTTCCTTTGGTGTTAAACGACGAGAGCGAAAAATAAATAAGCCGTTCTCTTTACGGGAGCGGTGGTGACGCGCGAATCTCGCTCGTTGCCTGGCGCCTATCTCTCGTTCGTTTGGTCGGTACTTCCGACATCTTGTGAGAGTTGGTTACCTCTCCAACGTAATATTCATTTTTTTTGGGGTTTTATTAATGTTCATTAGGCCACGTTCGACACCCACGTGACGAGAGTCAAATATTTCGTTACAAATTGGCGCCCAACGTGGGGCTCGAATAAGCAAATTCGGTGTAAAAATCGTGTAAATTCTACGTTCTATAGGGATCAAGCGTTCTGCGAGAATTTTATTTGAAATATTATTTAGGCTTTGAAGAATCATATTATACTCGACGTTACGCAGAAAGATAAATACGTATTCGCGTAGTTAGTTTGACGAGAAAAACAAGTCTGTTTTCTCGTATCCTCGCCCGCTCTCGCTCTCGGTTATTATTCTCATTATCGCGCTACCTATTATTCGGTGTTTGGTGTGAGGATCGGTTTTTCGATCGTGTTTACATTCGCAAATCCTTTGTCATTACCCACGGCTATCTGATTGTGTCTCGCTGTTTCGAACGCTCAGGCTCTACGCCAGAGAGGCCCTCAACAACGACACAAAATTGAATATTCTCTCGAATATTCCCTCGCCTCGAAACAGTGCGACAGTCAGGTAGCTGTTTCTCTACGTTCCCTTGTTTGTTTTTTTTTGGCTTTGCTCTCTCTTCGTTTCATTTTTCCCTCGCGTTCACTCTCCGACGCTATACCAACCGCCGAGTTATTGACATCTCGGACCCTCATTGTTCGCACGACTCGCACGTGCTCACGCTCCTTCGCTACCCTTTCCACAGCTCGCTACCTCGCTCTCTCTAGCTCACGCGTTCCACCGTGGGCAAAACCCGGCCATCGAGGCTCTCGTGGTCGTTGTTTACATCCCGACGCTCGCACAGCCCGCGCGTTCCTCACGTGGTTCGTCTCACTCGCTGCCCGGCCACGCTAACCCCCCCGCTCTCTCGCTCCGAGTTCGCTCGACGACGCCAAGTCTCTAGTCCCCTCTCTCCCTCGGGCCGCTCTCTCTCGTGCCGCTCTATCTCGTCGCCTCTCCCTAACTCATACCCGAGCCCGCTCAACGCCGCCTCGTACTCTATCGTTCTCTCGCTCTTTCGCGCGCTTACCGGTCACCGCGTGCTCAGTACCATAGTACACGCGACACCCGAAACGAGTGCGACCTCGTACCGCACCCCGCGCCCCGCGCCAGTCGCCGCACCCTTCTATCGCAGTCGGAGGATAGTCCGGTCGTGTTGTTTCGATCGCGACGTATTCATAAGCCAAACCCCAATTTAATAAACATTTAGCATCCTATTATTTGTCATTTTCAGTAGTCGCGACCGATCGTATATTTGCATTAATTTCAGAATTACCCATTAACCCCGCGTTTTATTATTTCTCATTGTACGGAATCGCGACCGATCGTACGTTTGCCTCAATTAAAATCAAATTTCATTGTTGTATTTATTTTCATTTTCGGTAATCGCGACCGATCTTACAATTGCGTTAATTAAAATCAAAGTTCATTGTTTCATTATTTTTCATTTTTGGTAATCGCGACCGATCTTACATCTGCTTTAATTAAAATCAAATTTCATTGTTGTATTAATTTTCATTTCCGGTAATCGCGACCGATCGTACATCCGCTTTAATTAAAATCAAATTTCATTGTTTCATTATTTTTCAGTTTCGGTAATCGCGACCGATCTTACATCTGCTTTAATTAAAATCAAATTTCATTGTTGTATTAATTTTCATTTTCGGTAATCGCGACCGATCGTACATTTGCCTTAATTAAAATCAAATTTCATTGTTCATTATTTTTCATTTTCGGTAATCGCGACCGATCGTACATCCGCTTTAATTAAAATCAAATTTCATTGTTTCATCATTTTCCATTTTCGGTAATCGCGACCGATCTTACATCTGCTTTAATTAAAATCAAATTTCATTGTTTCATTATTTTCCATTTTCGGTAATCGCGACCGATCTTACATTTGCATTAATTAAAATCAAATTTCATTGCTGTATTAATATTCATTTTCGGTAATCGCGACCGATCGTACATTTGCCTTAATTAAAATCAAATTTCATTGTTCATTATTTTTCATTTTCGGTAATCGCGACCGATCCTACATCTGCTTTAATTAAAATCAACTTTCATTGTTTCATTATTTTTCATTTTCGGTAATCGCGACCGATCTTACATTTGCATTAATTAAAATCAAATTTCATTGTTATATTAAGTTTCATTTTCGGTAATCGCGACCGACCGTACATTGGCCTGAATTAAAATCAAATTTCATTGTTTCACTATTTTTCATTTTCGGTAATCGCGACCGATTGTAAGGCTAACTTATTCCCCGTAGCGGCTTAGTCAAACCGAGTTTCACTATCTCTCCGCGCGCGTCGAAATTAATTTCCCCCTCTTACTCCGACATTAAACGGGTTCGTTACCTGTTAAGAAATCATACGACTCTACGCTTGTCATGTCCGACCACGGCGACTCCCTACCCGGCAGGGCGGGTCGCGTATTTGACTCGACCCAAGACGATTCCGGTATCAATCAAACCGGCACCCTCGACGGAACTCCTCGGGCACCGTCACCTCCCGTCGCCGAGCCCGTCGCGTCCACCTCGGCTAACGCACACCCGCCTTCGGCCTCGGGCCCACTCGGCTGGCTCCCTACGCCGCGCCGAGCCGCCCGTTGTCCTCCACTCGTGTCGACCAAGTACCACCGTTCGAAGAAACCCCGCTGCACGACGAACCGCGACACTCTCGCTACGCTACCTCCCCCTCGGCCGTGCTCCACCTTATGCGCAAATGGAACATCGAGTTTTCCGGTGCTCGGGGTGAAGACGTGGACACGTTCCTGACTCGTATCGAGGAGGGCCGTGACCTTGTCTCCATCCATGACGCGGACTTGATTCGGTGCCTCCCATTTTTCCTTAAGAGAATTGCGTTGGTCTGGTTCCGCACCGATCGCGCCCGGTGGTCCATATGGAATAGCTTCCGTGCGTCCTGCCGTCAGCGCTTCGGGGACCCCGACTACCAATACGCCCTACGCGCGGAAATCATGCGCCGAACCCAAGGCGAGAAGGAACCCATCGCGGATTTTCTAACGTGCCTTCGCGGATTATTCGGTCGACTAAACCCCCCCTGGCCCGAAGCGGAACAAATACAATACGCCCACCGCAACCTGTTGCCGCGTTTCCAATGCGCGATACACCGCGACGACCTTTACGATTTCGACTCGTTCGAGCACATCGCCATTCGTCTTGAGAAGAGCTTCGAGGGCGCGCGCTCGTACCGGGCACCCCCGCCACCCGATCAATCGCTTTGCCCAGAACTGGCGTATCGGGGTCCGCGAACGCCGCGCTCCCCAACGCACCGGTTACCTTCTCGCGCGGCCTACGCCGCGGTCGAATTCGACGGGGAAGAACTCGATGCGTCACCAACTCAGCTCGAGGACGCAGAGGCTATCTTTGAGGCCCCGAGCAACCTCCATGCGGTACAAGCCCGCGCCGCGCCGAATCAGCCCCGCCAAGCGCATCACCCAACCCCGCGCCGTCGCCTACCGCGCCGACAACCCACGCCGCCAGCTACCTCCGTCACCGCCGACCCTCCGGCTCCCTCGCAACCCCGCGGCCCCGCAGGGGAAGCTACCTCCTCGCCACCCACGGCGGTTAACGCCGCCCTAGATGCATCAACATCCCCACGGCCCTTAGTCTGCTGGAATTGCGGGCTATCCGGCCATCGGTTCACCGCCTGTCCGTCCCCGCGTCGTCGGTTTTGTTACCGTTGCGGTCGAACCGGCGTAACTAAGCTCGACTGCCCGGACTGCTCGGGAAACGCGTAAAGGCGGCGTCGCAAGGGCCTAACGAACGCCCCGTCAAAACAAATCCCTCGGCCCTACCGGTTACCTCGGCGGACAAAGTCAGGGCGGCGGACCCCTATTGGTGCGGTCATCTGCAATCGGAGGAAAGCGTGACCGCCTTCTTCATCACCTTCAAGGTCAACGGTTGGCCAATCCGCGCGTTAGTGGATTCGGGCTCTAGCCGCACGTTCCTCGGCCCCCTCGGTATCCGCTGGATGGACGAGCTTAAGGTACCGCGCAGCCCCGCGACTCCCCGGGGAGTAGAGATGGCCGGCGGTCAGCGCGCTATCGCCCGTGAGACCGTCAACCCCACGATTCATCTGAACGGCCGACCGTTTCCCCTCACCGCGTACCGGCTACCCGCACTCGTTCTCCCCTGTATACTCGGTATCGACTTCTTACGCACGGCTCGTTTCGTGGTGGACTTCGAGGAAGCGCGTTATTACTTCAAGGACGACCCGTTTCGATTCTACAAATTCGAAATTCAGAGGTCACGCGGCCCGGTCGCTACGCTATGTTGCGGCCTCCAAGAGCTCACCCCCGCGCAATCCAGCTACCTCAAAACCTTGATTAAGGACGAGATACCCTTGGCTCCCTTACAACCCGGCGCCACAACCCTCACGGAACACCATATCGACGTCGGCGGTCATCCAGCGATAAAACAACGGTACTACGCGGTGTCGCCCCCGATCGAAAAGGCGATCCACGCGGCAGTCGAGGAGATGCTTAGGGACGGAATTATAGAGCCATCTAAGAGCGATTGGTCGAGCCCAATCGTAATGGTGAAAAAAGCGAATGGCAAGCTGCGTTTTTGTCTCGACTTCCGAAAAGTCAATAGCGTTACGAAGAAGGACGCGTAACCGATTCCCCTAATGAATTGCATCCTCGACCGCCTGCGCCAGGCTAACTACATCACGACCCTCGATCTTAGTCAAGCGTACTTCCAGGTTCCCTTAGCGCAAGATAGTCGGGAGATTACCGCCTTTACCGTCCCCGGCTTCGGGTTCTTTCAATTCACACGTATGCCGTTCGGTCTTACAAACGCACCGGCTACCTTTCAGCGTTTGCTGGACCGTCTACTTGGCCCCGAAATGCAACCCCACGTCTACGTCTATCTCGACGACATTATCATCGTGACCCAGACTTTCGACGAGCACATCATCTGGCTCCGTAAAGTCCTGGGGAAAATTCGCGAAGCCGGCTTAACCATCAACCCGGACAAGAGGGAATTTTGTCGCTCGCATGTACGTTATTTGGGCTTCCTAGTCAATCGCCACGGCTTACAAGCCGACCCCGAGAAAGTCGCCCCGGTCCTGAACTACCCACCCCCGAGTAACATCAAACAACTCCGCCGTTTCCTCGGCATGGCTTCCTGGTACCGGCGTTTCATTCCTCAGTTTGCCACCTTAGCTACCTCGTTGACGGCTCTCTTAAAGAAAAACCAGAGCTGGACATGGGCCGAGGGACAAAAAGCAGCATTCGATAAAATTCGCCATCGACTCACCACCGCACCCACTCTGATATGCCCACATTTCGACCTCCCTTTCGTATTACAGACCGACGCGAGCGGAGTGGGGCTGGGCGCGGTCCTTACCCAATCCATCGATGACGTCGAACATGTTATCGCATACGCGAGCCGGTCCCTTAATAGCGCGGAGCGTAATTACACCACCACCGAACAGGAGTGTCTCGCAGTCCTATGGTCGATTCGAAAATTTCGATGCTACCTGGAGGGGTACCATTTCACCGTCATCACCGATCACTCTAGCCTCCGTTGGTTACACCACCTTAAGAACCCCACGGGTAGGTTAGGCCGTTGGGCCCTGGAACTACAAGAATACGATTACGAAGTCATTCACCGTAAGGGCGCGCTTCACCACGTCCCCGACGCGTTATCCCGGATCCCTGAGGCTCTCTGTGCGGCTATCTTACCACCGGGGGATAGTAAAGACGCGTGGCATCGGCGGAAGTTACGCGACGTTTGCCACAACCCCTCCGCATACCCTGACTGGCGAGTTGAGAACGGTTACCTTTACTATCATAGGCCCCCCGACCTCGCGGCCCTCGAGGTCGGAGACCTGGAAGACTGGAAGCTAGTGCTTCCCCGTGAGTCGCGTTCGGCCGCCATCTCCGAATCCCACGATACCCCGCAAGCCGGACATCTCGGCGTGAGCAAAACGACCCATCGCCTCGCGGTCCGCTACTACTGGCCGAATATGCTACGCGACGTCGCCCGCTACGTCCGGGGCTGCGCTACTTGCCAACGGTGTAAGGCCGAGCAGGCACCCCCGGTCGGGTTAATGGGTCGACGAATCCTCGAACAACCCTGGGACTAGGTCGCGGTAGACATCATGGGCCCCCTCCCCACAAGCAAAGCAGGTTTCTCGTACCTGTTGGTGATGCAAGACCTATTCACCAAATGGGTGGAGCTCTGCCCGCTACGTAAAGTCACCGGCAAAAAGATCGCGGAGGTTTTCGACGACACGGTCGTCTCCCGTTGGGGAGCCCCGCGCGTACTGTTGTCGGATAACGGGACGGAATTCGTTAACCGGGATATCCGAATGTTAGTCGAGCGGGTAGGCATGCAACATCACACGACACCCCCGTACCATCCCCAAGCGAACCCCGTTGAGCGAGTAAACCGAGTCCTGAAAACCATGATCATCTCTTTCCTCGAGGACGACCACCGTGATTGGGATCTCCATCTCCACGAATTTCGCTTCGCCTACAACTCCTCACACCACGGTTCTCTTGGAACGAGCCCCGCGTTCCTCAACTTCGGCCGCGAACCCCGCCCCGCGGTCCTCCTCCGTCGAGAATGCGAACCCAACCCCCAAATCCACCCTAACACCCCTCAGAGTTGGAGCGAGCGTATGTCGCGTCTCAAGGCGCTCAGAGGAACCATTACCCAATCTCTCGAGAATGCATTTCGCCGCCAGGCTACCTACTACAATCGTAGAAGAAGAGAGCGTAACGTCGAGGTAGGGGATCTAGTATTGAAGCGCCAGCACGTTCTATCGTCCGCAACACGACACTTCGCCGCGAAACTCGCGCCGAAATTTAATGGACCATTCGATGTAGTTAAAAAATTGTCCCCGCTGGTGGTGCAACTTAAGGCCCCTAATGGCCCCTGGACAGGTAAAGTGCACATACAGGATCTCAAACCGTTCGTTAATGTCTCATTGTATTACGTCCGTACAGATTACCTCGACTCTACCGACGGGCTAACTATCGCCGACGGATCACGGCTATCTTCACCGGCGGTTTGGGTGACCACCCCCCCCCCCAAGCTCTCTTCGGGCATCGGTTTTCTTCATCCTTGGCTGCCTCGACTTACCCGACACCCCTACGGAACACCATGTGCGAACCCCGTAATGTCCCATCCGAAGCCACCTTGGAGACCCCGGACTCAACCTACGAAGTCGTCGAGTTATCGTCGGTATCTCCGGCAGGCTCCCTCGCCGACTTCGACCTCCACTCGGCAGCCACAGAGGATATGGATTTGCAGGCGGCAGAGGACGAATTACAATCGGAGATAGACGCGGAGCGCGCCCGTAATTTGGAGTTCTCGGTGCGCGTCAACGAGCACCGTCGGTTGCGGGCCCAGATGCAAGTAGAGGCCTTCGACGAGAATCCGTTTTGGTCGCACATCCGCCCGTATTCGGAGGATCTGGCGGTCGTCGAGTACCTGAATCCCGGTTTCTTACTGGATCTTCGGGACCAAGCGTTAGCTCTGTCACACCAGCAGAGCGGCTACTGCCCAATCCGGGAGGATCGTGAGGCCCGAATACCGGCTTCATCGGTAGATGTCCGCGCTTGGCCTGCATCGACAGACGTCGCCACGCAAGCTGACACCACGGAGCGGAGCAACGTCGCCACCCAGACAACAACAACTACCGTGGACCGCTGTACCGGTCCGTCCCACGGGGCCCGTTCCGTATCTCGTGGCGTCCAAACCACGGGGGGGCCAAAGCAACACCAGGCCTAGCCCGGGTCGTGGACGGACGACCGGTCCGACGCCTCGGAGCCCGCCAAACAACCCGACAAGCTCCGGCGACCCAAGAGGGGCGCCTCTCGAACCATCGCTTCCACCTCATCGCCGCCTGCGCTCATGGACCTCCGACTACCCGACCTCTCGCCATCCAGCGCCGCCAACGTCGCCGCCCCAGCAAATACACCGTCCCGGCCTTCCGGATCAAAACGATCGAGATCCGGATCCGCTAACCGAGTCGGCCGATGTTTTTATTGCGGGGATCCCGGTCATCGGCGCCAACAGTGCACCCAACCACCGGTGCGCTGTTGTTGGCGCTGCGGCCACAAAGGGGTAACCATCAAGGAGTGCCCGAATTGCCACGACGATTGGCGCGCCGAGGGACCGTTCGTCGCGAGCCTGGGCCGCAACGCCGCGAGCCTGGGCCCGCGGAGTCACGCTAGCTGATGCGAAGGCCAACACCCGAAACTCCAACCCGAACCCCAAAAATCGACGAGCGCCACGACGTCATGGCTCTCTCCCACGACGTCACCCCTGCGCTGAGGCCCGGATGAGATTTTGACGCCTGGTGCCCCGTCCAACGACCCGCTACCTCTCGCTCGACCGCCGAGCTGATCCGCTACCTCCATCGTCGCCGTCGGACGGCTACTTGAACACCGGCTACGAGACAAACGCTATCTTCCGGACTGAGATCCGGTCTGTGACGCACCGCTTCGGGCACCTCCAACGAGTCGGCAAAATTGTGTTGTACCATTAGCGGCTGACTGCTGTAAACCCCTTATGGGAGATTGTATTTTTTTCCCCTCTTTTGATTCTTTAGCGGCTCACTAGCCGTATTATCGTATTTGTGAAGCGTCAGTCCGCCGGGAATAAAATTATATGTTAATAATTAATTGTGGTTCTTTTATTAGTATGATTTATCGTGGCGTTAATGTAATACAAAGGAGGGCATAACGTTTCGCCGTGGCTGGAGGTTATTGTCTGGGCCCTGGAGGAGGCCTCGTACCGATTTTCTCTGTTGCAGATCCCTCGAGAGAGCACCCTGTTCGTTTCTCACCGTGCGAGATGGCATCGGCCCAACCCACTCTAAACTTCGCGAACGGCGTCGTTGCCAAGAGTTTATTCAACGTCTTGCAAATTCTGGGGTGAGGGTCTGTGACGAAACATTTGGCGTCTCGTCACTCGTACGTAGTGTATTCGTTCAGGGGGTCGGATTTACGACCCTGGGACGACGCGCGCTCGCTTCGTCGCAAGTCCGAAACGGTAAAAATTAAGAATCTCCGGTTACCTCGAGAGTTGACCATTTGGCAACTCTGTAGCTATTCGTCGTTCAGCGACTTTGTTAGGCTCTCTGTGTTTATGACCCTATGGTTCGCTCGCTTCGAGCGCGAACGATAGAGTTTTTCTGTTTACTATACTGTCGCGTCTGTTTTTCTAGCCCGTTCCGTTCAGCTCTCTTAGCGTCCCGTTCAAGTAAATATTCCAAATCATTAAATTATATTATAAGCAAGTGCTTCATATTAAATTCGAGAAATTATTCTGGTATGGTTAAATTCTACTAATATTTGCGTCTCTTTATTTTTTTGTTCGGGTTCTCTCTGCCGGCTATCGTTTGGCTCTCTTATTTGGGGATCTCTGTATTTCAACAATAAATTAAGGCTCTCTGCGTTTCCCGGCGGGTGATCGGCGTTTATCTCGGCATTGACATTATTTTTTTGTACTCGTGAGACCGATCATCTCCCGAGGTTAGGATTTTAGGGACTTTGAGAGTCGGGAGTTCGTCCTTAAGGTGGCAGCCGGGTGCCGAACAACTGCACCCGTGGTCATGGTCGCCAGGGAGCGAGCTGGAGAAACGGCCGAAATTTACTGAGCCACCCTCCTCCCGTACGGCTTCCCAGCCTCGTGCTGGACCAGCCCGCCGTTGTCTCGACCGTCGCGGTCCGGATGCCCTCCGGCGCCTCATTCGTAGAGGGCCTATGGGACCGATGGGGGTTTGTGAGGTGGCAATGTGCCGGTTCTGGGATCCGCGTGGACAGAGTTGGCGGCCACCACCATCCACGGGCGGGATCCCGACCTTACCCTCGTCGGAGACCGGGTCCTGGGGGAAGACGGCCGAGACACGGCATATAAAAAAAACTGCCGGGCGGACACCGACTCGCTCCGTCTTTGTCGCGATATTCGCCGAGAGCCCTGCCATCACTCGTTCTCTCTCTCTCTTTAGCTTTCGTCAAAAAGGACCCCTCTCCCCGTGCACCCCTCGAGTCGACGCGAGAGGTGCCGGCGTAAGAAGGAGGACCGGCGTAACCCAGTAACCCGAGTGACAGCGAGTAACCCCGGAAACGTACGAGTATGCGCAGGACTAGACCAAGGGTCAAGAGTGGGGACCATCGACCCACGGAGAGCAAGGATCGCACATCGATTTTCACTTACTGTTCGGACTGCTACCTCGCGTGACGCGTTTTCCCTAGTGTTCTCTCGAGTGTCGCCATCGATCATAACGCTACCTTTGTCTTCACCATCCATCTTCAACATCATTCAACGACGGCATCGACGATCTTCCGCCATCTTGCGATTCGCCCGTACGAGTCCCTTGCGTTGCGGCAGAGATTATTCGGTGAGGTACTTCCTCCTTTGTAAGGTTAGTAACTTCGTCTTTCTCAATTGGCCGTGTGGCCGTTAGTTTTGGTTATTTTGAGGATTTTTGTATTTTGGTCAATTATTGGGATTTAGTCCCGTTCGAGTTTGTTAGTGGAATTACGAGCCGGTCCTCGGACCGCGTGACGAAGTTACTGGCCTATTATCGCCACGTGTTATATATTTCGCATTTTCGATTTTGTTATGTTCTTTATTCGCGATTGAAATCGCATTTCGGGATTTATTTTGTTAAGTGAATTTGTGTTATCGCGTTCGAGTTTGTTATCAATTTATTCGTTATTTCGGTTTTTGCATTCCTTTCGTTATTCAATTCACGTCCGGGCGCTATCGCTTACCGCACTGTTTCCTTTTGCTTATTTCGGCTCTTATCTTCGAACCCTTTTGGACCATTTGCTTTTGGTTATTATTCGCCATTCCCTTGCGCCATTACATGCGAGATTTCGAATCTCCGCAATCTTTTCCCGTATCTTCGCACCCGTTCATAATATTTTGCCCGCGATTGTTAATCGCGTTTTTCCCTTGCCCGTTACCCCTCTGGCTACCGTAAATTCCGGCTAATTTGACTCTTACGAGAGGCTACTTGGAAATTCCGGCTAATTTGACTCTTACGAGAGGCTACTTGGAAATTCCGGCTAAGTTGACTCTTACGAGAGGCTACTTAGAAATCCCGGCTAATTTGACTCTTACGAGAGACTACTTGGAAATTCCGGCTAATTTGACTCTTACGAGAGGCTACTTGGAAATTCCGGCTAATTTGACTCTTACGAGAGGCTATCTTGGATTTGGGCTATCTCGGTGTGAGTGCCGTGAGAAATCTACGGATTTGCTTAACGTCCTCGTCGCTACTGCTTTTGCAATCGTCAAATCCGGCTAACTCCCTTCGTACGAGAGGCTACTTGGAAATTCCGGCGAATTTGACTCTTACGAGAGGCTACTTGGAAATTCCCGGCTAATTTGACTCCTACGAGAGACTATCTCGAAATCCCGGCTAATTCGACCCTTACGAGAGGCTAACGTGGATTTGGGCTATCTTGGTGTGAGTGTCGTGAGGAACCTTCGGATTCGCTCAACGTCCTCGCCGTTACCACCGTTACCATCTTCAAATCCGGCTAATTTGACTCTTACGAGAGGCTATCTTGAGATTCCGGCTAATTTCCCTCTTACGAGAGGCTATTTGAAATTCCCGCTGTCGTCCCCGTTACCCCTGGTCAATTTTGTTCTCTTGTGCGTAAGCCGGTAACCCGTGACTTTGTTCGTTAATAATTTCAGGCTAATTTTGTTCATATTGTGTTTTGGCTACGTTTCGCGTTATTTTGCTTCCGCCGGATATTTGTTAAATTACGTCGAATCCTCCCTGAGGCGAATCTTCAGGTTGTAATATTGTGTGTAAAATATCTTGTTATTTCTAGTTATTCATTGCGATTATTGCCGCCATTTTGTTATCTTTTGTATCGGAATTTATTGCGTTGTTGCGGTCGAACTACGTGACTGCTGGCTTAAATTGCGTTAAGTTATTTGTTTTGTTAATTTTAAGTATTGCATTTCTTCGTATTGTCGCAGAACGCTGATCATTTCATTTTCGGTACGAATCTTCCGAGTGCGTCGTAACCGTTCGTTTTCGTTATCGTTGGCAGTGTTGCCACGTCCCCTTGTTACACGTTTTTTGTACGACCGACGATCTCGTTGTACAGCCCCCGCCGCATACCGTGGGCGTGGTTTCCGGGATAAAATAAATAATTTTCACAGTTTTCCCGAGTCACCGCGTTCGCTTAGTCGCCCAAAAATCCCGCCCCTCTACCATTCTCGGAAGTATTAACTGAGTAGCCGGAGTCTTTTGCCGAACGTTTTCAACTGTGTTCCTTTGGTATTAAACGACGAGAGCGAAAAATAAATAAGCCGTTCTCTTTACGGGAGCGGTGGTGACGCGCGAATCTCGCTCGCTGCCTGGCGCCTATCTCTCGTTCGTTTGGTCGGTACTTCCGACATCTTGTGAGAGTTGGTTACCTCTCCAACGTAATATTCATTTTTTTTGGGGTTTTATTAATGTTCATTAGGCCACGTTCGACACCCACGTGACGAGAGTCAAATATTTCGTTACAATATATATATATGTAATGCATCGTATAGTGCCATCCTATATATATATATATAGATTCTACTTTTCCTGGGGTGCGATTCTGTACCAGACGTAATATCGCTCTTTTGCGTCAGACGCACCCCTGGACCATTTATATTCCATTATACAGATTTTATTTGTATTTGTTTCTTTTTTATTTTATATTCTTCATTTACATATGTTCTAAATATATTGAGACGGTCCCGGTTTCCGCTGTGACGTCACTCGTCCTCCAGTGCAGTGCCACGTTCGGCCACGCACCAGGGGAAGGGGGCGCCATGAGTCCCAACCCTCGGGCGAATCCTCTAACGCCGATGACCGGGAAAGCCAACCCGAAATAGGGCCAACAATAAGAAACCGGTGAACAAAGAAATCAACCAATCAGAAAATCAGAATACAAAAGACAACAAACACCGCAATGCGGCAAAAAGGGAAAAGAGAAAGGGCAAAGAAACGAGGAAGGGAAGGTCCGCAACCAGGGTACGAAAAGGCCGGTTTCACCCAGGAGCGACACTCTTGAGCCCTCTTGAGTCCGAAAGGAAGCTTGACTACCGGTCTCCATGACTACTTGTCCTTTGTCGTAGGGAAAGTGGAGATTACGGGAAAGAGACGAATAAAGGAGGAAAAGGGTTAAAAGAGGTTTGGCGAAAGGGAGAAGGAAGGCCAGTACTGTGGAATTCACACGACTACTGTCCTTTGTCGTAGGAAAGTGTGAGGGAATCGGGAAAACTGGATCTCTGCTTAGAACCAAAAGTTATATGAGTATCGGGGTGAGAGAGAGAAGGAATTTGAAAAATATAAATTTGAAGCTTACCTCAGGGTACGTGAAGAAAGAGAGCAGTCCCCGAGCGGAAGGGGAACCGCGGATGACATCATCTATACTCTTTTGAGTCACGGGACCCCTAAAAGGAAAGAAAGAAAAAAGAATTAAAAATTAGAAATTTTGAATTAAAATAAAACGAAGAAATACATTACACAAGAGAGAGAGGGAGGGAGGGAGAGAGAGAGAGAGAGAGAGAGAGAAAGAGCGAGAAAGAGAGAGAGAGAGAGAGGAAGTACAGAATTAGATAATTATTACGAATAAAAATATTCATAATAGAAAAATACATCGACACGAGGGAAAGAGTGTGAGAGAGAAAGAAAGAGACAGGCGTGACGTCACGCGGACAAGCGTCCGTGTACACACACACACACACAGATACTACACGACATAAAGAACAAACTTCTCACCTGTGGGAATTCCGGGGGAAAATAAACGAAGAAGCACTGTCCACCACCTCCGGAGAACCCCACCGAACACAACGAACACCGTGGATGTCACTATTCACGATTGCGACATGATAAAACACAAAAATCAAAAACGGAACGCGAACGATCACAGCTGACCGGCTGCGAGCTGTCGCTACACTAAGGACCATCGACCGCGCGACGAGGATCCCCGAACGGTCACGGCGACGCACGAGCGGCTCTCTCGCTCTCGCGAGGCAGGCGCTAAGGCTTACACGTGCGATCGAAGCGTGTGCATGGGATACCTTAGAGGGAGGACACTCGAGGGCAGCACCTTACGGACAGCAAATTCACTACAAGGATTACTGATCCCAACGCCGTATAATTTGTTAAATTAAAATATATACGCGATATACCACAATTCGAAAACAATTATTAATGCTAAATGAAAATATATACACAATCTACAACAATTAGAACACAATTATTGATATTAAATAAAAATATACACACCATATACAACGATTAAAACACAAGTATTAACACAAAAAGGCTACGGAGATTGTATATAAATAAACAGTAATTATTGATAACCCTATCCTGACTCAACGTCTTTATTTCTTTCGAGTCCGAACCTATAAAAAAAATAGCCAACGCATTGATACCGTTACAATATATTGTTTTAGTACAACCTAATATTCCATCAAGTACGACAAGTGGCTCTAAAAGGAAGACAGCGGCAGAATACCAGCGACAGTATAGAGCTCGTCAAAGTATTTCATATTTCAGCTATCATAATCCAATTGTTAATGTTGTACATTTAAATACACCGCTGACGGATAACTCAGTTGGAAATACGTGAAATTTTTTCAGAAAACAAAATTCTCAATAAAAAAATATCAATTAATACCATTTGTTGACTCAGTTATTTAATGTGTTTTTTAATCTCTCTCCTGCTCACTATCCTCTTCAACATCTTACCCCTTCCCTTCTACGAATACATACAAGAAGTTTCACTTCAATCGTGCGTCACGACACACTAGATTTTTTCTTTTTAGGCGTTAATCCGGAACAGCCTCATCGAGTCTTATCTTCAGGCGTCTCAACTCCTGTCGTTGTACAAGGGAACATTGGTAAGCTTTTCTTTCAATACATCTTATCTTTCTTTAGATCCTTTCTTTTTCTTCCGACAGAGTCCCTTGTTTGTATATGGTTTAAGAAAAGTTCTGTCTTTCAGCTGACGAAGGAGAAGTTCCCATTCTTTCTTCTACCGAGGTTTCAGGGAGTCGTGAACACCCTCTTAAATATACTCTGCCGAGTCTTCCGAGTCATGTGTATCAGTGGATTGACGATCATTTTCCTGCTGAGGGACATCGTTCCTCGCTCCTCCAACGTCGACGGAGTAGGCGTCATATCCCGTATGCCAGAACTTCCGTACGAGTTTCAACTGCGTTACTTGGTGATCTGCGGCCATCATCGCCTCCCTCGGCACGGGGATCAAGGCATTCGAGGCTTTCGATAAATTCAGAGTCGAGTGTTTGGTTATGGTCACCCCGTCCGGAAAGGGGAGAGCCATCGAATTCCCCTGTTTCCGGGAGTACTCGCCGTCAGGCCGTTTCCCCATCAGTAACCGTTTAGGAGGTACCGGATCGTCCAGGAATATATTTCTGTTTTGATTGTTGGTATTCGTTCTGTTTTCATGATCCAGCTCCACCTATGGTAATTCGCCAGAGTGCTCTTCTTTGTGAGTCTTTTGATTTTTCTCTTTCTCTTATAAAAATCTTCCCTTCGGACATTTTGTGACACAAAATTTTGTGACAGTTTATCATTATTATTATTATTTTTTTATTTTCTTTTTTTTTGTTTTTCCCAGTTATTTTATTATATATATATATTTTTTAATTATTATATATATTTTTTTCTTTTTTATTATATATATATTTTATACTAGGGGGGCTCTGCCCCCCTGCGCGCTTCGCGCGCCAACTTCCCCCACCCACGCCTCCCCCGCCCCCGCTCGATCCCCTCGCCCAGCGTACTCGATCCCGCTCGCTCTCCTCAACTCTTGTACACGGCGGCGGCGGCGGCGATATATTTATATAATATAGAGAGATATTTATTGAGGAGGAGAAAAAGGAAGAGAAAAAGAAATTTTGAAATGTTAAAGAATAATTGTTATTGTGAATACATTAGTTACTTATACATGTTTTAACCCTATGTATTGCTTTTGAATTTATAGAAATATTTTTATTAAAGCATTTCTTTTAACGTTTATCAATATGGTTCTGTGTACTGATTTATTTATTTTTAATTGTCGGACCGTGTGGTCTCTTTGTCTGAGATTTGGGTTGGTCGTTTTGAGTCCTTCGACCAAGTCCTTGTTATTTCCCCCTCCATACCACTGGCGTCCTCTGGCACATCGCAATTCATTCTCAGTTGGTTACTTAATGCTGTCAATTTTCCTTCAATCCCTTCTAACGGGTGAGGGGTTGCACATCGAGGTAATCTCCGCCTCCTAGGTTTTTTGGTTTGAGTTGTGGTGGAGTCATCTATCGGTTTCCAGTCAGCGTAGGATGACGGTTCGATGTTGACAATTATTTCGTTCGTTAATTATTAGGTTCGTTGTTTGATGGTAAGTTTAAAACCTTTTCCTGAGTCGCAGAGTCATGGTTTACCAGTTTCCAATCGGCATAAGGTGACAGTTCGAGGTTAACAAACTCTTCGTGAAGTTCGTTGTTTGATGGTGAGTTTAAGACCTCTTTCTGGGTCGTAGACCAATCCTTACCCGGGAGAAAGGTTAGGGTCGGGAATCCGCATGTACATTGTCCATCCCACTCAGTAGGTGTTACTTTTCTGCGAATTTCTTTTTCTGATGATCGTGTTTTCCCCAATGAATTTGGACTTCCAGCCTCATTTGTATATTCTGTATTCTCTTCCATGATGCTCTCATACAGGTCCGTCTCGCTTTCGTCGTCGGTTCCGCTATTTGATACCCACGAATATTCTCCGTATCCTAAAGTCTCTAGATATCCGTATCGTTGTTCAATAGCTGTCACGGTAGATCCGACCCATGTATAACGGACTCTTCCTAATGTGATGTTTTTTCCGAAATACTCAACGAGGGCTTTTATCCACTTGTGTCTTGCAGCTTTTGTTGGAGTTCTCCATTCGGGTGGCACATATGTCTTTCCTATTGTTGGTAACATGATTCTATAGTAACAATAATATCTTTCCATACCATCCATATAAACATCGGGCATAGCACGATTTACTGCTATAGGTAAGTTTTCACCATTCGAGTATCCGAGCCTGGGTTTGGCCCAGGTTAACACTTACACCCTGGTGTAATAATGCATTGTTAACACCAGGTTAACAATGCATTGGGTAGCCTTTGGTATTTGGTGTTTCCGAAATTTAAATCTTCATAAGGGTTATCACGTATCCTTCCAATCCATTCTTCTAGTACATCAGGTCGAATAGCTCTCCACTCGGGCGGGACGTACAATGTAATGTACATCTTTGTATTTTCAAGATATATGCGTATTTTCCAATAAAAGTACAGTGTCTCAGTTCCTGGTACTGGCCTCGTGGGTACTTTTTGGCTTATTAGAATATCAAGTGTCTCGTTGTGGGGGCATCTGTAATGCCCTTCAGTTTTTCTGACGATTCGGGCTGACGATGTAGCCATGGTTCTCTTCTGGGCTAGATTAATGGAAGTTAAATTCGTGGTTATTTGTATGTATTTATTTCTATGTATTTGTTCTAATTTATATATATTTCCCGGTCCTTTTCTCTCCTTGTGAGTGTTTATTTCTCTTTAGAGGTGGTTGGGATATAAAGTAAAATTATGTTAGTATTTTTAATTCATGCTACTTTAGTTTTTCCCTTGAATAAATGTGAAAGGCTTTCCTTATTATATTTATATTATTTCACGATCTCGGGGCTTAAGGGCGGGGTAAGGGTTTTCACTTTCGAAAAATCGAATTTTTTTTCTTATCTTATTGTTTAACATTTCAAGAATATGTCCTTAAAATTTTAAACCGATCTAAGCAATATTCTTGAAGTTATTGTCTTATTAATCTCCTGGCCTTTAACGCTATACCTCTAACAGCTGCGGGCGGTCGGGCTAGCAGTGCAGCTGTCGAAAAGGTATACAGTTTATTCATTGCTATTGTGTAAATAGTATATAGTGTATATTATACACTACAATATTTTAAAAGAAGAAACGGGCGTCAGTTTGTCGTTAGACGTTGATTCTGTGTAAGTTGGAAAAAAAAAATTTCTTCACTTTTTTATTTCATGAACTTTAGACGCGTTATTCTCAAAACTACTTTTTCAAAGTCCATGTTCACTGCCATTTAAAAACTACTTGACCGATTCATTTCAAAGTTTGTACACATTTTCTACATATAAAATACCTCCCTCCAACGTTTAGTTAAATTTTTTTGTTTACATTAAGGGTGTTTCCCACCCACAAAATGGCGGTATTTTTCGTGGAAAATAACAGTTCACTCTTTAGAAGGCCGCCAAAAATGTTTAAATGAAAAAAAAAATTATCAGAGAACGTTGGGGGGGAGATTAGATTATAATTTGACTAAATTTTTATGGTTTTTCATTTTCAGATAATTCCCGGCCGAGTTATAGTGAACACCGCAAATTGTTTTTTTTCCAAGACGTTCTGGGGGAAGCTCTGTTACGGGCTTATACTTCAATATTTCTGCATGAAAAAATTACACAACATTGTCAAAAATATGCTCAATAATGTACAAAAGGTTCGAATAAAATTGGTCAATCCATATTTGAGAAAAAAAATCACAAAAAAGTGTTTTTTTTACGCTGAAACCCTTACCCCTCCCTTAATGAATGACTTATTAGCGGTACTAATTCTGTTGGTTTGCATAGTATAGTATTTTCAAGATGAGGGTTGCGTAAAGATTCTTTCGGGAGATTTCTTGCGGTTCCGGGTATTTTTCTCTGTTTAATTTTTGCAGTAAAACTTTTACTCGTTTGCTTCGTCGTCGGAGCTGGTATGTACAATCCACGCGAAATTACCATACCCTATTTTCTCTATTAATTCCATATTTTGCCCCTTTGTTTGGGACTATATTAGAGTCTTCCCATGTATACCATATTCTATCCCTCCTAGAGTGATATTCTGTTCTGCGTAAATAGTGAGTAAAAGAGCCCAATCGTCCCTTGCATTTTGGGTAAGGAATCGCCATTACGGTGGTACATATACGCTACGATAGCCTGTTAACGAGATTTTCCAAAAGCAACCGTAGTTCTCCATACCGGCCATATAGCGTGCGGGTGCGCGTCGGTTTATGAAAATTGGCAAGTGTGATCCGTCCAAGTACTGTACCCTGGGTTGGTTCCAGCAGGGGATGTGTTCTTGATGGAAATCGGGTATCAGTTGAGTTGGAATTTCTTGTCTATATGGTATGAGGGCGTTCGTTATTCGGCGGTACCTTACAGCTCCTAGAGATAGATCTTCAAATGGGTGGTCCCTTATCATGCCGACCCATTGGTTCACCATGTCTGTACAGACTTTTTGCCACTCTGCAGGTACGTTTATTTCTATTATTCGGTCGGCTATTTCTAAAAGGAAACGTATTTTCCAGTATGAGGGAGTTATTCTGAATTCCTTTGTTCGTTTCTTCGGTTTTCGTTGTTTTTTCTTAGCGATGTATCCCTTGTGTTGCTGGCGCCGTAGTTGTTGGCTACCTCGTGGGTTTGTTTCTTCAACGGACGAGTCACGAGCTGATTTCATGGCTTCCTTGGAGAATTTTCTTATTTTTATTCTTTTATATTGGATAAGGTTTAATATATATTTTTTTTCCTTTTAGGGGTAGAACGGGTGAGTGGGGCTTTTGGAGGTTCTTTGGAAAAAGTCTAATGGACTAATACATGCTAGATATTTGGATCAAATATTTCTCTCATTCCCACGACACTTGCGTATAACATTTTATGGGGCTGTAACACAACAGACACCTCAGTGTTTGAAAAACGCAATCGGAACAAATAACATCGTGCTTGCAAGGTCCCAAGAGTACAATAGATTGCCTTCCAAGACACAACAAACACATTTTTCGAGTGTCGGTGATTTATACTGGTTCGTGAAGGACTGCATGACTTTGTCTTTGCAGAATTCGCACTCCTCCGTTTCTTTTGATAAAATGGCATTTTGTAAAAAGTAAGGCGTGCTTCACCCATGGATCTTCATCAATGGCCAAATTGGTGATGCCCCCTCCACAGTGGTAACATTTGATTTCATCGTTAGGACCCACGAAGTAGAATCCGGCTTCTGCCATTTTCTCTTTCGCAGGTGCGTTTTTAGGCCAATCGAAGAATGATCGTAGACGGTTCTCGTATTGCGTGAATTCGGGATACAAGGGGGTCCATAGTTCTGGAGCTCTAGGCGTGTGTACGTAAATATCTCCGGTTTTTCCTCTATAATAAGGTAAGGAACCTGACGGTCCCGTCTCATATCCATAGGGTATACGTATATTTTCTTGAATATTTCTTGGATCGGGAATCGAACTGGGATCTTGTCCCAGAGGTATGTTACCGCAGGGCAAATTCCGAACAAAACGGCATTGTGGGGACCAACACATATGGTTTCCCATAGGGTTGTCTTCTAAAGTCCAATGTCCAATATCTAGGTTCCATTCGGAACAACGAACAATTGTTCTTCTGTTTGTATAGAAGAATCCTGCTGCCGCCATACGTTGTGGTGATATGAGACCAGTCCAATTTTCATAACTTTCTATTCTCGTTGATTCATTACGATATCTTCTTGGGGTGGCCATGTTATTTTCCTTTGCCGTCGTCTGGTTGTCCTTTAAGGGTGAACACCACTGTGACCCCCTGTTTTTTTTCACATTTTTCAAGGAGTTTTTTTTGTGGGAAAAAAAAGAGATATTCGAAAAATTCTTTTGGGTTTTGTTCTTTGTTTATTAATGTATCAAAAAACATTTTTTTCACATTTTTCACGCCGCATGGTGGCGCTGGGGAAACTCTCGCGTCTGGTGCTGTCATCTCCGCGGCACGCAGCAGAACTCTCTTCAACGTCGATCTGAAAAAAAATACCGAGTGTTTTCGTTAATAATATGATATTTTGAATCCCTGTGTACTTCTCTTCAAAATATCATATTATTAACGAAAACACTCGGTATTTTTTTTCAGATCGACGTTGAAGAGAGTTCTGCTGCGTGCCGCGGAAATGACAGCACCCGACACGAGAGCTTCCCCAGCGCCACCATGCGGCGTGAAAAATCTGAAAAAAATGGTTTTGATACATTAATAAACAAGGAACAAAACCCAAAAAAATTTGTCGAATATCTCTTTTTTTCCCACAAAAAAAAATTCTTGTAAATGTGAAAAAAAAACAGGGGGTCACAGTGGTGTTCTCCGTTAATCAAAACAGGGTCATTTGTGTTGATTTTTCATTATTCCTGATTCTCTGTCGTAACATGAGTCGCTTTCACCCCCCTTTTTTTTTTAATTATTAATCCATCTAATCTCTGAGTTTTTGTTATAGTTGAGAAGGATTTGTTAGTATTTCCAATAGTTCGTTTGAGTATTCGGTGACTTCATTTCCTTCTATTTCGTCTTCTGCGGGTTTTAATCAGGAACAGCATACGGACAATAAATGACATCATACATTCCGGGTGTCGGCGCGTGATATGCAGGAATCGTGGGAGGATTGGCTCCTAGGGGTATATTACCGCATGGAATCCCTCGGATAAATCCACATTTTTCTTGCCAACGTTGATGCTCTCCCATTGGCGTGTCAGACGCTCTCCATTCGGAAATTTCAACCTGACATTCAAAGGATCGTACAATATCCTTATTTTGTGTGTAATAGAAACCTGCGGCTGCCATTTTCCCAGGATCCATGACGGGTGATGGCCAAGTTTGGAAACTATCCAATCTTGACTCTTCGCTACGGAATGCCCTTCGTTGGTTCATTGGTGTGTATTTAATTTTACTCGGACTCGACGCATACGCGCACATACACGAATATATATGTTCCTTCTTATAGTGCGAGGGGAAGGAATAGAGAAACCGAATGACTTCGTATTGGATTATCGTATGCTTATTCAAAACCGATGTGTGATTTACGGAGACGAGTCGGGTGAACAACACTAGTTCGGGTATTTATCTTGATTTTTACGTTGCCATTATGGTATGTAGCCAGTACTTCGTGCGGTCCGCCGTATTGGTCGCCTAACTTTCCAGGTCTAGGTCCTTTAAGCAAAAGTACGGAATCACCGACGTTAAATGTTATTGGATTTATTTTCTTGTCGTAGTATTGTTTAGACCTTTCTTTCGCGCCTATTAAATTATCGCGTCCCTTTCTCTGAATTTCATGAAGTTGAGTAACTAATTGGATTAAATACCCATCGTAGGTTGCTATCTGATCGTTTTCCGCTAATGCTAAACTAGACGGAGTACGGGCTATTTTTCCGAACACCATCTCATATGGAGTGTGTTTGGTCCTCTCATGTATGTAAGTGTTATAATTAAAAATCGCAAACTCTACCCACTCGTCCCAATTATTTTCCTTAGTTGTATATTGCTTAACATATTCGCCTAACGCATGATGCGATCTTTCTAGCCCGCCATTCGATTGTGGGTGAAAAAGCGGTTGTTCTAATTTTAGGTATTCTAACTATTTTCGCAATCTGTCTAAGGAGATTACTCAAAAAATTACTACCTTGATCGGTTAATACCGCCTTGGGTGCCCCGTAACTGCATATAAATCGTTCAACAAAGGCTTCAGCTATGGTTGCTGCGGTTGCATTAGGTAACGGTATGGCCATAGAGAATTTCGTCAGATGGTCCGGAATTGTGAGAATATACTCATTGTATCTTTCTGCTTTACTCATAGGGCCTACTATATCCATCGCCATCTTATCAAAAGCCGTTGCAGGTGTGTCTACTAACGGCACGGACTAACTTTTTCAATTGGCATTGTAAACATTGCTGTATATATTGTTGTACGTCATGTTTAAAATTTTTCCAATAGTATTCGGGTCGGATTCTACTAAAGGTTTTATTTACTCCCCTAAGTCCTCCTATTGGAGACGTATGTTTTTCTTTGATAATTTCATTTTGTAACTCTGGGGGAGGTTGTCTCACAAGCCCCTTGTATATTATTATTTTAAAATTGTTCTGACGCAATATTGCGTGAATTTGATTTAATATGTCCCCCCAGTTTATGTTTCAAATGTGTGCGGATTCTGCTAAGCTAACTGTGGGTAGTTTCAATTTTTCAATTAACATTTTACAGCTCTCCAACGTGGTCTTAATATTTCCCAAAATTTGAGTGAGGACTTCATCACAATCATCTGTAATGGGTAAAGCGATATTAAATCTTATACCCCTCTTCATTGTTTGTGCGTGATTTAATTTCAATTTCGTTGTCTGTAAGTAATCGTCGTTCTCTTGCAACAGCCTTGCTCCGTCGTCCGATGGTTCTCCTTTCACAGAAACGAAATACATTAAATTATCTTTCCTGGTGTGGAGAAGATCTCGAGAGTATTTAATGTTCGGTTTGCCGGAGTCACTATGTGTCGTGTTTGTTACTCGAGGGTAGACTGTATCTCCCGTCTCTTTAGTATCTCTTGGCTTTCTTGTATTTCCTAATTCGTTCGCGTCTTCCTTCGTATTCGTATCTTCTCTCTCTCCCAGACTCACTATCTCTATTTTGCTTGTATCTCCTACCTCTTTCTCTTCTTCGCTGGAAGACTCGATACTGCTTATCGTTTTATAACAAAAACGTCGTTGTGGGCGGGTTAATATTTTATTTGTTGGGAAAGGTCTTTCTTTTTCTTCCAACAATTTTCTAACGTCGACGTAATCTTTACAACTTCCCAGTTCATCTAAGGGTTCTTCCTCCCAATCACAGTCGCCGATTTTTTGGTTTGCTATTATTTCGTTTAATACGTCCTCTTTTTATTTTATCCCCCGTAAGGGCATTACTGCGAACCACCATAATTTCATCAGATGTAGCAGCCTTTCCCACCGGATTCCTTGAAAGTGCGTCCGCGTTAACATTAGTTTTCCCCGCTTTATAAACAACATCGTACTCATATTCGGCTAACTTTAAGCGCCATCTTAATACCCTTGCGTTGGCGTCGGTGGCTTTCCTGAACCACAAAAGTGGTTTATGGTCAGTTACTATAGTGAAATGGCGTCCATACAGGTATGGACGGTAATGCAGTACACAATACACAATAGCTAATGCTTCCTTTTCATATGTGTCATATTATTCTTCGGTTCTGTTTAAAGCCCGAGAAGCGTATGCACAGGGGTGATTATGATTAATTTTTCCTTGCGATAAAATCCCTTTTATTGCAATGCCTGACGCATCTGTAGTTAAAATGAATGGTTTTCTTAAATCTGGGTATCGCAACACGGGTGCGGTACACAGTTTAGACTTCAATAAATCAAACGCCTCTTGTTGTTCCGAGGTCCATTCGAAATGAACATCCTTTCGAAGAAGTGTGGTGAGTGGTTTTGAAATCTTCGCATATCCTTATATAAATCGCCTATAATATCCTGTCAACCCTAAAAATTGTCTTATGTTTTTTACGTTTTTAAGTATTGGAAATTCGCGTACGGCTTCTAATTTTTTTGGATCCGGTTTAACGCCAGTTTTACCGATAATGTGACCAAGGTATGCAACTTCTTTTTTCAAAAATTCATATTTGTCGGGTTGTAATCTCAGATTTGCAGCTTTTAATCGTTTAACTAACGCCCTATATATCGTCGCGTGGTCGCTGAGGCTTTTTGCATAGATGACTATGTCGTCTAGATATATAAATACGCCCCTCCCCATTACTCCTCCAAGTGCCAGGTCCATAGCACGCTGGAACGTTGGTGGGGCGTTTCGTAAACCAAACGGCATTCTTATAAATTCGAAATGCTCTCGGGGCGTGGTAAAAGCTGTCTTGTGTCTATCTTCGGGACTAACTTCAATTTGATGAAATCCAGAAGCTAAATCAAATACTGAAAAATATTGAGCTCCTCCCAGTTGGTCCAATATATCTGTTATATTAGGTATAGGGTATGCTTCGGTTATCGTTTTCTCGTTCAGAGCTCTATAATCGAATACTACTCTCCATCTTAAATTTCCCTGAGAATCGGCTTTTTTTGGTACAGCCCATACAGGGCAATTATACGGCGAGGTGGAAGGTACGATTATCCCGTTTTCCCACATCTCTTCCATTTGACGAGCTATTTCATTTTTTGTGACTACAGGCCATCGATAGCCCCTCGTGTTTATAGGCAGATCATTTACTATGGGTATGCGATACTGTAATATCGTTGTGCAAGTTAATGTTTCGTCAGGCAAATGATATAGTTGAGTGCTTTCTCTGAGAAGGCTCTCTACATTTTCTTTTTCCTCCGGACGTAGTCCATCTAGTCTTAATAAACCTTTAACTTTCTTCAATCGTTCGTCAATTATTGAATCTTTGATTATATCATCAGGCAAATTGTATAGCTGAATGTTCTCTCCGAGAAGACTTTCTACATTTTCCTTTTCCTCCGGGCGTAGCCCATCTAGTTTTAATAAACCTTTAGTTCTCTTTAAACGTTCATCGGTTAATGAATCTTTGATTATATGACAAAATCTTCCGCGTAAAAGAACACGGTGCTCCCTGTATTTCATGAGCAACATTATCCATGCTTTTATAGTTTTCGCGATGTTTAATCGAATATCGTAGGGTTTTTCTCATATCGTCGGAGAGTTTCACACGAGGTTCCTTTGGGGATTCTACCCTCTCTTCGTTTGTTCAAATATTCCAGGATTCTACTTTCTCATTTGTTCAAAAATTGGCCATTCATCGGTCCTATCTTTTTCATCTGTTTCTCGTAATAACTTCAATTCAACATATTCTTTTTCATCGATTTTATTGATTTCCTCAAACTTTTCTTGATTTAACTGGGATATACTTGGTGCATCATTTCCTTTATTTTCTCTCAATGTTTCTGGATAACTATAACAACTTAATTCTTCAATGGATTTGGGATCACCCCATCGGATTTGGGATCACCTTTTGCATAAAACCTTTTATCATTTATTATTCCCTTAAAATTAACAGAATTCTCAACGGAGCCAAGCACTGATACTTCTATACTTCTATTGCTAGTCTCGACTTGATTTCGTCGTTATCTTTTCCCATCTCATAATCGTCATCTATGTATTCTTTAAAATCTCCAACTCTCTGTGTTTCCGGAACTAAATTATCCATGATTTCATTCTCCGTTTGCCTAAAGTCATAGTTATCTTCGTCTTCATATTTTTGTATTTGCCCTATTTCCCCTATTTTTGCTACCGGATTATTTCCATAACCATATTTCTTTTCGAATTCTACGGCTTCCAATTCTAGCTCCAATTTAATTTCCTCGTTCTCTTTCTCGATGTCATCGTCATTAAACTTTTTTTTCGTAAATAATTGCTCTTTCCATATTATTGTAACTGTAGGGAATTCTGATTCCTGCACCTTCTAAACCAAATTCTAAATTGATTATGTCGTTTTCCTCCTCAATATCTGATTTGTTAATTTTGTTGACTATATTTTCGCTCTGTAGGAGTTCCAATACCGGTATTTGCACTTGTGTCGAGTAGGGATTAGTATTAGTAATATAAGTGTAAGCTTTGCCGTTATCATTTTCCACAAAACGGTTATTTATAATGAGCCCTTACCCTGCATCCAAAGCGGGTAAATACCCAGTTTTTACTTCCAAATTCTTAACTCGTACAAAACATAACTTAGTTTAATCGGCGGGAATTAGCATCATTTCCGGAGTAACTAAGGGTATTCTAACGTTCTGTATCCGCAGTTGCCTTTGCTCGTAATGTATATTGACGCGATTTCCGTTAAGGTAGTCTGATCCTAAAATTCCGTCTTCGTCTATGGGAAAGTCATCTCTCACTATATGAAACGTAGCGTGTCCAAATGCTTCTATTATTACATAACCAATCGTGAATATTGAAGATTTCGTAATCCCATTCAGCTGGAGAACTTCGATTTGGATAATGGTTTCTAGATCTCTTATACATTTTTCTTTTAAAAGGTTAGGCCCGGCTCCCGTATCGATCATAAGGATTATAGTGTTCATTAAATTGTAGTTTTCTAATTTAACCGTGGGGACGGAACGTTTCCCTTTCCAGCGTCATCATAAAGATTATTGTAACTCTTGGTTCTAAACGTGTGTTTCCATGATACGAGGCGGGTGCGTGGTGCGTAAAGGTTCCCCCGATGCACCCATAGTCGGGAGACCATTCGCGTTTCCCAATGTGTTCCTACGCTCGTTGTTACTAATTCTTATTTGACATTCCCTAATGAAATGTCCAGGAGCCCTACAATAGTGACAGGTCTGGTTTGGATCGTCAGGGTTGTTCCTTAGATCTATTCGATTCCTGTTCCGTGATACCGTGTTCTGATTTAAAGGTTGCGAATAATTGTTGCGATAGGGACATATGTGTGCACTATGTCCTTCCTTTTTACATATTTGACAAATTATTCTACCGAATGTCTGATATCTGTGTCCCGGGGGTACTAAACGATTTCTTAATCCGCCACTGCTTGGAACGTTCTTCGGTAATCGAGGGGAATTATCTGCCACATGTCCGTTGTTCTTACATAACTGACAATTAATATCATTATTTTCTCGGCTTTTATTCTCGGGAGGAAAAATTTGAAAACAACGGTCATCGCTGTGCCCACGTTTCTTACAAAACTGGCATACGGTGATGGTAGGCATAGTAATTGGCAATTCATCATTATTTTGCGGCGAATATACGAGGGTCGTTCAACAAGTACTTAGCCTACAAAAGAAAAACGAAGATTTTTGAGAAGTGGCGATTTATTTTTCAGCATAGTCTCCTTTTAGGTCTATACACTTGGCCCACCGATGCTGCAACTTTTTTAACCCGTCCAAAAAATAATTTTTGTTGAGGTCGGCAAAATAGTCCTCCGTGGCGGCGATGACCTCCTCATTCGACCCAAATCTATTCCCAGCGAGTAACTTTAGGTTTGGAAACAAATAAAAGTCACAAGGGGCCAAATCTGGTGAATAAGGTGGATGGGGCAGCAATTCGTAGCGCAGTTCAACCAATTTGGCCATGGCGACGGCGGAGGTGTGAGCCGGCGCGTTATCGTGGTGGAACAGGACTTTTTTCTTCACCAAATGGGGCCGTTTTTTCTTCAATTCGGCGTAGAATCGGCCCAATAGGTCGGCATAGTAGAGCCCTGTGATAGTTTTACTCTTCTGGAGGTAATCGATGTGGATCACACCTTGTGAGTCCCAGAAAACGGTGGTCATAGTGAGCATTGTGTTAACTCACACAAAACCAGCAGCGTGTCGTCTTACGTATAGCCGACGAGACATTGATACGCAGTATATGCGAGTGTGCGCTCAATGTGTTATGCGGTAACGTGAGCCTCGGCACGCGAGAGAATCATCGATTACAGAGGCATGCTTCGCTTCTTCGGCGTTTAGCTGAAAAACGGGGTAATTGGGTGGATAAAAGGTGACTTATTCTTAAAAATAGCGGCGCTTACCTCAATCTACTTCTTACGAGCGTTTTACATTATATTAACCATGGACCACGCCCGACAAATGGTTCTAATTCCCCATGATAGTGTACAACATCTTGGCGAACGAGAAAAAGCTGACTCGACAGCAGCCAACTCTGTACAGACCGTAGGCACACCGCTCTCTCGCTTGGACGCCGAGATGAGTGAAATACTAAACTCCGCGGCGTACGAGAGTGAGAGAGACAAGTGGTCTGCTTATCTTCAAGCCCTTCAGAGATATCTTCGACTCGCTCTACACTCACAGCACAATGACCCTAATAAACAGCTGAGCTATAATAGCGAGTCGAAAGAACCTGTACAAAATTTGGAAGTAGATAATACGGTATTAAGGCATGCGGTAAAATCACGATTAAATGATACGCTCATTCTCGATAGCGTGCCGAAAAAATTTCGCGTAAAAGCAAAATTGTTATAACACAATTTGCACTGAAATACTTTGGCGGAGAAAAATATTAGTAAAAGAATTCCAAATTCGAACATTGTTGATCTTATCAATGACGCGATGCGAGCTAGAAAGCGAGTAAAACCCGAGGGTGGAGCTCACTTTGCAGAGCACTTGCGACAGATACGGACGCCGCAAAAATTTATCGGGAATCCCGAAATATTCCGAGAGAAAGTCGTCGAGGCATCAACGCCACGCAAACGTGTCATATCAACGCCCCGCGGTGGTAGCAGTAGCAGCAGCGATTACGAGGATGTGAGCAGCGAGGCAATTATAGTATCGGGTTCAGAGGAGGAGGAGGAGGAGGAGAAAGGCGATAAGAAGAGGCCGCAGCAAGGTCGCGGTCGACTATCGCCGCGTAAGAGGCAAAAACAATTTGCTTGGTCAGCATTAAAATTATGAAGACTCTCGAGACGATTTATCTCGATCCCTCTCATCCGGCATCCTATTCGCGAGCAGAGCATTTACATCGTATGACCGATCGAAGAATTAGCAAAAAAAAATTTTACCATGGCTCGAAACTCAGGATTCGTATACTATGCATCGGTTCGTATGGAGGCGATTTCCTCGTCGAGTATACAACGTTAATAATATTGATGATTTATGGAACGCTGATCTTGCCGATCTTCGCGCGATTAAGACATATAACGATAATTACGTCTATCTGTTAGTTGTCATCAATGTTTTAAGCAAATATGCGTGGGTCGAGCCGTTGCACGATAAAACAAGTACAAATGTATCGCGCGCTTTCGCTCGTATACTTGCTCGTAGCAACAATAGAGTTCCCCATCAATTGCAAACCGATCGAGGCAAGGAATTTATCGGAGCTCCGTTTCAGGAATTTTTTGGGAAAAAACAAATCGCTTTTCGTGCCGCCCGTAATCCTGATGTTAAAACAGCGATCGCCGAGAGATTCAATCGTAGCCTGACAGAGCGAATGTGGCGCTATTTTACGTACACGCGAAACAAACGCTATATCGGTGTTTTGCAAAAATGTGTGCATGCTTACAATCACGCACGGCATAGCGGTACACTTATGCACTCTCCGGCGGTAAATTTGGAAAATGCCGCTATTGCGCGAAAAAATCTCATTCGCCCATACACGCCCTCGTCGAGGCAAAAAACAAAAATTAAAATGCCTAAATATAGGGTCGGTGATCTCGTGCGTATCAGTAGCGCAAAAGCAGCGTTCGCGAAAGAATATGAGCGGGGTTGGAGCAGCGAAATATATCTACGAACCGTCTTCCATTCGTGTATATTTTGCGCGATCTCGATAACGAGCTCATTGACGGAATTTTTTATACTCAAGAATTGTCTCGGGTGAGCGCGGAAGCGGTCAAAAGAAAGCGTGCGTCCGAAACATGAGTATGATGAACGATAACAGCTTCTTGGTCGTGCTGCCGAGTAACAGCAGCATGCAATATTTTCCCAGCAATACCACGAGCAAATTTATTACAAAGTTGCCGCCGCAATTGCGTTTGGAAGGGGAGTGGGGGGTTTCAGTAACGTTAATTAGCTATCCTATGACTTTTTTTACATATTCCCCAGTTTGACAATATTATAAATTTTGAATATGGTGACTATGATAAATCCGGTAGAAATGAGCATACGCTACGCACATACGAGTCAGTCCCGGTGCCTAGCGGGGTATATCGTTCTATCGATGCATTGTTGGATGCGATTAATAAGCTATCGCGTATTAGAGAACACCTAGAATTCAAACATGAGCATTGTGGGCGCGGCAAAGTTTCTCGGATATGCAGCGATCAACTTTATCGCGAATTTAGCGTGCCACGGATTATATGAAAACTGCTAGGATTCGGAATTCGCGAGCATATTATGACAAATAAAACGCAACCGTTTATTGGCTCGGAACCGACATCGCTGGCTCGCGCAATTCCAAATAGTATGTTTATTTATTCAGATATCTGCCAGTCATATATCACCGGCGATGTGCAGACGCCTCTGTTACGCGTTGTGCCTATCGAGACCGATGGTACATTCGCATACGGCTCGACAAGAATAAAAAATTTCCCTTCTCTGCGCTTTATCCCTCTCATCCGTAATAATTTTCACACGATCGAGATCGATATAAGGGATGGATATGGCAATCCTATACCATTCGAAGAGGAAACGTTGACGGTGACACTGCAATTCAAACGCTTTCGTTAATCGCTTCATGGAGCGCTGTTGATGCACAAGTGATGTGGGCATTACAGTACCCGTCACTGTCAGAAAACCGATTATATATTTCCATAATGAGTTTAATAACGAAAGTTTTGCCGCACCCAGTTGGTCTAGTGAAAAAATTTGTAAAGGATTATTATCGTTAGATAATAATTGGTAGATTACATGAATTAGCAGCATTCTTTGCTGTTTATTAGCCATCCTCATAGCTGCACAAAAATCGGTACTAGACATGATATTTTCCTTTTTTTTTTGCAATAGCACCGAGTTTATTCAATGTAGCTAGTCGAAGATCACTATTTAGATCTGAATTTGGATTATTGTATAATTACTCAAAAAGATTTCCTTTCGGAAATCTGTTAACAACGTCCTGTATTTCATCCCCATCCACTGGAGTTTTTTCCCAACATAGCTCTCTGCAAATTTGAATAGTTTTGTCAATGTCAATGTCTGATACGAATTCTTTTCTCCTCTGCAGAATAATATCCTCATTATCGTCGTAAATGGTGACAAATTTCATATCTGCTAATATTTCCTCTTCTTCGTTTCGGAATGGTAAGTGCAGTGTCACCATCTCCCGCTTATATTCGTTAAAGTCAATGGTCATGTCGTAATTTCGAAACCGAATTATCTTGGGTTAACGCCTGTCAATATATTCTTTTTCCCTATTTTGGGTGTATTTTGATACGAATTGCGCTAACGTAATATTTTCTAAATATTCTGGTCTTTTCTCGTACTTATCGAACCAGTTTTCTTTCCAAACATCAGTACAATCATCATCTAATTCAGATAACTCCTTCATCGTTTTTCTTATACTTTGACGTTCAATTGGCCATACTGTTGGAATATAAACGATACTGAACTTTTTGACATGGGCTCTCGTAGTAAATACCACGCAGCTTCTTGACTTATGATTTCGTTATGATTTAGTATATTCACACTAATATTTTTGGTTATGTCGATAATATCGAATTCCGGATGTCCATTCATTGTTTCGATTATTTTTCTTTGCAAGTGACTTACTCCTCTATTCGTTTTATTAACATATCCTACTACATAAGCTGTACATGAATATTCTTCCGTGATAAATTGAAAGTCGGTATTAGATTGGACTATATTAAATATGAATGTATTGAAAGGATTATGCCATTTTTCGGAAGGTTCACGTTTAACGAAAACTTTTGGTCTGGTGATTCCTGCTCTGATTATATTGTAATCAATCTTCATCCGAATTTATACCATTACGATTGTAAAAATTATCCATGTCATCAAAATCTTCATTCTCTGAACGTACTCTTATTTGAGCGTATCGTTTTCGATAATTGATAAACCCTTCCCCAGTATTTTTCATCGGAGTTAAAATCATTGTTTTTTGGCAGGGCATGCACGGAGCTTCAAATCGACATTTTTGCGCTTTTTTTGCAGTAATTTTTTTGCGGCATGTGAATGTGTGTTCATGCATTTGAAGTTTAATATTACTTGATGCTTCCGCTGCAGAAACCGGTATTGAAGTATCTATAAGTTCAATGGTTTTATCATAATCTTCATTAAGAGCATCTTTTGGAGCATTATCAAGCCAAGCCAAGATGTGAGCGTGAGGACTGCCTGGATGCTAAAATTCAATGCGCTTGAAGTAGTGGCGAACTCTGTACTTCCGAAAAGGACTGCATGTCTTTGATTGAAGAATATTCATAACAACACTAACTAATTTATTGAAGTAGGCAGCGCAAGTAACAGCATCTTCATTAATTAGAGTACTTTTCACCATGTAATGTAATTGTGATATTTTCTCTTTTGTAATATGAACATATATCTTCAGTTTGTACAGCAATTATAGCAAATCCAACCATCCGATTTCATTAGCGCTTATAGTGAAAAATACGGTCGGTTTACCTAATCGCCTGATCATTGCAAATAGATCCTTTTTTCTTCCCGACCAATACCAAGTTGAATTAGGTATAGGACGCAAAAAAACGAGATTACTTTCAATACAATTATGAATATAATCCTCAGATTGAATATTCTCTGTTACATTTTTTAATGTTACATTTTTATCCCATGTGTTTAAACGCAACGGTGAGGGAATCCCTTATTCTTATTCTCATTATTTTCATTGCTATATATAATAAGTGATGAGGCGTTACTCCACGTCTATCCGACCGTCTTAATTCACTAGTTGCCATCATGAAGGGAGTAAAAGTAACTCATTCTCGAAACTGCCGAAATTGACCCAGATAAATTGGGGGAAACGACAATTCTTCAGCGTGTTCGTCAAATAATAAACTTATAGGTAAATTATTTTCTCCAGGAGCTATTCTTAGGGGACAACACCACTGTGACGGCTTCAAAAAATCGATTTTTTGAAAACCATTTTAAAAAATCTAAAATAATTTTAAGATTGAAATGCCGTTGGACCCAGATTGAAAAAATTATTATTTTCGTAGATATTGAATATTTTGTGGAGCGGTGCAGCGGTCCGCGACGCTCGGGGTCCCGCGCAGCTGGGCGCCTTAGGGTCGCCAGGTATTCTTCCCGCCTTTCTCAGGTATTCTTTTGGCTCCCTTCACAAAAACCGGCTATTTCTAGCCGGTTAACTATTGTTATAAATATAGTTTCGAAAAATAGCACTAGGTGGCGATAATTGAAAAAATTCCATGGCAGGTATAGGGATAGCGTCATAGCGTCAGTTTGCGAATAGAAGCGACGCTATTCGTGTCTAATCGCTCCGAATCGTTTCGTTTGTGAATATCAAACGCTCCAAATTATTATTTTCAAGTTGAAATGGAGGATAAGAAAGTGTATACGGGGAAAAAGGGAACAAAACGGAGCTATGTGACGAGGAGTCAATCGAAAATTTCGAATCGAAAACCTCCGAACCGTTATAGCTCCGAAAACAGTTCTGCAGAGCATGTGAGCACGTCGGCGTAAAAGTTAAAATCATCGATTTCAGTTATCGTATAGTACAACTTTTTACTGCATTGAACATTATATCCACGTTAGTGAAATGTACAGTGTGTGATCGTGACATAAAATTCACCGAAAAAAGTTTGCGCGGACTCGGGTTCAAAATCGAGGTCGATTGCGGCCATTGTGAAAAAGTGTTAATCAATTCGTGTCCTGTGATTGACAATGCATACGAAATAAATCGTCGGATCGTATTCAGTATGCGTCTTCTTGGCGTCGGTTTGAATGGCCTGATGAAATTTTGTGGATTCATGGACCTACCGCGCCCCATATTTCACTCTTTTTACGATCGAATCATAAATTCGATTTTGATTGACACTAAAGCGGTGAGCGCAATGAGCCAAAAAAAAGCTGCACTTGAGGAGCAGAGAATTTCGTTGGAAAATGGGGTGGCGGACGGAATTATCGTTTCAGGCGACGGATCGTGGCGAAAGCGCGGTTTCAGCTCGCTTTTCGGTATAACATCGCTAATCGGCTGGTACACTAAAAAAGTGATTGACGTTATGGTTAAATCGAAATACTGCAAAGCTTGCGAGCATTGGGAAAAAAAAGAAAACACCGCGGAGTACTGGGAATGGAAAGCTACCCATGACGATGAGTGCCAGGCGAACCATAGCGGCTCCTCCGGAAAAATGGAAGTCGACGCAGCTATCGAAATGTTTCAACGGTGTGAAGAGCTTTATGGCACAAAATATAAATATTATATTGGTGACGGCGATTCTAAAACGTTTCTGGGCATATCAAATAGCGATCCATACGACGGTTTCGAGATAAAAAAAAGAGTGCATCGATCATGTCCAAAAACGTATGGGGACACGCCTCCGCGAAAGCGTGAAAAAAAAGGATTGTCTGGCAGACAAAAGCTCACCGGAAAATTTATTGACGAGTTGAGCACATATTACGGCTTGGCTATTCGGAGGAACAGCGATGATGTTGACAAAATGAGGAAGGCAATTTGGGCAACTATCAAACATAAAATGTCCACAGACAGTGAGTCACAACATGACGATTGCCCGGAAGGAGCCGAGTCGTGGTGTTCCTGGCAGCGCGCGGTCGCAAATGGTGATATTTCTAAATATCGCCATAAACCGCCTCTTCCTCAGGAAATATTGGAGGCAATTCAGCCAATCTTCGAAAATTTGAGCAGGGACGATTTGCTGCAGCGTTGGTTGGGCGGCTATACGCAAAACAATAACGAAAGTTACAATAAATCAGTTTGGGCAATAGCCCCCAAGTGCCAGTCCGGAAGCAAAAGAATCATTGATATTGCAACTGATATCGCGGTATTAGTGTTCAATGATGGCCTGAGAAGTCTCATGAAAGTACTGGAGACGTTGCGGATAACCATCGGCCCAAATTGTTTCAACTTTTGCGTTGAGACCGACGCAGCGCGGATCCAGCTCGCGGAGCGCTCGCTCACAGACGCTGCAAAAGAAGCGAGAAAAGCTTTAACAAGTTCGAGGAAAGTTTACTGTATCAATAAAGGTAGATTATCTAGAGAAGTACAAAGAATTTTTTCGATATCTCAATAACTATAAAAGTTATAGCCTATTTTCGACGAGAAATTTTGCTAAAAAATCATTCTTTAATTTCAAAGGCGTGCCTATTTTTTTTAAAACAATATTTTTCCAAATCCCCATGTTCTTCTCTTCAAAATATCATATTATTAACGAAAACACTCGGTATTTTTTTTCAGATCGACGTTGAAGAGAGTTCTGCTGCGTGCTGCGAACCACTGCGGAGATGACAGCACCTGACCCGAGAGCTTCCCCAGCGCCACCATGCGGCGAGAAAAATGTGAAAAAATGTTTTTTGATACATTAATAAACAAGGAACAAAACCCAAAAAAATTTTTCGAATATCTCTTTTTTTCCCACAAAAAAAAATTCTTGAAAAATGTGGAAAAAAACAGGGGGTCACAGTGGTGTTGTCCCTTAAATACAGGTCGTCATTCCAAATTACTGTTTGTTGCTGCGCTAATAAACTCTCTTCAATTGGAATATCTTCAAGGTCATTACCATTATTTTCTTCATCATTTTCATTAGAACCATCGAGTGGAAGTTCCTCATCATGTTTATTATCAAAGAACAGCTCATCTATGGTTATGTTATATATTATGTAAAGTGGAGTATTCACCAAGTATTGTAGCCATTCTTTAATAGTGTGTTTATTAATTAGAGCATGTAAAAAGCTCGATTTGTTAATCATTTTGCGTTTGATGTGTACGTAAATACAATGATCATCATTGATATTTCTCGGTAACTTATTGACCATCGTATTGATTTTCACGGGAACATTAATAACTTGTCCACAAATTCCGTATTGACCATGAACATGACGAAGTCTCCTGATTTGCATAAAAGGAATTCTGGGAGAAATCAAGCTTTCGGACACTAAATCCAATGGACAATTCCGCAAATTATCGGGAATTGTAGGATACTCAAAACCGTTGTATAGAGCCATTTTGGGTATAGATTTTTTCTGGATGCTAGTTCGACAAGTAGAACAAACTGCGATGGCATGTTCGTCAACATTTGGTGGAGATGTTCGTACGACCTCCACACTATCATCATTTAAATTCTTCAAGTCGCCTTTAAACCATAATTTATTGCAAATTTTGCAAGCACAGCCAAATTCATTCTGAATGAACTGTTCATGAAATTGTACATGGGCACTGCTGTGTCTTGCATACGTACTATAAGTCGCCGATGATCTGTTGAATTGTACATTGAGAGTAGGTGATGCGCACACTTGATCTTCAAGTGGAACTAAATTATCATCAAAGTGCACTGGTTGATTTTCTTCGTTTTGTGCTGACAAAAGATTTTCTCCAGTGCGACTTAAATTTTCCGAATCATCGCGGACAACAAGAGGGATACTCATATTTGTGGACGTTCCAGCTATCTGAGAATCATGAATCATAGCTCTGTGATTTTCGCGTATAACAAGAGGAATATCCATATTCGAGGATGTTCTGGCAATCTGAGAATCATAAATCGTAGTTCGTTAATTTATTAATACGAGTGGGGGACTTCCATGCGAAGGTCCAGGAATTTGTGAATCATGAACCACATGATGAACAGATTTTAGGACATTGAGACGTTTCTTCTCAGGAAACCTTCTCGAACGTTCCTTTGCTATTGCTCTCTTTCGTTCGGCATTATTTTCTTTAACTTGCTTGTTTTGCATTTCCTCGGTAGGGTCGTCCTGCGTCGAAGAATTCAGTTGTGGAGATTCAGTGCGATTCTTTTTACGATGTTTCTTCACACGCGCATTAGTCAATTTCCTTTTTCGTTCTCGTTGCAATCTGTCATCGATTTGATTTTCTTCATCTATCTTCTGTAACGGAAAATAATTAAATACTTATATATTCGTATATAATGAGCAACTAGTATAAGACAAATGTGCAGTATATTTCCGTATATGCTGAGAGAGAGAGAGACTCCCACAGAGTGCGTCCCCAGGTGGCGGATAGAGGAACGTCCTACCCGGCATTGTCGGCGGTTAGAGGTGAAATAAAATAACCTCCGTGGACCAAAGTGGAGCGAGGGGACGGAAACCCCTATAACAAACCTAGGGGTAGGTACCCCGAATATAAACCAAACATGGATCGGGATTTAATACGAAAAATCGTTACAGTGCAGGGACTCGGAAGCCCAATACCGGCGTCTCTAGGGGGTGACACAGCGGGTCCCCAGGCGTCGTCATCCAACGACCGCAGCGAGCAAGAGGAATACAGGTTAGTCATAGCTGCATCCGGGTTGCACATTGACGACCTGGAAAAGAAGGAAAAGGAGGCACTCACCAAGATCGGTAGGCGCATACAGATTATCGAGGAGATTCTTAAGGAGGTAAAGAATATTCACAAGCCGATTCGGGACGCCATTACGGAGGCGACAGTTATCTTCGGCGTTGCAGAAATACCGAGAAGCCTTACAGAAGGCTAGAGCGGAGCAACAACAAGACCACGAGCATGCCTACAGAGCGCTAAAGGAGCACATTACTGGCGTAACGCGACAGGTGCAAGAAACCGGCTCTGTCGCATATGCAGCAACAGCAGCAGGAGCGGGAGATAAAGAACTTCGGTCGCAAACCCGCCAGGAGCTCGCGAGACGCAGGAAGAACAAGATGGAAAGTCCGAAATCCGTTTTCGGGAAAACCGAGTGGGATAAGAAGAGAGTCGCGTCCTCACCTCCCTTTGCACTAACACCGGCGAAAAAGAGATGAGACGGAGACGAAATGAAAGGTGACATACAGGGGGAAAACAAAGCAGCAGAGCCCAATAGGATCCTAACGAGCAGGGTCCGGGCTGGCAAAAGGTGGCCCGAGAGAAGTATCCAAAGCGGGACAAAGATGCAACAAAACCTCACAATACAGCCATCCGCGATAGACGGCCTGAGGCATTGGCGATTAAGGTAGTAGTCTGGTAACTTAAGCCGATTTTCATGTCTTTTTTGGACGGCGTTTTTTTGTAGGAAAATAAAAATGAATCATTTGGATATTTAGGATGTTCTTATTTACATATTAAAGATACAAAAGAAAATATTTGAAATAAATTTCATAGTTTATTATTATTATTATTATTGATCGAAGTTGGCACCTCGAAAAAAACCGCGTGGGTGGCCCCGGTGATTTTGGCTCTTGACGTTATCTGAAATAAAAAAGTGTTCGAGTCGCATTGAGCGTACTCGCGATTGATGTGTAAACATCAAGCGCAATTACGCTACAGTATGGGTCGGTATATTATCATGTGAAAGGGCTAGGAACAGCGGGGAGATCGGCAAACCTACAAATTTTTATTTCGAGCATTTTTTATAAATAATAGAAATACATCGAACCGTTTAATATATTTAATTTGATGCTTTTTTTCATTATATTTTTGTGCAAATTGCAGGTACTCAAGTAAGAGAAAAATTAAAGAATTTATTTTCATTCAGACTTGCTTGATTTTGGAAACTGGAACACTTTTCAAAAATTTTCAAAATCAAGTGTAATAAAATGGAAAGAGCTGATTTTTACTTACCTTACTCTACTATTTTTCACTAAAAGACGTGATATACACCAAATGAACGTAATATGCAAGGAGATAGCAATATCGAGGGATTTTCAGGTTATGCCTGTTGGCATTATAAGTTCGCAATTAACATCGGAACGCCTCTAGTGGTTGCTACAGCATTTAACACGTTGAGCGCGACACCGGTCCCTGGAGACACTTTTCTTTTGCCGGCGTCGGTCCCTGGGGACGAACGCCGGCTATTGGTCGGCGGGTATTGGCCGGCGACGTGTATTGGTCGGCGCTCGCTCGCTGCCGGCTGAACGAAACAGACAACAATTTCTGCACCAGGCGCAATAGCATAGCGTCTGACGCAAAACCGAAATAGCCTATGAGAGTAGCGTCTTTCCCCTGAAGACGCGACTCTCATTCGCTATCGCTCTTTTGCGTCAGACGCTATGCTGATTGCGCTTGGTACATAATCGCACCTCAGACCTGTATACTAGACCGTGCCTTAGCACATACGCGGCCGACTTGTACAGTCGGTAAACTGCCGAACTCACTAGCACCGCGGCTGACTCTTACCGTCGGTAAACTGCTGAAGTCACCAGCGCTCAAGCGACACAATTTATAAGCTCACGGGACTAGTGAGTTTCGTTACTGTGTTACGCTTTCGCGATTCATATAGTTCATATTTTTCCCATTTCACTCCCAGGTCTGGGGGCGCCCGAAAAGATGTTTACACATAAAAAATTATGATAATTCTTAATCCATAGACATGTCACTCTGGTCGGAACTACTGAAGTTGAATTTCATGGATAAATAACAAAATGGCGGACTTTGGAAGAAAAAATATTTTTTTTACAAAGTCCGCCATTTTGTTATTTATCCTTTGGAAAAAATAACAAAATGGCGGATTTTGGAAAAAAAAGTTATTTTTTCCAAAGGATAAATAACAAAATGGCAAACTTTGTAAAAAAAATATTTTTTCTTCCAAAGTCCGCCATTTTGTTATTTATCCATGAAATTTAACTTCAGTAGTTCCGACCAGAGTGACATGTCTATAGATTAAGAATTATCAAGAATTTTTTATTTCAGATATCATCAAGAGCCAAAATCACCGGGGCCACCCACGCGCTTTTTTTTCGAGGTGCCAACTTCGATCAATAATAATATTAATAATAAGGTATTAAATTTTTTCAACAAAATTTTTTTTGTATCTTTAATATGTAAATAAAAACATCCTAAAACCCAAAACGATTCATTTTTATTTTCCTACAAAAAAACTGAAAGCCATCAAGACCAAAATAAACCCGGAAAACTGCCGAGCCGAAATAGCTGGTATACGGCCAACTCGAGGGGGAGAACTTCTAGTCGAGATAATGAAAGGAAGTGACGGGGCGGAGAGATTAAGAAACGCGGTGGCAGACGCCCTTGGCGAACAGGCATCAGTACGCACGATGGCACAGAGCTACACCGTGGAGATCAGGGACCTCGACGAAGTCACGGACGAAGAAGAAATCGTGGCGGCGATAACGACGTCCGTGGAGAATACTGACAGGGAGATGGTCAAGGTGCGAGCTCTGAGAAAGGGATTTGGGGGGACTCAATTGGCGTTGGTCACGGTACCAGCGAAAACGGCGGAAAAGTTACTGGACACTGGAAAGGTCAAAATAGGCTGGGTCCGGTGCTGGGTCCGACTAAAGGTACAAATCCTGCGCTGTTTCCGTTGCCAAGGCTTCGGACATGTCGCAAAGGACTTCAAGGGGACGACAGGTCAAAAGCGTCTGAAAAGCGTGAGAAATGGCTAAGTGCCTGCAGATAAACCTCGACAGATGTCGCGGAGCGCAAGATCTTCTCTTCCAGGTGGCCGCAGAAAAGAGCGCAGATATACTTATTATCAGCAAACAATACCGGAAACCATATACCGGCACGTGGTTCCAAGACTCGACTGGGCGCGCAGCTATCGCAGTTCTGAACAACAACATGATAGTTACAGAAATTAGCAAACCTGTCGAAAATTTCGTGTGGGCCGATATCAACGGCACACGAATCTACAGCTGCTATTTTAGTCCGAGCTCGGACTACGAAGAGTTCTTACGGTAACTGGATGCTCTAGAAGAGAGCCTCAGGACGGCAGCTGGCGAAGTACTGATCGCAGGGGATTTTAACAGCAAGTCCCCCGAATGGGGCTCCAGGAGACTGGATAACCAAGGGGAGGCGTTGTCAGAGTTAATAGCCCGCCGGGACTTAGTTGTTCTGAACGAAGGGAATGAGTACACCTTCCGTCGTGGCCATACAGGATCGGTGATAGACGTCACGATTGCGTCAGCTAGTACGGCGGCACGAACAGAAGGATGGAAAGTACTGGATGATGCCACGTTGAGTGACCCCCAATACCTGGAGTTTAGCATCAGCAGACATCAGAGGATCCACGAGGAACGCGCAAACAACACGGCAGTAGAAAAAGGCGGATGGCTGCTACGACGACTTGACCACTCCACCGACACGCTGCTGACGGCAAAAAGGGAAGGACACCTGCATAGACTAATCGAAGCGAGAAACCCGGGGGCAATGGTAAACTACACGATCGACACGGTCACCGCGGGATGCGATGCGGCCATGCCAAAACGCAAGGAGCGATTAGGGAAGAGAAAAGCGGTATACTCGTGGAACCCAGAAATAAATGAACTGCGAAAGTTATGCATGACAGCACGTAGAGCAGCCCAGCGGCGTAGGAGACAAAGAGAAGCACATACAGACGAAACGTTGGAAGCGGCATTCAAGGAGGCGAGTAAAAAGCTGCGGTTCGCGATCAGGAGCAGCAAGAGAAATAGCCGGATAGAGCTCTGTCGCTCAATAGAGCAGGACCCATGGGGTCTCCCTTATAGGATAGTAACGAAAAAACTCGGAAATAGACAACAAATCCCCGGACTGTTCGTGTCCGCAAAGGATGAACGAAATCGTGGCCACACTGTTCCCGATACACGACCGTAGACCAAGGGACCCCACACATCAAGAAGACATCGCAGTAGACCTGTTTACGATCGAGGAGTTGCGAGAAGCGAAATCACGCCTCCACCCCGGTAAAGCGCCGGGGCCTGACAACGTCCCGAATGAAATTATAGGATCAGTGGTGGAAACATGGCCAGAACTGCTGCTCGAGACGTATAACTCGTGTCTTCGTGCGGGAGTCTTCCATAGGAGGTGGAAAAGACAGAAACTGGTGTTATTAAGGAAAAGGAATAAATCGCTTGACGAACCGTCGTCCTATCGACCCATCTGCCTTCTCGACAGCCAGCGTGGGAAAACTCTTGGAGAGGCTGATGCTGCAGAGCTTCGGAAAGCACATTGAGAGCAACGGTGGACTCTCCCCAAGGCAGTATGGCTTCCAGAAGGGCCGGTCAACGGCCGACACCATAGCAAAGGTGACCGAATGGGCGGCCAAAGTGAAGCAAGGCACTTGGAAAACTAAAGGTTTCTGTGCTCTTGTGACACTGGATGTAAAGAACGCGTTTAATTCGGCAAGGTGGAACGTCATTATGGGCGCTCTAGCGAAAAGGCAGACGCCAAAATACTTTGAACGCATGATATCTAGTTACTTGAGTGAAAGAACCCTAATATATACCACGGAGGACGGACCAATCGAGTACGAGGTAACGTCTGGAATTCCGCAAGGATCGGTCTTAGGGCCTTTCCTGTGAAACGTTATGTATGACGGTCTCCTGAACTTAGAAGCCCCGGAAGGTGCTACCATAATAGGCTTTGCAGACGACGTTGCCTTACTTGTGACAGCTAGAACACCAAGAACCTTAGAAGTAGTAGCGAACGAGAGCCTACGTTGCGCCAGTAAATGGCTAAAGGAAAACGGGCTGGAGCTAGTGGTACAGAAGACCGAGGCCATACTGATAACGGACAAACGGATCTTCGCGCCACCCAATTTGTTCCTGGAAGGGCAACATACAGGGTGAGTAAAAAGTCCCGGACCGGTCAAATATCTAAAAAATAAAGCGTATTTGAAAAAAATGCTTCATACAAAAGTTGTAGGGTTTCAAGTGACGTATCGGATAAAAATATCAGGATGACCTTAAAAAACTTATATAACGTCAAATGAAGGTCATCTTCAATTTTTTAAATGAGATCCCCTAGTTTCCATTGCACATTCATTGCTCGAGAGGTTTTCAAAACACTATAAATAATTATTTTTTCATGAAGTACTTTTCGAGTTATGGAGCTTGAAAGTTACAGTACCGTCGGCATTAGCATTATCCAAGGTGTACCGCATGGAGCTTGCACGGTCGGGTTTACACCTGTTGCGTGTGTGTGTGTCACAACAGAAAAAGGACCCTACGGTTCGTCACTCCCGTAGTATTTGCTGACTCCCAACCTTCTCTGCTGTGTGTGTGTGTGAGTGTGTGTGTTGTAAAATGGGCTTGTGCGAGAGTATTTACTAACTATTATAGCCGATGTTCGAATTGCTTACCTTGCACCGCTTGACAGTGTGCTAACCTCAGTTGAAAGGAACCTCTTACATTTCTCAATATGTCGACGGTTATCAAACTCATTTCGTCAGTTATTCTTTCAGTGCTTTGATATCCACAGGTTTGGTTTTATAAACTCGCTCTTTCAAGAATCCCCATAATGTAAGGGGTTCCTTTCAACTGAGGTTAGCACACTGTCAAGCGGTGCAAGGTAAGCAATTCGAACATCGGCTATAATAGTTAGTAAATACTCTCGCACAAGCGCATTTCACAACATACACACACACACACACACACACACACAGCAGAGAAGGTTTGGAGTCAGTAAATACTACGGGAGTGACGAACCGTAGCGTCCTTTTTCTGTTGTGACACACACACGCACACAACAGACGTGTAAATCCGACCGTGCAACATCCACGCGGTACACCTTGGATAATGCTAGTGCCGGCGGTACTGTAACTTTCCAGCTCCATAACTCGAAAAGTACTTCATGAAGAAATAATTATTTATAGTGTTTTGAAAACCTCTCGAGGAAAGCTGCATGAATGTGCAATGGAAACTAGGGGATCTCATTTAAAAAATTGAAGATGACCTTCATTTGACATTGAATAAGTCTTTCAAGGTCATCCTGATATTTTTATCCGATACGTCACTTGAAACCCTACAACTTTTGTATGAAACATTTTTTTCAAATACGCTTTATTTTTTAGATATTTGACCGGTCCGGGACTTTTTACTCACCCTGTATACCATGGCTCGAATCAGCCAGGTACCTTGGAGTACAAGTAGATAGCGAGCTTCGATATGTGAAGCACGTGAAAAAAGCAACCGAGAAAGCGGCAACAACGGTAGCAGCACTATCGAGGCTAATGCCAAATGTCCGCGGGCCCAGGGAGGAGAAGTGGAAGTTGCTGAACAGTGTGATCCACGCCCAGATCCTGTACGGGGCAGAAATATGGAGATCCGCGGCAAATAGGGTTGGTGCTAAACGGAGACTAGCATCGGTACAACGCAGAAGCGCGCTGAGAGTGATATCGGGATACAGGACAGTCTCAGAAGAAGCAAGCCTGGTTCTTTCGAGTACTCCGCTGATCGATCTGCTGATTCATCAAAAACAGGATATCTACATGGAGTTAGGCCGGTACACCGACAGGCACAAAAAGGAGCAGGCAAAGAAAGCCGCAAAGCAAAAAGCCCACCAACGACTCATAGAGAGATGGCAGGCACGATGGGACGCAGATACATCGGGAAGGTGGACGCACGAACTCATTCCAAATATCTCTGAATGGTGCGACCAGAAGCACGGGCAAATGGGGTACCATCTCACCCAAGCTCTGAGTGGCCATGGCTGTTTTAACGCCTACCTGAAGAAATTTCGCAAGACCGACAGTGCAGACTGCTATCAATGCGGCCAGAGTCCAGATGATGCGAGACACACCATCTTCAACTGTCCAGCGGCAGAAAACGATCGAGCACGTCTCGAGGAACAACTAAGCGGCAGAAAACTGGAGGAAGGAAACATCATGCAGGTGATGTTGACGAGCGAACACACCTGGGAGACCGTATAGACATTTATAATCAAAGTCATGGCGAAGAAAGAAGAGACAGAAAGAGAAGCTAAGGCCCGAAACATGAGGACTGAGAATGCGGAGCCGGACCCGTAGGCCTGTAGAAAGCTCGTATAGAAAAGTGAGAAAATAAACAGTAGAGAAATCTCGCGAAAAGCAAGAAACACACGTTACTGCAGTTATGCGAAAGCGGTACCAGTATGGTGTGTGGAGAGGGAGGAGGGGTTTCAGTCGGTACGAATCCGACACTTCCCAGAACACCAGAGTGTCTTATGTAAGATTTCCCCTTCTCCAAAAAAAAAAAAAAAGAGAGAGAGAGAGAGAGAATATACAACAAACAGAAAATACACTTTTCAAATACGAAATCTGTACAAAAATAAAATTGTGATCATTCAGGACCCTATCCTGGCTCAACGTCTTTATTTTTATCGAGTCCGAACCTTAATAAAAATAGCTAACGTATTCATACCGTTATAATATATATATATATATATATATACTGAAACGTTCGACTCATGTGACACGATCCAAATGATCGTGTCAGAACATTTAATTGAATATAACACGATTTTAAATTAAATGGTGAAAAATTTTATAAAAAGATAGATTTATCTCTTTTTGTGTAATAGAAAGAAAGATTTATCTCTTTTTGTGTAATGAAATTTAAGGTAGTCGTGTCGTGGACTCGAAGGAAAACTGAGGTTTGGGAAGGCGACGTGATGACGAATCTTTTTAAATAATATCAAATTTATTTAATTTAAAAGATGCCTCAGATTTGGTTAAATTCGTCATCACATATTTTATGCGTTTCAGAGCCAACCTCTCATCATCGGCACTTGATAGAGCGATATAATAGATTGTATGAAAATTACTGTGTCTCGTTACGCGATGACCAGTAATCATAAATAAATTTCACAATGCTATTTTCAAGATAGCTGACTTGAAGGATTTGACTTTAATTATGGGAAGGTTATTTTAATTAGGATATTTTCTTATATAAAATTGCTAGAAGAGCGTGTTAATGGTGTTAGCAATTTGGAAGGAATAAATTTCGTCAGGAATACGTGTGTTTTGTCTGTCGAGAATTTATTGTTATTTTATCGATTTGAATTTGATGAACTTATTTATTTGTTCGAGAATTTCGAAATAATGTAATTTGAGATTTCTTGATAATTAGTTATTGAGTGAAGCTCGCTCTATTAAATTATGCGGAATTCAATAGTATCCGATCTGTTTGAAATTGATTAGCTTTGTTTTCTTTTTTTATTTATTTGATAATTTCAAACTAACAGATTTTCAAGATTTCCTTTTTGATAGGAAATTAAATTTAGCTTTGTTTGAGAAATGAAGTTAAATTTGATTAATTTTCCCCAGTGAAATCGAGATCAAAGTTTCCCTCGGGTTAGCTAGTCATGCACGCTTTCTCGGACTCTCACAGTGCCGCGTTGCCGTAACGCGACACGTGGCGACTCGAATAAGTTCCTACCTATGGGTTTTTTGGGTTATCTGAGACGTGCACCCTCTGTATTTCGAACATTCAAGCGCAATGCGAGGGGTCTAGATACAGACGGCTCCCTAGGAGTACCTGAAAATTCATTCATGAACTCAGTGAACACCGGTGAACGTTTTATTATCTTGACGAGATAATATCACTTTTACACGAGGTTAAATTGAAGATTCTCAAACTCTCTTGACCAATACGTCGTAGAGGGAATAGAATAGTCAAAATGGCTATTCTATTTTTCAAAAGATAATTACTTGACGTGAAATTGGCGTAGTGCGAGCAATCGTTAAATTCTCGATGAATCTACACTTGAAACTCACGTACAGTAACTACTTGCTTGTTTCCGAATGAAACAAGCGCAAAGTTGAAGTTAATTACCTATGCTTGAAGAGCAGACCGTTTTGCAGAAAACGGACAAAACCGAAGATATGATTTACTCGAAGAGTAAATTGAATTGTAATGACCAGCACGATTTGGTGTTCAGGACTGATGCTCTCTTTCCAAAAAGCACGACTTTTATAGACTTGAGAGTTCAAGCGCCACGCTCGTTACCCGAATTCTCATTGGTTTTGGAAATCAAGTGGGGCAAAAATGTGAGCTCCCCTGCCCTGTTTGGAGTGGGGATTTCCTGGGATTACAATTTTTTTTAATTTAAGAATTTCATTTATTCTGTCGCGTATCGTCTTGTAGCTTTTATTCTTATCCCCTTTCTCGTGGGGCAAGACAGACGCAAGTCTGTTGGTGGTCTCGGGGTTTGAAGAGGCAAGGAATGGTATCTCACGAGCCCGCCTGGCGATAGACGACGCTCGTTGGTCGCGCGGTGTTCGGAGTATACCATCTCTCGCTTACTCATATTTCGATGTAACTAGGGCTCGAAATCCGTTCCGTTACAATATATACTGATACGTCCCGATATGTCGAGATGGAGAGAGAGCGTAACTAGTCCCGGTTGAATATGGGGTTGCCTCTTATTTAGACCGGAATGTGCCGGTCAGGGATCGAGGCACAGCGAGGGCGATCGTTGAACGCAAAATTATTATGAAAATTATTAAAAGGCAAGAAAATGAGCGTTCGGGCGTAGCGGGTTATTTTGGAATAAAAATAAAAATCACGTCGAACATTTTACACATAACAAATAATATTTTTATTCACTTGGGTTTGTTTATGGTGATATGAATTTCGCAGATTTTATAATTTCGATTTTGGTTCCACAGTTTCTCAATTTCGGGTTCATTGCCCGTTCACAACTTTGGCTTCACAACTTTAGTTCACAATTTTGGTTTTGATTTTGGTTCACAATTTTGTAATTTAAAATTTTTATTTGACTTTACAAATGTTGGGAGTTTTCCGTTTCGCAATTTTGATTTCACGGTTTCACAATTCATTTGAGCATTTTTGGTTCTCGAAATTTTTACAATTCTAGTTCGCACTGTAACGTCCGCGGCAACGACTTTTTCATACTGTCACTAGGAGCAGTGTTTAGGAATGACCTTCGGAGGATCCGGCTCTGGATCGTCGCTAGGACCGATCCTGACGAGCTCGGTCTCCGAAAAGCCAATAAGTGCCGCCCGTTCTAATTCGGGTTTCGGTCACCGTTTGTTTTGCAATAGAGTGTAGCTGATGTCAATTCGCGGACGCTAACCCCGAACCACAATTCAATACCGACCAGTAGCTCGCGGATTGATAATCGCTTAAATGGGGCGTTGTCATGAGTCTTGAGTTTATAATTTTTTATTTATTATTTTATATCTTGAGGGGGAAAAAAATGGATATAAATAAACGGAACTTTACGTGGTCGGCCATGTTGGTCGATCCACGGAACGGAAAACATCGAACTTTTATTTTAACGTGATCGATCAGCATGATCGACCACGGAGCAACCGATTATTATTTGAGCTTGACCATCGTGGTCAAGTTCCCGAGCAGGACTACTACTTTTATTTTATATTTCGGAACAAAACTTGTATTTTAACGTGGTCGACCATACCGGTCGATCCACGGAGTAACCAGAATTAATATTCGAGCTTGACCATCGTGGTCAACCTCCCGAGAAGGACTAACTAACTTCTAATTAATCTTAAAACAATAGGCGCATTTTAATCTTGCCAACGAAGTGGGAGAGGCCGGCGCGTGGGGGATGATTCGTTCCCACACGCCTCGACATCTCCGTTATCAAGAAATTATGCTTAGCCAAGGTGTCCGCAGAATCCCGCTTCGGATACAAGCCCTTGTCGTGGGAACGCGCAAAATGTTGAAGACGCTGACTTTGAGTCAGCGTCTAGACTACATCCCGCGATAAGCGCGTTTCAGTTTTCAAAAGTATTTTCGAGCGTGTGAACCGGTCGCTTGACCGTCTTGTGCCATAAGGGCCTATCCCAATGTTTAAGCGAGGATTCCGCAAATCCGAGCGACTTTTGAAAAAAATTTTTTATTCGTGAGAAAATTGATGAAAAACAAAAGATGAACGACCAATGGGATTTCCCAATGATTTGAAACCCCGGACGTAACAATACTATAAAGGTTTTATTTATTTCGATATCCCCTTATCCCGCGTTTTATTGTTGGGACTGTCGTCTTCATCGAGTCTCATCGACAAAAAAATATTTAAATCGATATCCCTTATCCTATGTTTGTGGGGATTGTCGTAGTCGTCGTTGTCGTCGTTGTTGTTGTCGTCGTCGTCGTTGCCGTCGTCGTCGTTGCCATCGTCGTCGTCGCCGGACTCGTCATCGAGTCTCATCGACAAAAAAAAATCGAAAAAAAATAAAATAAAAATAAAAACAATAAAAAAGGTACGCGTATGGTGCTCTGACTCATCATCACTTCTTCCCCTACCACCCATCGTATCACCCTCATTTTCTTCTACCATTTCTGCGGAGGTGGGGGGAAAACTGAAGTGGCAGGGATGGCCGCATGGCGGCGGGAAGGATTGGGGATGAGAGTGGGGAGCGCCATTCGCGTACCCATACTACTTCCATGCTCGTTAGCTCCTGGAGCCGATCAATGAGAACCCAGGATGAGACCAACGCCAAATGGGAAGAGTCGCGCATGAGCGATGTTCAACGAGCAACAGCATTACACCGGCACGTCAACTCATCCTCAATCCCATACACAAATTTTCAATGAAGTTTGAAACAATTCTGAAGCGGAGTTTTCTATGTTTCTCCTGGTCATTACACTTAAAAAAATTAAAACGGCTCGAAGAGATAATTGCTATCTCGTTTTATCTGATTCTGAAAATTATACAGCATGTTGATCATTGTAAAAAAGAGAGTTTTTCCACTATAGAAAAAATAGACGTTTCCCAAAAAAACAAACATATTTCTTGCTTCAGACGAAGAAAGTGCGAAAAAGAATTCCCGTTTTTCTACAACAAAAAACACGAAGATATATCCGTTTTTAACGAAAAAGTCTACGAAAAATATCTCCGGATTCAACGAAGAAAATGGAAAAACATTCCACGTTATCAACGAAAAAAAACACAACAAAAATTCTCGCGTTCGATAAAGAAAGTGCGAACACGAATTCGCATTGTATACAAAAAAAAACATCATGAATTGTTTCCGTTTTCAACAATAAAAAAATACGATTAACGGTAATATTGTTGTTATAATTCTGTGTGTGTCTGTGCATTTCTTGTCGATTTATGGTATATCTAACCCCGACCCTCTACCGATCTCGAGGAATATGACGTAGCCGAGAAAAAACCTAAGTCATTCCTCGGAGAATATAAATTTGTTTGCGTTTAGGTTCCCTAGCTAAATTGCGTCACAGTATATACATTTGGGAGATGGCGGTTGACGGCGGGGGGATCAGATGACGGGGATTCCCATAGTTGGGATCGTGTTGTATCATAGGAACTAATGGTATGCCGGGGAATTTTGGGACCATTGGTGGCGGAGCAGTTCAACCCAGAGCGATGCGGCATGGGCGATTCATGAGTTTCCAGTGGAAAGGGGGCAAGAGTGAGTGGGTTATCAATCAGAGGGCAGCAAGGGGAATGAAAATAGGAGAGAGCAGGAGCCCACGCTGTGGTACCACGTTACCCTACCCTCCGATTGATTACCCTATGTATGTACTCCGATACTCCTATTATTAGAAATGATGATAGACAGAAATCATGTTGAAATTAACAAATATATATCTATATTATATAAATATATCGCCGCCGCCGCCGCCGTCTACAAGAGTTGAGGCGGTCATTCCCTTCACCGTACCCCCCCCCCCAAACCCAAGAAGGGGGGGCAGTACGCTCAATGGAATGGCCCAAGGGTCGGGGGGGGGGGGAATGGTTGGCGCGCGAAGCGCGCAGGGGGGCGGAGCCCCCATAGTATATATATATATATATATATATATATATATATATATATATATATATATATATATTAATTCTACAGAGATCGTAGATTAATCAATGAAACACGTTTGCTTTCTTTGAGAATTTACCCACAACTCAACTTCAGCGTGTTGAATGTTATTCGTTTCTTTAATGGTTCCATCTATTACGTATTACGTATTAAAATCTATTAAAATATACCTCTTATGAGTACAGGCCCTGTTTGTAACAGTGAAATATGTTTACATATTGAAGACTAACGATAACCCGTTTTAAATTACAGGGTGCTAATCAATTCAGCCAATATAAAGGAGTCCATGCTGTTTCAGTAAAAAAGGTAAGCTACAAAATGCTACAATAATTTGCACGCTGGGCGTTATACACTTAACTGGAGCTCACGTGACTTTTCGTGTTGTTTCTGCTTCCATGTTCTCACAAACCGCAACACTTATTTAATACAATTTGGCAAACCGACTCAGCTGATATAGCACTAGACCGTTCTTTTTAAATTGTTTAGTTCAGGTGTACATGAATGAAGATACGGGATTTATAAAAAAAATGTATGAATAATGTGACTATATATTGTAACGGTATCGGTTATCGTTATCTTATTTATAAAGATTTGAACTCGATGAGGAAATAAAGACATTGAGTCAGGTTAGGGTCATACAGTATTCACTGTTTATTTCCATACATTATTCGTGATTTTGAGCGTGTTAAGTATAATTTTTCATGTGTGTGCTTTGTTTTATCCTTCGTAGAAATTCGAAATTTCCCGCCGTGCGTATGTAGTAGCGCTCGTGCTGGTCGTCCGTTATGTGCTGCTCTCTCTCGGTCCGCCGCTCTCCGCTTGAGTTGTGTGATCGAGCCGCGTTGTGTCGCGGTGCCACTAGTTGTTGCCGCGCGTGCGTCGCCGCGTGGGAAGTCGCCTTGATGATCGGGGATCTTCGCCACACGGTCGGTCGTCCTCGTTAATGCCAGTATGGCTGCCTATCGCCTCGTGCGTCATCTGGTACATGTATTCACGACTTTCTTGTTTCTCGTTATTTGTGGTGTGTTGTTACGTGGGGCATAGCCCTGTTTTTATCTGTGGTTTTTAAAAAAGGGCCTCTTGCTGTTTTTTCCGTGTTACTCTCCGTGGGAAGTGTCAGATGAGTACGTCAGTCAAAATGCGTGTGTGCGTTTTGTGTGTGAGTGTTTACGTGTCTTTGTCGCTCTCTCTTTCCTTTACGTTTCTCTATTTCTTGTGCTCTCCAACCTATTTAACCGTCCTGCTTAACCCTTTTAGTTGTCATTTTCTAATTTTCCCCCTAATTTCTCACTCCATATTTTACCTATTGTTATAATCTTATTATTCGTATTTTTTATTTCGTCTATTTTCCTGGTTCTTATCTCTATTTTCTTTGTTCTTATTTCTATCCGAATTTTCTATGCCTATCTTATTATGCCCTTTCTTATTTGTCTATCCGCTTTTTGATTCGCTACTTTTCTCTCTCTCTCCTTCTCTACGCCTCGCATGCCTATTCGTTCCACCTTTCTCCTTATCCTTCTTTCATTCATTCTCTTAGACTTGCAAGCTAATTCGTTCGTCCTTTCTTTCTCTGCATGCTGAATCGTTTTTCTTTCTTTACTTGTCCTTATTCGCTCTTTGCCTGTCTCTTTCTTTCTCATGTGGCTTTCTTTTCATTTACTTAAATTTTTATTTGTTTCATCCTACTCTTTATACTTTTACATTTCTATTTCTCTTAATTCTCTTTCAGCCCAGGTCTTTACAGTTGTTTTACATAATTTTGTTCTTTTTCTTGCAGATCACTGGTCCTGTGCCCAGTACCGAGGTCGGTGGCCTCTTCACAGTACTGGCTTCCCTTCTTTCCTTCAACAGACCTCCTTTAGCACTTTCTCCGTCCTGTCCTCTATTTCCCAAGACATCCGCTTTCCTTACGACTGGGCCAGTAGTCACGGATACCCTAGTACTTTAGTCTCCTTTTGGAATCCACAGCGCAACTAAATTTCTTGGCCGAAACCGGCCCTTTTATACCTGGTTGGCGGACCTGTCCTCCTCCTTGTCACTTCCCTTTCCTTGTTCTTGTCGTTGCCGCATTGCGGTATTTTCGATTCTGTTCTATTCTCAGTTTTTGATTTCTTCTTCTATCTCCAGATTCCTGAGCCTCATTGCCGAATGGCCTGATTGGTGGGCCTTCTCATCGCTGGCTTCTGACTGGCCGTCGGTGGGTTTCCGGTGGCGTCCTTTTCTCATTTCGTGCGGTAGTTTATTTGATTAACCCGAAGCACACTTTTACGTCATCGTTGAGACTCGGACCGTCTGAATGTCCCCCGGATCCTCGGGGACAACTTAAGTTTCTGGACGAACGTTGAATACGAGGATCCTTTCTCCATGGCCCTCCCGGTGCTGTTTCGTGTTTTAACCTCCTCGCACGATTCTTGCTCTCGTTCTTTTTATTTTACGTTGGCTGCACCTATGTGTGCTTCCGGCCCTTTTTGCTTGTTTTTTTCTTAATTTATGAGTTAATGCCTCACTGTATGTAAGTTAATGCCTGTATATTTAAATTTTATGTACGTATTTTCTTTTGCGGTAGCTGCTCTGTGATTGTTTGCGCGATGGCTGTATCTGTATGTTCTTTATGCCCTTTTTGCACGATGCATTTTTTTTAAGTTCTTTATCCGCCTGTCTCCGACGCACGACTATCCTTCTTTGCTTATTTGCTGTTATTTCGTGTGAGGCCCAGCTCGTGCTTTGGGCTTTTCACATATTTGTGCCATAATTTTGCAGGCATGTTTGCGACAGCGTAAAAAAACAAAGATTTTGCTTTCTTCCCTGTTCCCTTAATCCTTTCTGCATTTCTCTTTTGCATTTTGTTGCAGATGAGGCACGATGAGGTACGATGCCTCGGCAGATCACTCTTTGTTTTTTTTTGTTTCAGGTCGATTGTTGCAGGTGAGCGGTGGCGATATCGCGGTGAATAACGTATTTCGGGTAAAGATTCCTGCCTTCGTCCGAGTCCGGCCTTCAAACGTCCCGCTTTTATCGATCCTTTCTGATCTTGTTTTTCTTGATCCTCGGGGTCCCATGCTTATCGATCCTTGCTTCTCCCATATTTTTTCTCATCGATCTTCTCTTATCTTCAGTTCCTAGCTCCTCGCCCATTCCGCCTTTATCGATCCTTGTTCCTCTCATTCTTATCAATCTCTGTTTATCCCGTTCTACTCCTTTACCGACCTTCAGTAGCCAGTTATCATCGATACTCGTTACCATATGTTCTTTCAGTAATTTCCCTGTTATGACGAAATCCGCATTTCGTATTACCTCTCCAGCCATGGTGTGCTACGTCTTCTGTCGTCCTTCTGTTCTCCTGATACTAATTCGCGTGGAGACGACGAAAAAAAGGTAAAAAACACGGTCCTCGTGGAGTTTCGGTTTGTGTGGGATTGACGGAATAGAATGATGTCTTTCTTTTGATTTTATATTTTATAAATTTTTATTATTATTTTATTGATACGAGTCGTTTGATATTTCACTTCTGTCGTCATCCTCTTCTTCCTCCTCCCCACTCCAATCTGCCAGGACATCGTTTTCGGAGGAGTCGGAGCCATTGTTCTCACCTTCCCGGTCGAGTATGGTCCAAGATGTCGAGGAGGTCCAAGACGTCGGCGTCCGGGTTTACAGTAGTGACGCGGCTCGGATCTCCTCTCTCGTTCTGTTCGTCGGATCCGTCTTCGGTGAACTACGTAGGTTTTTGGCAGTTGTTGAGTTTTAATCCGCTGGTTCTCCCGGTGGCACCAAGCACCACCGTCATCTCCCTAATTAAAACGGTCCAAGTGTGCGCAAAGGTGTGCGCGTCGTCGGATGAAAAGGGACGTCGAGATCGGGATACTATGGGGTGTGTCTAGGCGACGAAAACTTACCCAAGCGTTCTCCCTTTCTGTCTCCCTAATCTCGACGTCCCATTCCCGTTGTCCCAAACTTTCCGAGAATGCCCTCTGTTCCTCTAGGGTCCAGGTCTCCCCATGAACAGTATTACTAGCGCGCCGCCCGGAGTGGTAAAACATTCGTCACGCCAGGCATTAGCGTCACCCAGTCACCCAGCCATACCTTCAGACCGTGAATTCCGAAAAGTTCCGTTATTACTGCCCGACTAACATTTAGTTTTCCCGAAACAGGACGAGTGCGCCCAGCAGTCTCCTCTTCCAGCACGGGATGAATTTTAGGGTGCCCGAGGCTCAAATTGGCGTAATCTCGGAGTACTCTGTTTCTCCATTCCTCGTTGTCCTTCAAGTGGATGTAAAACCTTGGAGGATTTGCGTTTCTAACAATTCGTGATCCTTTGTATCCGCCAGTGAGTCGGTGAGCCGGGACGTTCTTGTAAGTCGCCATGTCGTCTTAAGTTTCCTTCGGATTTACTTGTTCTGGTCGCATTGGTATCTTGGTTTTAACTGACCTTCTTTTCGTTCTGTCGAAAGAATTTTTATACGGAAGGGGTTGATTGTCCCTTCTTCTTACATCCCAAGTGATTGGCCAGGATACCAATTCCTTATGTTCTCGGTGGTTATCTCGTATTCCTTATCAGACGTGGTCCCTGATTGTTCAGATTTCGGCGTTGGTGTTGGTTCTTGCCCCTTATCTTAGGCTGTTCGATACCGTCGTAGCATTCTGCGCCATCTTCTGCATATCGACTTTGGTTGTGCGAGCGTAAGGCGTTTTAGTTTCCGCTGCCCTTCTGATTGGTTGTTCTCCGTATCGAGCTGATCGTGGTTGATGATTATTGCTGGTTCCATATCAGGGCAAGAAGAGGTTTTGATAAGGGGGGGGATGTTTTTATATACTCCTCGCCCCACCGTTTTCGGTGACTTTGTCCTGTCCCTTGTACCTTGCGCCTTCTGCGAGGTATAGATCATTGTGGCTTACTTATCGATTATGATCGCTCTTCCTTATCAGGCGTTCGTTATCATTGATATCTTATCGTGATTATCACTCGTGTGGTATTGTTTCAGGAGACTTCCATGAAATTTGCCGCGTTCCCTTTTGCTTTTTGGATCCTCGAGTAAATAAGTCGCTAAGCCTACCCATTTCGTAATTCGGTAAGGTCCTCCGTAACGCGGCAAGAATTTCGCCGTCAATTGTTTTGCGGGATTCAGAGTCCGTACGAGAATGAGTTCCCCTATGTCGAAGGTCGTCGTTTTATGAGTTACGTCAAAGATGTCGGCGCGTCAAAGAGCTTTTCACGTGATTCTTTCTCGTACGATCTGCAGTTTCATTTCGTATGTGAGTCCATTATCTCGATCCTCTTGTAACGATGCCACCCAGTCGCGCCAGACTCGATGAGGTTTCTTTTTTGTCTGTAGTTCCTTCGGAGTGAACTCTGTGGTTTCATGGTGTGCTTCGTTTATGCACTTGAACCATCCTGAATGTCTCTCTTTTAAGAATGTTTGGAAAAACCTCCCGAGTTCCCAGTTAACTTTCTCGACGATGTTTCCCCGGGGATGTCGAATCGACGAGAGAACCCCTGTGATACCTTCCTCATCAAGCTTCTCTAGCCAGGCCTTTGCGGTAATATGGGTACCGTGATCGAATTGTATCCTTTTCGGTTTCCCATATTTCGGTCCGTAGTCTTCGAAGACTTTTCTAATCATTGCGCCACTACTCGCTTTTCTGAGTGGATATAAGACGACGTACTTCGTGAATGCGTCAATCGTCACGAGGATTTGTTTTACTCCTCCAGTTGACGCCGGCAACAGTCCATAAGAATTAACTGATACGAGATCCCGTAGTCCTTCGGGGATGATGGCGTGCATTGAGGCATACGAGGGTCGTTCAACAAGTACTTAGCCTACAAAAGAAAAACGAAAATTTTTGAGAAGTGGCGATTTATTTTTCAACATAGTCTCCTTTTAGGTCTATACACTTGGCCCAGCGATGCTCCAACTTTTTTAACCCGTCCAAAAAATAATTTTTGTTGAGGCTGACAAAAAAGTCCTCCGTGACGACGATGACCTCCTCATTCGACCCGAATCTATTCCCAGCGAGTGACTTTTTTAGGTTTGGAAACAAAAAAAAGTCACAAGGGGCCAAATCTGGTGAATAAGGTGGATGGGGCAGCAATTCGTAGCGCAGTTCAACCAATTTGGCCATGGCGACGGCGGAGGTGTGAGCCGGCGCGTTATCGTGGTGGAACAGCACTTTTTTCTTGGCCAAATGGGGCCGTTTTTTCTTCAATTCGGCGTCGAATCGGCCCAATAGGTCGGCATAGTAGAGCCCCGTGATAGTTTTACCCTTCTGGAGGTAATCGATGTGGATCACACCTTGTGAGTCCCAGAAAACGGTGGCCATCACCTTACCGGCCGAAAAAACAGTCTTCTCCTTCTTCGGAGCACGTTCGCCGGGTAAAGTCCACTGTTTTGACTGTTCCTTGGTCTCTGGTGTGTACCAGTTGTAACGGAAATTCTTCCCAAACGTCACCTTCGGTCCCTCGCCTCTGCGCGCACGTCCAACGTGCCGGCGGGCGCCAGTTAATTTTTGTTTCACCGGTATTAACAACCGGTATAAACTGGAAATCGAGGGGGACCGGACTCGATAACGCGAACGATTTTTGTTTCACCGGAAGGACTAACCGGTATCACCTGGTGAGGTTAAGGGAGACTAGGCTCAACCTTCACCACGGACAAAACCAAGACGCAAAACGGGACGAAACGAGACAAAAAGGGATGCACTAGCGGAGGCGGGAGGTTGCGAAAAATGCACGGCCGCTCAGGCTGCGGGTTATGGTAGAGAGGGTCGGGGTGGAATGCCGGAAAAGGGGGTAATTAACGGGATAAAATACGCGAGAACAATCACTAAACTCGAAAAACGCGAACCCACAACACTGTATGTTTTTTGAGGTGCGAGAACTAGACTAAAAATGCCCCGGGAACATCCAGCGGGATAGATAACTCTACGCGGCACGAGAACGAGAGAGATGGAGGCGAAAAGCCTATATCGCGCACAAGCGGGAGCGAGACACGTATATCGCGAGAGAGCACTACCGATGCGAAGCGTCTATACCGCGTACGAGCGAGAGCGAGACACGTATATCGTGAGGGAGCGCGAACGATGCGAAGAGCCTATACCGCGTATGAGCGAGAGCGAGACACCGATGTAACTACCGAAATATCAACACGGGAGCGCGAGCTCGTCGACGTCTCGAACAAGACTCTTTGTCTTACTCATTTATTTTCGATAGCTCGAACTCTTTCGAATTCCTTAACCGATAACTGCTGCCCTCTTAACCCTTCTTCCTAAACGTTAACGAGAACGATTGGGTATACAACCCCGGTAGCTTTTTCTTTGGATATCCTCCACGATCGCATCCCCTGGAGCACCACGCGAACACAGGGCCCTACTCAACAAAAACCGGCGCAGAGGGGTCCCAGCCCTTGCCCGTAACGCAAACATCGCCGCCCGTTCTCCAGCGTGACGCTCCTTCTATGTCGGGGCGCCGGTATCACCGGACCTCCGCTAATTCGTGGAGGAATCTCGTCGGGCGCTCTCCTCTGTCGGGCAACTCATTACTTTGAGACATTCTCCCCGCGACAGGTTCGAGCGCACCACCCTTCACCTAATCTCCTCACCTTATCCTCCTTTCATCAAACCCTAGACGTAACGCGAGAACAAAACTTATCACCGAGAGCGAGTTAATAGGTCAGCAACAGGGAGCGTTAATGTCCGATAGCTAAGTTTTCTTTGTGACCGCGAATTAAAAAAAAATCACGTCACACAGTGAACTCATGTTTCTTCGACGGTCACGAAACGACGCAAGAACTCCGTCGGATTGCGCTTAAACAGCTTCAAACATTGCTCTAAAGTGGTCTCACGGTTGCGCTTGTTGTCCGGCGTAAGCAAACGCGGCACCCATCGCGCTGAGAGCCTCCGCATGCCCAGTTCTTCGTGTAGAATATTATGCACCGTTCCTTCTGCGATGCCTACAGTCTCACAAGGAAAGTACTCGAGGTGTCCCCCTCCGATTTTGTTGAAACTCAAGTATGTTATAGAGCATTGAAAACTAAGCGACATGTATTTTTTTTATCGGCGGAAAAACGGTTTCCAGGGGTGAAACCACCCCCTAAAGTTACACATGTCAAGGGGCGATTTTGCAGTTTCACATAGGAGCAGTGCATCGATTTTGATGAAACAAAGATTAAAATGATTCATGTGCGAAGAAATGAAGAACCCACCAGATAATGAAAAAAATATATATATTTTAAGGGGTTGAAACACCCTCGAACATCCACTTTTTGCTCCCTACATTGAAAACTTGCGAATCGATTGGAATGAAAATTATGCTATTGTGTAGCGGAAATAAAATTAAAGTTGACGTGTTTTTGTATTTGTGCGAGAATTTTTTTTTAAGAGGGTAAACTACCCCTATTTGAGTTTTTACATTCCAGGTGTCTCCTTGTCATTCCAAATGTGTTTGCCGATACGAACTCTTGTCATTAAGCTAAAATTAATGTTTCACCATTTTTTTGTTATTCTAAGGGGTGGAAACACCCTTGAAAACTACGTCTTGCACCCTACATTGAAAACTTGTGAATCGTTCGTAATGAAAATGATGTCGTTCTATAGCCGAAATAAAATTAAAGTTGATGTGTTTTGTATTTGTGCGAGAAATTTTTTTTAAGCGGGAACCTACCCACATCTGAGTTTTTACATTCCAGGTGTCTCCTCGTCATTCCAAATGTGTTTGCCGATATGAACTGTTCTCATTAAGCTAAAATTAATGATTCAACTTTTTTTTATGAGTACGAATACTTAAGGGCGTAGACCACCCTTTGTGGCCCCTTTTTTCATAGATATTCAAAAGTTTCCGAACCACTGCCAAGACATTTTATCATGTTAGGATTTTCGTATTTAGATAAACTTACGCATCTACGAGAAGCATAATTAGGAGGGATTATACTATACATCATTCGCTAGCACATCCTTTTTTTATATAACTAGGGAATGGGCACACGCGCTGCCGCGCGCGAGCAGTTTACTGGTGGCGCCGCAGCGCTCTTATACTTTTCGGCACTGTACGCTGCTTGTTCATTGAGTTATTCGAGATTGGGTGTCGAGCAGAGAGTAGCTGTTGGATCAATTTTTCATTCGACTGACCCCGACGTATCCTTATTATAGCTAAAAAAACCGACTGGTACCTAATGAGGATCCAAGTTAAATGGAAAAATGACCCCGAACCAACTCGATATTTGACTCTCGACTTAACGAAGAAGTCTTGTAATTATTGCTTATTCTCATTGGTCAAAAGTTGTTTGTTTATTGTGAATTTATTGTTTCTATCGTGTTAATGCCTCATACTCATCCCTTTAACGAACGCTGCCTCCTGGTTTTCTTGCCCCGCTTTTGTATCAATGATTTTTGCCATGTTCTTTATTTCTGGCAAAGATTTGATGAGCCAAGTATAAATGGTCGTCCAAAATACGTATAACATACGGACGTACCATACGCTGAATGAGGAGAATATACTGAAAAAAACGATGATTTCGTAACATTCATCGTATCAAGTTATCGTGTTATTTAGAATTTTTTACAATTTCTTTTATATAAAATAACGAATAGGGATCGTATACATCGTGGATCATCAAAAATATTATTCGAAATAGGAATTGTCGTCAGAACTATTCTTTATCTTTTAGTGTTCGAAAAAGAATATTAATTCTTCTCAATGGTCAAGCGAGACTCCGAACACTTATTCATCATAAGATGTAAGTGGATGGAAAGAAAAAAAGGAGTACGGCGTCACGAGACATGTGGATAAGACTATTACATTATAATACATATTATAGATGGTTAATAAGCATCACCATGGTATGTGCATAAACTAGATTCAATACTTCCGTCTCATCGGTTGCGCGAAACTTTCAAATATTTCTTTCAGCTTTTCCATTTTATACCTGGGAGTATATTATACCTATTGATGTTTTTACAACCCTGCACCCATACTGGTTTTCACTGCTGTACCGATATATTCGTACACCGGTGAACACCACTCATTTTACTTATTTACTTATTATTAAGATGTGCTTATAATATCAACGATAATATCATAATTATATATAAATATTAATAATAGTTATGATAATACTTAAAAAGAACACAAACGTCAAAACATATACGGTCTACTATCGATATTGCGGTGACAGAACAGAAGTTGGCCACAAAAGTCGTCCGATCACCGACCAATCACAGCGCGAATAGAAAGGCTTCAATCTGAACAACTAAACTATCGAAATTTCGATAATCTTCGATGTATCGTCATGAACTTTTTAAGAGAGGATTTTCCTCTCTTTTTCACATATCACTGTGGGAGTATTTTTTATTATTAGCATAAACACGGTGTTTATATTATCACCGCAAATTTGAAGAAGCGCGATTCGGGAAGGGAAAATAAGACACGGGGCAAAAGGAAGTTATATTAAGTACGTGTTTATTCTCGATAGGAGAATCGGCTCTCGGAGCGGAGTCGCAAACAAAAAGAATAACCAAAACAACAAAAAAAACTCGCAAAGACGGGGGAATCGCAAACAATGATAATTCTCGGAAAACTCGCAAAGAAACGGGGGAATCGCAAACAAATAATAATTCTCAGAAACTCGCAAAACGGGGTAATTCGCAAGAAAACAAATATAATAATTCTCCAGAAAGATAGTCGCAGAAGGGGGGGATTCGCAAAAAAATGATAATTCTCAAATAGGGGAATACTCGCAATGAAACGGGATTCGCAAAAAAAAACAAATAATAATTCTCGGAAACTCGCAAAACGGGGGAATTCGCCAGAAAAACAAATATAATAATTCTCCAGAAAGATAGTCGCAGAGGGGGGGGGGGGAATTCGCAAAAAAAATAATAATTCTCGAATAAGGGAATACTCGCAAGAAAGGGATTCGCAAAAAAACAATGATAATTCACAAAATAGGGGAATACTCGCAAGAAGGGGATTCGCAAAAAACAAATAGTAATTCTCGGAAACTCGCAAAACGGGGGAATTCGCCAGAAAAACAAATATAATAATTCTCCAGAAAGATAGTCGCAGAGGGGGGGGAATTCGCAAAAAAATAATAATTCTCGAATAAGGGAATACTCGCAAAAAGGGATTCGCAAAAAAACAATGATAATTCACAAAATAACTTTCCGGCCGATTTTTGGGCGCCAGCTATTCTTTTGGCATAGCTGCCTTTGACTACACGGGGGGAATACAAATCTCGCGGGTAGCTCAGGGTGAAGGTTCGCCGACCGCTATGGCCTCTTACACTGTACCTTCGCTCACGCTGGGAATACACGAAAAAAGGGGAATTGATCACGTGATTTGCCGCGATACCGATGGAAAGGGCGGGTGGTGGGGGAAGCGGTGACGCGTTGCGGACTCGATATCCTTTTCGCAAAAATTACAAGGAGAAGGGACTCAGCAATAGTCTCCTCCGAGTGAGGGGACTAGCGGGGGGCCAGATGCTAACGCGTGGGGGAAAATCCGCAATGCGACACTCGAGGAACGGAAAGGGGGGGGGGGGGGGAGCACTAATGCACGTAATTTTCGCAAGGGAAATAATAGATCCTCACAGCACTGCACCGTCGCCGAAGAGGGGGGAGGCAAACTCAAATAAACGGTACTTACGACACAAAAAATTGGAAAATGATTGCAAGCTCGCGGAAGTCCTGCCGAATCGTAATGACCGAGAGCACTCGCTCGTTCTATTCCTTTTCGCACACTTCTTCTCACAATATCCACTTGCCTCATTGGTCCGTCGTAAATGGCGTGATTTCTCGCTATCAGCTTCGGGATTAATCACGCGTGGCGCAGCACCTTCCGGGGTCAGTATTGATTGGGATATCGATCGGGAGCAAAGGTTGTTGGTCAGGGGCGGGAAGGGAAGGTATGGAATCAGGGCAGTGGGTCACGGTTCTCGTAGGAGGGCAGCACTATGGCAACGAGGAGCGTCCGTGTGAGCGACACGGTGGATCGGGAGACGGTAAGTAGGGATCAGGGTGGGGGGTAGTGAGGGTCGGCGTACGCGAGATGTCGCCGGCTGGTCATTTGCCGTGCGTGACGATGCTGTACATGCCTGTGGGCCGGCCCGCCGATATGACTCTCACAATTACGTCCGTGCTGATTACACGAAGGATTACGGATTCCCCCGAGCCCCTTTGGCGACGCTCTTCGGCTTTACTGTGCGAGACTGATGACTGGGATGGTCGTCTCGGCGGTTGCGGGTACTCGTGGGTCTTGATAAATCCTTCGTGGCGGTTCTCAATTTTCGTGAGTTGTTTGCACGCGGGCCGTGCGCGGCGAATAAAAAGGGGAAAAGGGTCAGGGAGAGAAGCGAAAGGGGATAGATACTACGAAAAACAAAGGGGGAAGGAAGAAGAAAAAGGGGGAACCAGAGGCGCACGCGCGAAATATTATTTAAAAAAACTTAAGGGGTTGCGACAATATGATACCGTTTTCTTATAACTAGACTTACGTGCTAAATTGCGGTGCTGTGGGGAGACTTCGGGCAGCGCGCTGGGGAAATTGTGACACAACGTCACAATATATTACTAAATGATATTACCAGTAAGAAAGTGACAGGCTTTAATGGAGGAACTAATTTCTCTGTATAGATTTTCATTCAGGTGTTACTTTTACCTAAAACAGATGTGCTTGATTCTTTGAAACGGGAACCTTAATAGTATATTTCAAGTGAATCGGTTGCTTCTTTCGAAACGACCATAGCGCTTTTGACGTACACACTTTATTTACATATTAACTTTACTCTAACACACGCTATCATCATCTTTTGTATACATGTTCATTATCTACTGTCCGTTGTTATCAACTTTTAACCACAATCATGGTTCATAGGCCGAACAAAAATGGAAGTCATCCCAAAAATGCTTCAAGCACAACGATTTCTGATAAGCATTGCCGTGACATCCACGTAGTGTCACCGAACAGCAAAGTGTTAGTAACGAATTTAGGTGGTAAAACGTAATAGTACTGAAGTTGTAAATTCCTCAATTACGGATAATGATACGAGGGCACAATCAAAAGTGTATTTTGACGGTCAGGCATATAGCTATACTGCTAATATTGAAAATATGCTCTTGCAGCAACGTGTGAAAAGGCAAGAAAAATGTTATAAAAAATGGATGCGTTAGTGAATGAAGTATTCTATAATCCCTCTTAATCATGCTTCTCGTAAATGCGTAAGTTTATCTGAATACGAAAATCATACCATCATAAAATTTCTTGGCCGTGGTTCGGCAACTTCTGAATAACTATTTAAAAAAAAGGTTACAAAGGGTGGCCTGCCCCCTTATGTATACGTATTATTTAAAAAAAAACGGTGGATCATTAATTTTAGCTTGATGAGGAGAGTTCTTATCGACAAACACATTTGCAATGACAAGGAGACAACTGGAATGTCAAAACTCAAATAGGGGTAGTATTCCCCTTCAAACATTTTTCTCGCACAAATACAAAAACACGTCAACTTCAATTTTATTTCCGCTATAAAACAATATAATTTTTATTTCAATCGATGAGCAAGTTTTCAATGTAGTGTGCAAGACGTAGATGTTCAAGGGTGTTTCTACCCCTTAAAATAACAGAAAAATGGTGAAACACAAATTTTAGCTCAATGAGAAGAGTTCGTTGCGCGCGCGCAACGTGGCGAGTTCGGTGAGTGCGTTGGTATCGGCAAGCACATTTGGAATGACGAGGAGACACCTGGAATGTAATAACTCAAATAAGGGTAGTTTACCCCCTTAAAAAAAATTTCTCGCACAAATACAAAAACACGTCAACTTTAATTTTATTTCCGCTACACAATAGCATAATTTTCATTCCAATCGATTCGCAAGTTTTCAATGTAGGGGGCAAAAAGTGGATGTTCGAGGGTGTTTCAACCGCTTAAAATATATATTTATTTTCATTATCTGGTGGGTTCTTCATTTCTTCGCACAAACAACATTTTAATCTTTGTTTCATCAAAATCGATGCACTGCTTCTATGTGAAACTGCAACATCGCCCCTTGACATGTGTAACTTTAGGGAGTGGTTTAACCTCTTAAAGCCGTTTTTCCGCCTATAAAAAAAATACGTGTCGCTTAGTTTTCAATGCTCTATAACATACTTGAGTTTCAACAAAATCGGAGGGGGACACCTCGAGTACTTTCCTTGTCAGCTATCTCGCGAACCTTTAATCTGCGGTCTGTCAACACGAGATCGTAGATCTTTTTTACGTTTTCCTCCGTAGAAGCCGTTTTCGGAGCACCTGGGAGTGGTTCATCAAAAACCGACGTGCGGCCACGAGCAAACTCGTTAAACCAATTCTTCATGGTCGCCATCGACGGAGAAGAGTCACCGTAGACAGCATCCAAGCGATCTTTGATTTCGCTGCGCGCTTTCCCTTCCAAAAACAAGAATCGAATCCCCGAACGGTACTGCTCTTTTTCCATTTTTGTAAAACTGACTGACACGCTCGCTTCCAAAAGCTATCAAAACAGAACTAATAAAGGGAATTGAATGAAACTTCCACAGTAGGCTACTAAAAGTATGTACTGCACGATGGTAACACTGATCTGCAATAGCAGCGCCTTCGGGCGGTGAGGCTAAGTACTTGTTGAACGACCCTCGTAGTTCGTCTGAGTCGCGACCTTATTTCGTTGGCACGTATAACAAGTTGCGAATACCTGCCGGACCTTTTTTGCTATCCGCGGATAGGTGAAATCTTCGTCGAGCATCTGAAAAATCTTCCTCGCGCTGTGATGGCGGTAAATGTCGTGGCTCTCTTGAATCAATTTCGTTACGAGGGTGTGTGGTAATATTATCTTCCATGGACCAGACTTCGTGGTCTTTTGAAGGTTTCCCTTGTGTAATCTGTATCTTCTTGCTATTTTTGGATCTATTTCCGTATGGTCCGCAATAATTTTAATCTTGCCTCCCAGCAAGAACGTCCGGAACTTTTGTAAAGCCCATATAATGATCAATAGTTCCTTCTCGTGGTGATATAACCCATCTCGGCGTCCTTTTATGTACGACTCGCAAATGCAACAACGTCAATCTCCCCTTTTTCATCCACATGTGACAAGCTTGCCCCCAGCGCGTAGTCGCTGGCGTCTCTTGTTAAGATGTATGGTCTCCGTGTGTCGGCGTGCCGAATGATGACTGTCTCACAAAACAAGTCCTTTATTCCATCGAATGCCTGTGCTCGTCGTTCATCCCAACTCCATTGTTGTCCTATTTTCAGTAACTCTAACAACGGTATTGTTTCATTGGCGTGTTGACTGGTAAACTTAGTGTAAACATTTATCAGTCCCATAAACCCTCCCAGTTGTCGTACGTTTTTCGGCAGTGGAAAATCCTTAACAGCTCGTATCTGTTCTGGCAGAGGTTTGAGTCCCTCAGTGGATAATGTGTGCCCCAAAAATGATACGTCGCGCCGAAAAAGGGATGACTTTTTAAAGTGCAGGGTCATCTTATTTGTCTCCATCCCATGGAGTAGTGCTGCCAAGTCCCCGAGATGTCCGAAATAACTCTTGGATAGGCAGAGGAGATCATCCACAAAGTCGACAACGGAATCCCCCAGACCTTGTAATATAATGTCTAGGCCTGGAATGAGGCTAGCCGTGCTTGTTTTAGTCCAAACGGGGTGACAGTAAACTGATAAAATTTTCCTTCGAGTTGAAATGCTGTGTACTGCCGCGGGTCCTCGTGTAACGGGATATGTCAAAAACTACTGGTCATATCAAGACTTGACATAACCTGTTTTCCTCCGCACTTATGGAATATCTCCTCGGTTAGTTGCGCCGTGTCGTAGTCCTTTATGAAGTACTTGTTCAATTGTCTCGCGTCGAGACATAATCTTACGGTTCCATCCTTCTCTATTACATCAACCAGGGGGTTTATAAATCGGCTCTTGGCTCGTTGTATGACCCCGTGTCCTAGCATTCGTTGTATTTCCGCTGATACCTTCTCTCTATATTGCATAGGTACCGGGTACGACCGGTGTATATATGGTTTCGCATCCTTTAATATGAGATGGTACTCATAGGCCTCCATTCTTCCAGGTCTTTTACTGAATATCTTCTGGTACCGGTATATCAAACTTTTGAACGCTGCTCGTACTTGTCGTGATAAATTCGGACATTCTTGCAACTTCTGTTCGACTTTGGCCTCCGTCAATTCTTCGTCCGGTACCACCGTGTCCTGCTGTATTGCTGCAGTGATTACGGCGATCTTTTCTTCTTCTTTCCCAACAGCATGGATCGCATGTGTTTGTTACTATCGTTCGTTGCATCCTTCTAACGGGCCGGGTACCTCGTGACGTCAATAGCCCCCAATCAGTCCGGCTACAATCCGCTCCTGGGTCTTAACTACGCCCAGGCTGGTGTCTACATATATTTTCAGTTTCGTCATCCCGTCGAAGCCTAATATCATGGCGCGTAGAAGTTTCGGTACGAATTGTATGTGTTTGGGAATGAGTCCGTTGCGCTCGAGGGCAGCACCTCTCGGGCGCTCGGCGTTCTCTCACTCTCTTGCCATTCGCGCCAACCACGCTTGCGCGCCCGGCAACAGGCGGTTCGCCGGCAGTTTCCGTTCAGCATCGTGTAAACTCAGGCGTTTTTCATGCGAACTCTCCATAACTCTCACCGTGTCTGAACTTTCTCTCATCAACTTACTCGACTTACTCATCTATACTCACTGTGTTCATACTCAGCACTCATTAATCACCGTACAGTGTCTACACTCATCACGGGTTACAGAATTCGCTACGGTAAAACGCCACGGGGGGCTTCGGCAGCTCCTGATCGTGGTGCTTCGCGACTATTGCTGTGTCGGCAATAGCCGCCTCAGTGTTCGCATCTCTAAAGACTTTTGGGTTCTACGCATCATCTATTTATACATTACTAACCACCTATCTTTGTTATCTTCGCCTATTTTCCCGTCAATAAACCGTGTTATATATCTTGTTACATCTTCGTCTTCGCTTATTTATGCCCGCCGATCTCGTCATCAGTGAGCTGGCGAACTCGCGTTTATCCATCTCTCAACAGTATGGCTCCTTCTGACCCATATTAACCCTTCGACCTCTGCCGTTATCTGACGCCCTATTCGTCCTGAATTTCCTCCGAAGGCTCCGAAGATTCCAGTTCCTCTTACCATCAACATCGGGCAGTCGAGGAACTGTTCTTGATAGTGTTGGTATAGGTCTTCAGAAATACACGACATTTCCAAAAACTCTTGTCGCGTACTCCGTTCGCGTTGATTTTTGCCCATTCCATTTGTTCGCGCTCACAATGTGACTCGACTTAGGTTGCGAGTCAAACAGGGTCGAACAAAAAATGAAGCACCCGAGTCGCTTGAGTCATAAAGGTCCGCATACTGCATACCCGCGTATTGCAGGCAGCCGTAGGGGGTACCTCATCGTCTTGAACCCGGGAGGGATTAAGGGAAGGTTCCCGTCCAAATCGATGAAAAAATCGAAAAATTTTTGTTTGCTTAATTTTCATCTATATGTTGTCGAGAATATGTGGGAAAAACGGATATTTCGATATAAGATGTAGTTCTCGAGATATACGGGGTCGGGCGGAGCAGTCTCACCTGATGGGTGAGTCTAGGGTAGGTAGCATGAAACTTTAAACGCGTTTTTCTCGAAACAACGTTTTTCGACACGCGGTACGCTCTACAGGTTCGAGGAATGCACCGATTTCAAAGTTTCATTGCTCAAAGCTAATTAAATTTGGAGGCCCTGACGGAGTGTTTTTTTCGAAAAAATTATTGTAAATATTTATTTTTCAACGTTAGAGCCCAAAAAGCATGAAAAAATGAGTTTTTTTTAAACGGACGCCATTTTGTTTTAAGGGGCTTTTTTAAAAATCGGAAACCGATAGGACCCCACAAGTTTCATCTATTTCAAGAATCTTTCTGGTTTTTGGATTTCAGGCCACTTGGTGAGGCTGTAGAAGGTACCGCGCACATCACTTCGCGCCGGGAGCGGCTTCTTTGGCGGAAGCTGGAGCCGCCATTTTGAATTATTTTATTATGAAAAAACTCAGTACGATACTTCTTTTATATACAAATAAATCCCACAACAAAATTTTCGAAGAATAATTTTTTTCGTATTGAAAAAAATTCCCTCAAATTGAGGTCTCTTCGGGGTCTTTGGACGGGAACCTAACCTTAAGTAATAAAACAAGAACTCGCTGCTTCGAAGCGAAGAGTTCGCTGTCTCTTTTTTTTTTGATAATCCTCAGAACGTGTTCGACTCTAGGTATTGCCGTATTAACGAAACGCGAATATTGACTTATGTAGGGGTTGCTCATGAATTGTTCGGGGGTTTGTTCCACTCCAATAGCTATCGCCAAGATCGACACAGAAATGCTGGACAAAGTGGACCAAAACTTCAGATTTCGACTCTCTCAATGTATTGAGCCAAACAGTGGCCACCTTCAAGATATCATTTTCAAAAAATAATAAAAAAAAACTTTAAATGTACCGCTATGTAAAAAAAAATTAAAATCATATCTTCAATACTTTTTGTTTAATCATTGTTTTAAATAAGGAAGTTCCCGCGCCGCACCCTGTAGTATCCATTTGATAATAGTAAGTTTGCACTGCTACAAATTGGTAATTTCATTTTTTCGTTTGATTGAATAATATATGAGAAATGGAGAGTCAAAGGCGTTCGGACGCAAATGTTAGATTGTTTTTGATTAATTATTAATTTTTTCGTCCAATGATCTCCCATACATGTTAATATGTTAATAAGGGGACTTTTATCTATCAATCGGTGTAACTTTTATATGCTGATCCTTTCGCCTTAAAATACTGTAATGGTATCGACTATCGTCAGCTATTTATAAAGGTTGAACCCGATCAAGAAATAAAGATGTTTGAGCCAGGTTAAGGTTTTCGGTTTTTTTTTATTCACTGCCTTCGTTTTACTTTTATAATCGCTCCTCTATTTACTCGTATACTGTATTTCCTCTATACTTGTTTGTGCTAGCGTGTCTGAATATTCCCGCCTCTGAGCGTATGTGATACTCCTGTTCTTTGTCCATCTGACGGTGCCCTCTCTTGGGATTGCTGATTCCCCTGGATCTCCTGTGTTTGACGAGCGCGCCGCGCTGAGCCGTGGTGCTGCCGGCCGATGCTGAGCTTGCATCGCCGTGTGTGGGTATCGCCTTGACGCTTGGGGATTTTCGCCCTGCGGTCGGTCAAGCTCGCCGATAGCAATATGGCCGCCCGTCACCGCGGCTATTGTCTGTGCCACGGTCTTATATACAGGTCTGGAAACTCCGTCAAATTTCGGCGGTGGGGGGTGACTGTCTTAACGAAGTTCGTTTTAGTTTCTGTATCAACCACTAGAGGCGTTCCGATCTTAGTTGTGACCTTACAATGCCAGCAGACATAACCTGAAAAGCCCACGATAGCTCTCGCGGTTGTCTGTCTCTGTCCCACTAACAACTTCTGCCGCATTACACATATTTATTATATGTAATTATGAAAGCGTTATTAATCCCGTCAACTTTAATGAATATATTGAATAAATATGCTCTTAATTTGAATCGGGTTTTAAAGATTCTAACTGTTAACCGAGTATGATAAATATAACCTATTTGTAAACATCTATGTCATATGAACATATATTAGGCGAAGGCAAGCTTGTGAAGATCACTTCATGTCAACGCACACAACAGACAACACCGGCCAATACATTGTTCGTTTACCACTCACAGCACCACCAACAGTACTCGGTGACTCAAAGGCAACCGCACAGAGCTGTCTTCAGCGACTCATCATACGATTGAAGAAGGACTCAACTTATCATCATATGTATTCATCATTCCTGACCGAGTACGAACACCTAGATCACATGAGAAAGGCAATAGACAAATCAACCGTTCAATCATCGGGCAATGTGAGTAGTGGAGGTGACATAGTTAGAGGTGAGAAGACCTTAGCACATGATGTTTCGACATGAGGAGGGTTGAGGGTCTCATCAGAAGACTTGTCATCACACGGTCACACCAGTCCTACGTATTACTTGCCTCATCACGGTGTATTCAAAGCAGACCGTTCAACAACAAAGTTGAGAGTGGTATTCAACGGATCAAGCCCGTCGAAATCGGGCAAATCACTCAACGACATTCAACACACGGGAGCAAACCTGCAAAAAGATCTATGCGAAGTACTCATTTGGCTTCGCCAACACAAATTCATGTTCTCGAGTGACATCACCAAGATGTATCGACAAGTCAAGGTTCACCAGGATGACTGGGATCTCCAAAGAATCCTGTGGGTAGATGAACAGGGAAGCTCAACACCATATCAACTAACAACGGTGACTTATGGCACTCGATCTGCACCATTCTTAGCCATACGAGCAGTATTACAACTTGTCAACGATGAAGGTCATCGATATCCACAAGCAATACCATCTCTGCTAAAAGGAAGATATGTAGATGACATTTATGGCGGTGCTAGTAGACTATCAGAATTACTTGAAATTGCTCATCAGGTCAATCACCTATGCATGGCGGGTGCCTTTCCACTGGCGAAATGGCAAAGCAATCACCCAGAATTCAGTAATAAATTTCCGTCAAACTCGAACAAATCAGAAGACATCATCATCGACGACAACAGTATGAAAATCCTCGGCCTGTATTGGCATCCGAAATCGGATGTATTCAAATTCAAACCGAAGCCACCACATTCAGGATTCAAACTCACAAAACGAATCATATTGTCAGAGATTGCTCAACTATTCGATCCACTCGGACTCTTGACACCATTCACTGTCAAATCAAAAATGTTGATGCAAGAGTTATGGCTGGAGAAGATAACCTGGGACGAACCAGTGCCATCTCACACTGCATCAAAGTGGATTCAACTCAAGAATGATCTACTCAAAGTGTCTTCAATATCGATACCAAGATGGTATCATACGAACCGCTCATCAAACATCGAAATTCATGGATTCTCTGACGCATCACAATTAACAATGGCTGCTGTCGTCTACATCAAAATTGTTGATCGAAACAATCATGCTCACATTTCGCTCGTGTGCTCAAAAATGAAAGTTGCCCCACTTAAAAGACTCACTATACCTCGACTCGAACTCACAGCCGCTTTGATATTATCAAAATTGGTCAGGTATGTTCAATTAACATTGGAGAAACCAAACACTCCAATTTACTTATGGACAGACTCATCCGTCTCACTCACTTGGATCAACTCACACTCATCACGGTGGAAAGAATTTGTCAGGAACAGAGTGTCGAAAATTCAAGATCTCGTTCCAAATAGCGTATGGAAGTTCGTTACTGGCAAAGAAAATCCAGCCGACTGTGCTTCACGCGGGCTAAACATCTCCCAGCTCGAGAAGCATCATCTATGGTGGACAGGCCCACCATGGCTCATCAAATCGTAAGGCTCATGGCCAGCAAATACGTTTGCGACAACTCATCAAGCACAACTCGAAGAGCAACCAGGAGTATCATTCACAGTGATATCAAATCGGCTGCAAAATCATTGGGAGATGATAGGAAGGTATTCGTCCCTTACGAGATTGCTCAGAGTGACGTCAATCTGCTTTCGAGTAGGGCGACGAATGAAGAAGATATCAAACTCATCGATGATGTATCCTCTATCGCCACAAGAACTCAACGAATCTCGCTCATTTTGGATACAATCAATTCAAGCAGCGTACTTTGGTACAGAAATCAAGTTGCTCAGATCAGGCTCACCACTACCTCACAATCATCCATTCCATCGATTGACTGCCTACATCGACACTCAAGGCATCATTCGCGTGGGAGGTCGACTCAACAACTCAATCTTGGATCCTGAAGCCACTCATCCAGCAATCATTCCGAAAGAATCACATTTCACAACATTGGCAATTCAACATGCACATCGGTCAACTCTACACGGTGGCACTCAATCAACTCTGGCTCACCTGAGAACATCGTACTGGATTCTTGGTGGTAGAAGTCCAGTTCGATCATCCATTCTACGCTGCATCAAGTGTGCTCGTCAACGTGGTGAACGAGCACAACAACTCATGGGCCAACTACCATCATCAAGGATCACACTATCACGACCCTTCTATGCAACTGGAGTGGACTACGCTGGTCCACTGACGATTAAAACATGGCGTGGCAGAGGCGCGAAACTTACAAAAGGATCGCTCTGTGTGTTTGCCTGCTTTACTACTTCAGCTGTGCATCTGGAGGTAGTAACAGAATACTCAACCGACTCATTTATAGCTGCATTCAGACGATTCACTGGGCGGCAAGTCATCTGTCACACTCTCTATAGTGACTGCGGCAAGAACTTCAAGGGTGCAGATCCTAGGCTCAGACAAATGTTCACTCAATGTACTCAGGGAAATCAACACTTGTTCTGCTCATTCACCAATACTGGGACTACATGGAAATTCAACCCACCATCAGCTCCACATATGGGCGGAAAGTGGGAAGCTGCCGTGAAATCAGCTAAGTATCACTTAACCAGAACAATTGGTGAAACTGTTCTTACATTAGAGGAACTCAACACTCTGTTCATTCAAATAGAAGCAGTACTCAACTCGAGACCATTAGAGCCACTCAGCAATGATCCAGACGATGTATCAGCTCTGACGCCAGCTCATTTCTTGATCAGAGATACATTAAACACTGTTCCAGAACCATCGCTAGAACTCATTCAACAATCTCGACTCAACCGTTGGCAACTCATTCAACAACGTGTTCAATATTTCTGGAACAAATGGTCAACCCAATATCTCCAGACTCAACTCGCTCGAACCAAGTGGCATCATTCAACAAACGCAATCAACATCGGATCACTGGTACTAATCACCGATGAAAGATTTCCACCATCAAAGTGGCCACCCGCTCGAGTCATTGCTGTTCATCCTGGATCAGATGGACTCGTCAGAGTTGTGACGCTCAAAACCGGGACCACAACCCTGAAGCGACCAATCACCAAGCTGGCAATCCTGCCAATCGCAACATTCAACAATTCATAATCAGGAACGCTGTTCCTGATGGCGGGCGGAATGTTTCGACCTAGCGGTCGTGAGGTGGCAGCACCTTACGGGCCCCCTGGTCAGCTTGACGCCTGCAGTACTCATGCGTGTTCTCAGGACGGTCAGCAAACTCACGCAGTACTCTCTTTTTTCTTATTCTCATTCTATCAAGCGAACACGCCGCACGTGCTCTTGTCCCGTTCTGTTAAAATTCATTGTCGACTCAGCGCAACGATCAGTAAAAATTCAGTGAAATATTCAGTGCGATACTCAAGTGTGTTTGTGCGATTTGTTATAGACTTATTCAAGGACTGTTAAGCTCATTTGTGTATGATTAAGTGATTAATTGCGTAGCAATTAATCACGGTGTGGAATTCAACACGTGGCATTCGCCATTGTGCGTTCATCGATCTCGTTGTGTGAGATCACTATTGTTATACTCGTTCATCGATATTCTTTACATTGTAAAACTCAATTGTACTCATCTACAATCTTGGCCAATTGTATTTAGCAAAGTTCATTTCTATTCAGCGTAATTTTACATTCGCGAAATCGTGTTCATCGACTCTAGCGCAACCATCATCACGTGGCTTAAAATCAGATACACCTCGCTTCCGTTCATCCGACGCCACGTTGCAACACTCATACCGCTTGTACAACTCATCACCAATCCGTTCTAATCGTCTAGTAATAAGACAAGGTAACATCATCATTTATTATTACTTAATCTGTTATTAATTTAAAATATATTTTCTTTTTATATTTTTCTCTTACAACTGTGTTTAATTCATTCATCCTGTGACCTCTTATATCCAATACCGGCACTAGTTTATTTGATTTCAACAACACCGAAAGAAAATCAGATATTGAGGAGGAAAACGACATAATCAATTTAGAATTACGTTTAGAAGGTGCAGGATTCAGAAATCCCTACAATTACAATAATATGGAAAAAGAAACAATTCACGAAAGAAAGTTTAATGACGATGACATCAAGAAAGAGAACGAGGAAATCAAATTGGAGCTAGAATTGGAAGCCGTAGAATTCGAAAAGAAATATGGTTATGGAAATAATCCGGTAGCAAAAATAGAGAAAATTGGGCAATTACAAAAATATGAAGACGAAGATAACTACGACTTTAGTCAAACGGAGAATGAAATTATGGAACATTGAATTCTGGAAACTCAGAGAGTTGGAGATTTTAAACTATACATAGATGACGATTATGAGATGGGGAAAGAAAACGACGAAATCAAGTCGAGATTAGCAATAGAAGCCAGGAGATTTGAAAGTCCTTATGATCACGGCGACTAAGTAATCCTAAAAAAGGAAATATCCGAAAAGAAACTGCACGATTAAACGAGTTTGAAAACCATGAAATTAATTTAGAACTAGACGCGGAAACCACGGAACTTAAACGACTTCATTTATTGTGAGAGAATATAACGTTGAAAGGAGAAATAATTCAGAAAGAAATAAAATTGACCACAGAACCTGCGTTAGATGACGATAGCCGCGATTTTAATTTGACCAATTTTGAGTCAGTCATGGAGAATGTGCATGTTGGAAAACATCACGTCTACGACGATAATATACAAACACGGGGACTAAAATTTTATGACGATAACGGCGATATCAATTTGATCGATTTCAATCCGTCATAGAGGATGCGGATGTTAAAAAACACCGCGTCTACGACGATAATGTGATGTTACAACCACGAGGATTTAAAACTTATGTCGATAACGGCAATATTAATTTGATCGATTTTGAATCAGTCATGGAGGATGTGGATGGTAAGGAACACGGCGTTTATGACAATAATAAGATGTTGCAATCAAGAGGACTCAAACCATATAACGGTAATGACGATAAGGGTTTGATCAATTTCGAAACGGTCACAAAAGATATTGAAGCCAGAGAATACCACGTTTACAATGATAATATGATATCGAGGGGGCAGAGTAATGCAGAAAAGAGCACGATGAAATAAGAAATTTCGAGAAATCAAAACAAGAAGAAAAACTTCAACAAAAAACATGTTCAACTAAGGGACTACGAACGAAAAACAATTTAGACATGGTTGCACCATTTGAAAATGGAGGAAAAAGTGAAATAATAATTATGAATAAATCGTTACTATCAATGGGCACAATTCTACCCGTCGGGATGGGAAATTTTAGTGAAAACATAAAACCATATTACGAGGAATCTAGGGAATCTTCAAATTCAACGGGAGTATCTGTGTTTGGCTCCGTTGGAAATTTTGATAGTTTTAAAGGCTCAACGGGAGTATCAGTACTTGTCTCCGTTGAGAATTCTGTTAATTTTAAGGGAATAATAAATGATAAAAGGTTTTATGCAAAAGGTGATCCCAAATCAGATGGGGTGGGATCCATTTAAGAATTAAGTTGTTATAGTTATCCAGAAATATTGAAAGAAAATAAAGGAAATGATGCACCAAGTATATCCGCGTTAAATCAAGAAAAATTTGAGGAAATCAATAAAACAGATGAAAAGGAATATGTTGAATTGAAGATATTACGAGAAACAGATGAAAAAGACAGGACCGATAAATGGCCAATTTTTGAAAACAATAAAAAAGGAGAATCCTGGGGTATTTGTTCAAACGAAGAGAGGGTAGAATCCCCAAAGGAACCTCGTGCGAAACCTTACGACGATATGAAAAGAACTCTACGGTATTCGATTAAACATCGCGAAAACTATAAAAGCATGGATAATATGTCCCATGAAACACAGGGAGCACCGTGTTCTTTTCGCGAAAGATTCTGTCACATAATCAAAGATTCAATAACCGACGAACGTTTAAAGAAAACTAAAGGTTTATTAAGACTAAATGGACTACGCCCGGAGGAAAAGGAAAATGTAGAAAGTCTTCTTGGACAGAACATTCAGCTATACAATTTCCCTGATGATATAATCAAAGATTCAATGATCGACGAACGATTGAAGAAAATTAAAAGTTTGTCAAGACTAGATGGACTACGTCCGGAGGAAAAAGAAAATGTAGAGAGCCTTCTCAGAGAAAGCACTCAACTATATTATTTGCCTGACGAAACATTAACGTGCACAACGATATTACAGCATCGCATACCCACAGTAGATGACCTGCCTATAAACACGAGGGGCTATCGATAGCCTGAAATCACAAAAAATGAAATAGCTCGTCAAATGGAAGAGATGTTGGAAAACGGGATAATCGTACCTTCCACCTCGCTGTATAATTGCCCCGTATGGGTTGTACCAAAAAAGCCGATTCTAAGGGAAATTTGAGATGGAGAGTAGTGTTCGACTATCGAACTCTGAACGAGAAAACGATAGCCGATGCATACCTTATACCTAATATAACAGATATATTAGACCAACTGGGAGAAGCTCAATATTTTTCAGTATTTGATTTAGCTCCTGGATTTCATCAAATCGAAGTTAGTCCCGAAGATAGACGCAAGACAGCTTTTACCACGCCCCGAAGGCATTTCGAATGTATAAGAATGCCGTTTGGTTTACGAAACGCCCCACCAACGCTCCAGCGTTCTATGGACTTAGCACTGGGAGAAGTGATGGGGAGGGGCGTATTTATATATCTAGACAACATAGCTATCTATGCAAAAAACCTTGGCGATTACGCGACGATATATAGGGCGTTAATTAAAAGATAAGAACCTGCAAATCTGAGATTACAACCCGACAACTGTCAATTTTTGAAAAGAGAAGTTGCATACCTTGGTCACATTATTGGTAAAACCGGCGTTAAACCGGATCCAAAAAAATTAGAAGCCGTGCGCGAATTTCCAATACTCAAAAACGTAAAAAAACATAAGACAATTTTTAGGGTTGACAGGATATTATAGGCGATTTATAGAAGGATATGCGAAGATTTCAAAACCGCTCACCACACTTCTTCGAAAAGATTTTAATTTCGAATGGACCTCGGAACAACAAGAGGCGTTTGATTTATTGAAGTCTAAATTGTGTACCGCACCCCTATTGCGATACCCAGATTTTACAAAACCATTCATTTTAACTACAGATGCGTCAAACATTGCAATAGGAGGGATTTTATCGCAAGGAAAAATTAACCATGATAACCCTTGTACATACGCTTCTTGGGCTTTAAACAAATCCGAAGAAAAATATGACACATACGAAAAGGAAGCGTTAGCTATTGTGTATTACGTACTGCATTACCGTCCATACCTGTACGGACGTCATTTCACTATAGTAACTGACCATAAACCACTTTTGTGGTTCAGAAAAGTCACCGACGGCAACGTAAGGGTATTAAGATGCGTTTAAAGTTAGCCGACTACGTGTACGATGTTGTTTATAAAGCAGGGAAAACTAATGTTAGAGCGGACGCACTTTCAAGAAACCCAGTAGGAGACGCTTCTACATCTGATGAAATTATGGTGGTTCGCAGTAATGCCCTTACGGGGGATAAAATAAAACCAAGGAATAATCTAACAGAAGAAGATATTCAGGTATTGTTGGAGAACGAATCTGACGAGGAAGACGTTAAAGAGGACGTATAAAACGAAATAATAGCAAACCAAGAAATCGACGACTGTGATTGGGAGGAAGAACCCTTAGATGAACCGGGAAGTTGTAAAGAATACGTCGAAGTTAGGAAATTGTTGGAAGAAAAGGAAAGACCTTCCCCAACAAATAAAATATTAACCCGCCCACAACGACGTTTCTGTTCTAAAACGATGAGCAGTACCGAGCCTTCCAGCGAAGAAGAGAAAGAGATAGGAGATACAAGCAAAATAGAGATAGGGAGTCTGAGAGAGAGAGAGAAGATACGAATAAGAAGGAAGACGCGAGCGAATTAGGAAATACAAGAAAGCTAAGAGATACTAAAGAGACGGGAGATACAGTGTTCCCTCGAGTAACAAACACCACACATAGTGACTCCGACAAACCGAGCATTAAATACTCCCGAGATCTTCTCCACACCAGGAAAGATAATTTAATGTATTTCGTTTCTGTGACAGGAGAACCATTGGACGACAGAGCAAGGCTGTTGCAAGAGAACGATGATTACTTACACACAAGGAAATTGAAATTAAATCACGCGCAAACAATGAAGAGGGGTATGCGATTTAATATCGCTTTACTCATTCAGATGATTGTGATGAAGGCCCCACTCAAATTTTGGGAAATATCAAGACCACGTTGGAAAGCTGTAAAAGTTTAATTGAAAAACTGAAACTACCCACCGTTAGCTTAGCAGAATCCGCATACATTTGCAACATAAACTGGGGGGACATATTTAATCAAATTCACGCAATATTGGGTCAGAACGATTTTAAAATTATAATATGCAAAGGGCTTGTGAGACAACCTCCCCCAGAGTTACAAAATGAAATTATCAAAGAAAAATATACGTCTCCAGTAGGAGGACATAGGGGAGGAAATAAAACCTTTAGTAGAATCCGATACGAATTCTACTGGAAAAATTTAAAACATGACGTACAACAATATATATAGCAATGTTTACAATGCCAATTGAAAAAGTTATTCCGTGTAAAAACAAAAATAACATGGCCACCCCAAGAAGATATCGTAATGAATTAACGATAATAGAAAGTTATGGAAATTGGACGGGTCTCATATCACCACAACGTATGGCGGCGGCAGGATTCTTCTATACAAACAGAAGAACAATTGTTCGTTGTTTCGAATGCAACCTAGATATTAGACATTGGACTTTAGAAGACAACCCTATGGGAAACCATATGTGTTGGTCCCCACAACGCCGTTTTGTTCGGAATTTGCCCTGCGGTAACATACCTCTGGGACAAGATCCCAGTTCTATTCCCGATCCAAGAAACATTCAAGAAAATATACGTATACCCTATGGATATGAGACGGAATCGTCAGGTCCCTTACCTTATTATGGAAGAAAACCCGGAGATATTTACGTACACACGCCTAGAGCTCCAGAACCATGGACCCCTTTGTATCCCAAATTCACTCAATACGAGAACCGTCTACGATCATTCATCGATTGGCCTAAAACCGCACCTTCGAAAGAGAAAATGGCAGAAGCCGGATTCTACTTCGTGGGTCCTCACGATGAAACCAAATGTTACCACTGTGGAGGGGGCATCACCAATTGGGACATTGATGAAGATCCATGGGTGAAGCACGCCTTACTTTTTACAAAATGCCATTTTATCAAAAGAAACGAAGGAGTGCGAATTCTGCAAAGACGAAGTCATGCAGTCCTTCACGAACCAGTACAAACCACCTACACTCGAAAAATGAGTTTGTTGTATCTTGGAAGGCAATCTATTGTACTCTTGGGACCTTGCAAGCACGATGTTATTTGTTCCGATTGCGTTTTTCAAACACTGAGGTGTCTGTTGTGTTACAGCCCCATAAAATGTTATACGCAAGTGTCGTGGGAATGAGAGAAATATTTTATCCAAATATCTAGCATGTATTAGTCCATTAGACTTTTTCCAAAGAACCTCCAAAAGCCCCACTCACCCGTTCTACCCCTAAAAGGAAAAAATATATATATAAAACCTTATCCAATATAAAAGAATAAAAATAAGAAAATTCTCCAAGGAAGCCATGAAATCAGCTCGTGACTCGTCCGTTGAAGAAACAAACCCACGAGGTAGCCAACAACTACGGCGCCAGCAACACAAGGGATACATCGCTAAGAAAAAACAACGAAATCCGAAGAAACGAACAAAGGAACTCAGAATAACTCCCTCATATTGGAAAATACATTTCCTTTTAGAAATAGCCAATCGAATATAAGAAATGAACATGCCTGCAGAGTGGCAAGGAGTCTGTATAGACATGGTGAACCAATGGGTCGGCATGATACGGGATCACCCATTTGAAGACCTATTTCTAGGAGCAGTAAGGTACCGCCGAATAACGAACGCCCTCATACCATATGGACAAGAAATTCCAACTCAACCGATACCGGATTTCCATGAAGAACACATCACCTGCTGACCCAACCCAGAGTACAGTACTTGGACAGATCACACTTGCCAATTTTCATAAACCGACGCGCACCCGCACACTATATGGACGGTATGGAGAACTACTTTTGCTGTTGGAAAATCTCGTTAACAGGCTATCGCAACGTATATGTACCACCAGAATGGCGATACCTCATCCAAAAGGCAAGGAACGATTGGGCTCTTTTACTCACCATCTACGCGAAACAGAATATCACTCTAGGAGGGATAGAGTACCAGGCGTGTTAGTTGAAGTTTGCCGGTTTTACCAGTAGATGTCGCTAGCAATATGTATACATTTCTATGATTTGGCATGATGTCATTTTTTTCTATTGACATTAACCTACAAAAATACGCAAGTCACATTCCGCCAAAATAATAGCGTCATATTTGTTTACCTCAGTGAATATGTCGAGTTTCGTTCCAAGTAAATCGCATTTGCGGCATTCGTTGCTTTTCTTATTTCATCAAAAGAAAAAAGCAGCTGAAGCTCAACGGTTGCTGGTAGAAACTTATGGTGAACATGCTCCAGTGATTAGAACATGTGAGACATGGTTTCGTCAATTTAAAAGTGGAGATTTCGATTTGACAGACAATGAACATCCTGGTGCAGCGAAAAAGTTCGAAGACAAGGAATTGCAGGCGTTATTGGATGTTGATCCAACCCAATCGCAACAAAAATTGGCAGAAACACTAAATGTGACTCGAGGAGCAATTTGCCAACGTTTAAAAGCCATGGGAAAGATCCAAAAGTATGGAAAATGGGTGCCACACCAGCTGAACGATAGACAAATGGAAAATCGAAAAACCGTTTGTGAAATGCTGCTTCAACGATTCGAAAAGAAATCTTTTCTGCATCGAATTGTCACGGGGGACGAAAAGTGGATTTATTTTGAGAAACCGAAGCGAAAAAAATCATGGCTATCACCTGGTGAAGCCGGCCCATCGACTGCAATGCCAAATCGCTTTGGCCGTAAGACAATGCTCTATGTTTGGTGGGACCAGTGTGGTGTGGTGTACTACGAGTTGTTAAAACCTGGTGAAACGGTGAACAAGGATCGATACCGACAACAAATGATCAATTTGAATTATACGTTGATCGAAAAACGGTCGGAATGGGCCCGAAGACATGGCAAAGTTATCTTGCAACATGACAACGCGCCGTCTCATACCGCTAAACTGGTTAAAGACACATTAAAAACACTTAATTGGGAAATATTATCACACCCGCCGTACTCTCCAGACCTCGCCCCGTCCGACTATCACCTTTTCGCATCGATGGGACACTCCCTTGCAGAGCAGTGCTTCGCTAATTTTGAAGAAGTCGAAAAATGGCTCATCGAATGGTTTACCTCGAAAGAGAAAAACTTTTTTTGGGATGGTATCCATAATTTGCCTGAGAGATGGGCGAAATGTGTAGAAACCAATGGTCAATACTTTGAATAAAAAAATTTTGAGATTCCTCTGAAAATTAAATGTTTTCTTTATCGAAAAAACCGGCAAATTTCAACTAACACCCCTGGTATACATGGGAAGACTCTAATATAGTCCCAAAGGGCAAAATATGGAATTAATAGAGAAAATAGGGTTTGGTAATTTCGCGTGGATTGGACATATCAGATCCGAAAATGATGAGGCAAACGAGTAAAAGTTTTGCTGCAAAATTAAACAGAGAAAAATACCCGGAATCGCAGGAAATCTCCCAAAAATGTACGCAACCCTTACCTTGAAAATACTATACTATGCAAACCCATACAATTAGTACCGCTAGTAAGTCATTCATTAAGCCCCCGGGATCGTGAAATAATATAAATATAATAAGGAAAACCCTTCGAATTTATTCAAGGGAAAAACTGAAGTAGCATGAATTGAAAATACTAACATAATTTTACCTTATATCCCAACCACTTCTAAAGAGAAATAAATATTCACAAGGAGAGAGGACAGGAAAAAACATATTAATTAGAACAAATAGATAAAAATAAATACGGACAAATAACCACGAATTTAACTTCCATTAATCCACCCCAGAAGGGAACCATGGCTACATCGTCTGCACGAATCATCAGAAAAACTGAAGGGCATTACAGATGCCCCCACAACAAGACACTTGGTATTCTAATAAACCGAAAAGTACCCACGAGGCCAGTACCAGGAATCGAGACGCTGTACTTCTATCGGAAATTACGCAAATATCTTGAAATTACAAAGATCTACATTACATTGTACGTCCCGTCCGAGTGGAGAGCTATTCGACCTGATGTATTAGAAGAATGGATTGGAAGGATACGTGATAACCCTTATGAAGATTTAACTTTCGGAAACACCGAATACTAAAGGCTACCCAATGCATTGGTACCATATGGACAAGAACATTCCAGCATACCAATTCCGGGATTTAATCAAATGCTGGAATTTCATGAGGAAGCGTTAACCTGGGCCAAACCCAGGCTCGGTTACTCGAATGGTGAAAACCTACCCATAGCAGTGAATCGCGCTATGCTCGATGTTTATATGGATGGTATGGAAAGATATTATTGTTACTATAGAATCATGTTACCAACAATAGGAAAGACATTCGTGCCACCCGAATGGAGAACTCTAACTAAAGCTGCAAGACACAAGTGGATAAAAGCTATCGTAGAGAATTTCGAAAACACATCACATTAGGAAGAGTCCGCTATACCTGGGTCGGATCCACCGTGACACCTATTGAACAACGGTACGGATATCTAGAGACTTTAGGACACGGAGAATATACGTGGGTATCAAATAGCGGAACCGACGGCGAAAACGAGACGGACCTGTATGACGGCATCATGGAAGAGGATACAGAATGTACAAATAAAGCTGGATTAAAAATCAGATTGCAACCCATACTGAATCCGAAAACAACTATGCCGCAGAAGAAATCACAATGATCTATCCGAACTTGCACGTATTAGTGCCCCAGGGAGAACGGAAAAAACCTACCTACTTTACTCTTGAACAACGACCCCGAGAGTAAATATGATCTCCATTAAAAACTTAAAAAGTTAAAAATGGACGCCAAGTAATCAGAAAATGTGTCCAATCTAGAAACAAAAAACTTACGACTTCAAAAATTGTTTTCTAATATCTAATAAAAAGTGAAAAGAAATCATTTCATAAATTGTCCAAGTAAACTACTACTCCTTCCGCCAATAAACCTGAATCCTTTTGTATGGTATGCCACAAAAGTCTACTGAAAATGCTGTACAAAAACTTGGCGTGCGTGGTTAAGAGTAATAAGCTCGGCGAAGAGGCCGCCGCCTCTTTGTGCCTGCAGTAGATTGAACCGGATCTAACGTATGTCATTTGTGTGAACATCAATCGAAACCACCTCGTGTCCAGCTCCGACGAGTACGAGAGAAATACCGTCGTAAGTGATCTCGGTACACTGAGAGAGAGCGTGAAATGGTGTAGCTGGGTCATTCGAGCTTTCATGGCCGTTGAACGCAATGAGAGTTGGATCGGCGCGGCGGTATCATCGAAGTTGGGTACGAAAGGATTGAATGGCGTTGTACATGGAAGGTTGGTATAGGCTCAATCCTCTTTTCGAGACGTTTCATGTTTCATTCTGAATACTTTAAAACATTGTTCACTCTATTCATATTATGGTTTAATAGCGTTATACATAATGATATCGAACAAAAATATTGCGACCACTGCGTTCTATTTTTCTAATAACAAAATTTGATTATTCGTTTATTCCGACTGCTTGAGCTAACATTATACAAGAAAAAGTTATTAAATCGTCATTATCTGCTTGAAAACATCCGAATAGTTGAATTGTATCGGAAATATTCAACAATGCTCTTAGGTATTCGCCATTATCCCGCTCTCCCATAATAAATCTTTTAATAGATATGGCAAAGTGAATAATCGGTTATTGTGATCAAATTTTAATTTCTTTGGTGATAGTACGATTTCTAAGGCGTTAAATTTTGGTAAGGTGTTCCAATGTGACATAAACTGAACGTTTATATCACCATATCAGAGAAAAAAATATGTTGGAACAATAAATAAATTGGTTTCTCACTAAACGAGTATGTTGTTTGTCCGGAAAGAACACCGGGCCGTCCGTCACGCCTGGATCTTCCTGGGGTTATTTGTCTTAACCATGCACGCCAAGTTTTTGTACAGCATTTTCAGTAGACTGTTGTAGCATACCGGACAAAAGGGGGTAGGTTGATTGGCGGAAGGAGTAGTAGTTTACTTGGCTAATTTATGAAATGATTTCTTTTCACTTTTTATTAGATATTAGAAAACAATTTTTGAATTCGTAAGTTTTTTGTTTCTAGATTGGACACATTTTCTGATTACTTGGCGTCCATTTTTAACTTTTTAAGTTTTTAATGGAGATTTCACTTTTTTTTGAAAGACCTGATAGAAGTTCAGCATTGAATCAACATTTTATCAAAATAGAAAACATATTATCCAAAGTGAAATTAAGAACCACTTTCAAATATCTGTGATAAAACGATGCGTGTGGATGTTGTATACCTATTTTTTTCTTTTCACTTTTCATTAGATATTAGAAAGCTATTTTTAAAGTCGGAAGTATTTTGTTTATAGACTGGACACATTTTTTGATTACTCAGCGACCATTTTTAACTTTTCAAGTTTATAATAAGGATCATATCTACCATTGATATAATGAAATTAGGCCCGAGTGTAGGAATTTTTCAATTGAAATTAATGCGCAAAAGTTATACTCATTTACACAGTACCTCATCTTTACGCAGTAATAATTTACAGTTCATGAATGCAAACGTTATTCCAATTTCAACATATCCTAAAGTTCAAACTGCCCCGCTGAACTGAATCAGCTGTGCAAAATCGCATTATCTTTTTAAGAAAATTCTTTCGGGTCCAAGTGTAGGAATTTAAAAATAGAAATTCATGCACAGAAGTTATACTCATTTACGCATTACCTTATCTTTACGCAGTAATAATTTAGAGTTTATAGATGCAATCATTATTCCATTTTGAACTTATCCTGTAATTGAAACTGTCCCGATCAACTGAATTGGCTGTGCAAAATCTCATTATCTTTTTAAGAAAATTCTTTCGGGTCTGAGTGTAGGAATTTTTTTATTGAAATTCATGCACAGAAGTTATATTCATTTATGCAGCACCTTATCTTTACGCAGTAACAATTTTCAGTTTATAGATACAAACAGTATTCCATTTTGAACTGATCCTAAAGTTCAAAATACCCCGATGAACTGAATTAGCTATGCAAAACCGCATTATCTTTTTATGAAAATTCTTTCGGGTGTGACAAGGAAAGTACTCGAGGTGTCCCCCTCCGATTTTGTTGAAATTCAAGTATGTTATAGAGCATTGAAAACTAAGCGACAGGTATTTTTTTTAATCGGCGGAAAAACGGTTTCAAGGGATGAAACCACCCCCTAAAGTTACACATGTCAAGGGGCGATTTTGCAGTTTCACATAGAAGCAGTGCATCGATTTTGATGAAACAAAGATTAAAATGTTTCTTGTGCGAAGAAATGAAGAACCCACCAGATAATGAAAAAAAAAAAATATTTTAAGGGGTTGAAACACCCTCGACCATCCACTTTTTGCTCCCTACATTGAAAACTTGCGAATCGATTGGAATAAAAATTATGCTATTGTGTAGCGGAAATAAAATTAAAGTTGACGTGTTTTTGTAATTGTGCGAGAAAAAAATTTTAAGGGGGTAAACTACCCCTATTTCAGTTTTTACTTTCCAGGTGTCTCCTGATCATTCCAAATGTGCTTGCCGATACGAACTCTTCTCATTAAGCTAAAATTAATGTTTCACCATTTTCTTGTTATTTTAAGGGGTAGAAACACCCTTGAACATCTACGTCTTGCACCCTACATTGAAAACTTGCGAATCGATTGTAATGAAAATTATGCCGTTCTATGGCGGAAATAAAATTAAAGATGATGTGTTTTTGTAATTGTGCGAGAAAATTTGTTTAAGTGGGTAAACTACCCCTATCTGAGTTTTTACATTCCAGGTGTCTCCTTGTCATGCCAAATGTGTTTGCCGATACGAACTTTTCTCATTAAGCTAACATTAATGTTTCACCATTTTTCTGTTATTTTAAGGGGTAGAAACTCCCTCTAACATTTACGTCTTGCACCCTACATTGGAAACTTGCGAATCGATTGGAATGGAAATTATACTATTTTATAGCGGAAATAAAATTGAAGCTGACGTGTTTTTGTATTTGTGCGAGAACATTTTTTTAAGGGGGTAAACTACCGCTATTTGAGTTTTTACATTCCAGGTGTCTCCTTGTCATTTCGATTGCGTTTGTCGATAAGAAATCTCCTCATCAAGCTAAAATTAATGATTCACCTTTTTTTTTAAATAGTACGTATATATAAGGGGGCAGACCACCCTTTGTAACCCTTTTTTTTAATAGTTATTCAAAAGTTTCCGAACCACGGCCAAGAAATTTTATGATGGTGTGATTTTCGTATTCAGATAAACTTACGCATTTACGAGAAGCATAATTAAGAGGGATTATAGTATACTTCATTCGCTAATGCATTCGTTTTTTATAACATTTTCCTTGCCCTTTCACACGTTGCTGCAAGAGCATATTTTCAATATTAGCAGTATAGCTATATGCCTGACCGTCAAAATACACTTTTGATTGTGCCTTCGTATTATTATCCGTAATTGAGGAATTTACAACTTCAGTACTATTACGTTTTACCACCTAAATTCGTTACTAACACTTTGCTGTTCGGTGACACTACGTGGATGTCACGGGTAATGCTTATCAGAAATCGTTGTGCTTGAAGCATTTTTTCGATGACTACCATTTTTGTTCGGCCTATTAACCATGATTGTGGTTATAAGTTGACAACCACGGACAGTAGATAATGAACATGTATACAAATGATGATGATGGCGTGTGTAGAGTAAAGTTGCTATGTAAATAAAGTGTGTACGTCAAAAGTGTTCATACACATATGATCCTTTCGAAAGAAGCAAATGATTCACTTGAAATATACTATTAAGGTTCCCGTTTCAAAGAATCTAGCACATCTGTTTTAGGTACTCCCACAGTGATATCTGAAAAAGTGAGGAAAATTATATAAAAAAAGGATGTGTTAGCGAATGATGTATAGTATAATCCCTCCTAATTATGCTTCTCGTAGATGCGTAAGTTTATCTAAATACGAAAATCGTAACATCATAAAATGTCTTGGCAGTGGTTCGGAAACTTTTGAATATCTATTAAAAAAGGGGCTACACAGGATAGTCTACGCCCTTAAGTATTCGTACTCATTTTAAAAACCGGTGAATCATTAATTTTAGCTTGATGAGGAGAGTTCTTATCGACAAACGCATTCGAAATGAAAGGGAGGCACCTGGAATGTAAAAACTCAAATAGGGGTAGTTTACCCCCTTAAAAAAATGTTTTCCCACAAATACAAAAACCCGTCAACTTTAATTTTATTTCCGCCATAGAACGGCATAATTTTCATTATAATCGATTCGCAAGTTTTCAATGTAGGGCGCAAGACGTAGATGTTCAAGGGTGTTTCTACCCCTTAAAATAACAAAAAAAATGGTGAAACATTAATTTTAGCTTAATGAGAAAAGTTCGTATCGGCAAACACATTTGGAATGACAAGGAGACACCTGGAATGTAAAAACTCAGATAGGGGTAGTTTGCTCCCTTAAACAAATTTTCTCGCACAAATACAAAAACACATCAACTTTAATTTCATTTCCGCCATAGAACGGCATAATTTTCATTACAATCGATTCGCAAGTTTTCAATGTAGGGTGCATGACGTAAATGTTCGAAGGAGTTTCTACCCCTTAAAATAAAAAAAAAATGGTGAATCATCAATTTTAGCTTAATGAGAAGAGTTCGTATCGGCAAGCACATTTGGAATGACCAGGAGACACCTGGAATGTAAAAACTCAAAAAGGGGTAGTTTACCCCCTTAAACATTTTTTCTCGCACAAATACAAAAACACGTCAACTTTAATTTTATTTCTGCTACATAATAGCATAATTTTCATTCCAATCGATTCGCAAGTTTTCAATGTAGTGAGCAAAAAGTGTATGGTCGAGGGTGTTTCAATCCCTTAAAATATATTTTTTTTTTCATTATCTGGTGGGTTCTTCATTTCTTCGCACAAGAAACATTTTAATCTTTGTTTCATCAAAATCGATGCACTGCTTCTATGTGAAACTGCAAAATCGCCCCTTGACATGTGTTACTTTAGGGGGTGGTTTCACCCCTTGAAACCGTTTTTCCGCCAATAAAAAAAAAATACGTGTCGCTTAGTTTTCAATGCTCTATAACATACTTGAGTTTCAACAAAATCGGAGGGGGACACCTCGAGTACTTTCCTTGTGAATGTAGGAATTTTTCAATTGAAATTCATGCACAGAAGTTACACTCATTTAGGCAGTACCTTATCTTTACGCAGTAATAATTTACACTTCATGAATGCAAACATTATTCCATTATCAACTTAACTTAAAGTTCAAACTGGCCTGATGAACTGAATTAGCTTTGCACAATCGCATTATCTTTTTAAGAAAATGCCTTCGGGTCCGAGTGTAGCAATTTTTTAATTCAAATTCATGCTCAGAAGTTACACTCATTTACCCAGTACCGTATCTTTACACAGTAATAATTTACAGTTTATAGATGCACACATTTTTCCATTTTCAACTTATCCTAAAGTTCAAACTGCCCCGATGAACTGAATTGACTGTACAAAATATCATTATCTATTAAAGAAAATTCTTTCAGGTCTAAATGTAGGAATTTTTTAAATGAAATTCATGCACAGAAGTTATACTCATTTACGCAGTACCTTATTTTTATGCAGTAATAATTTACAGATCATACATGCAAACATTATTCCATTTTGAACTTATTCTGAAGTTCAAAGTGTCCCGAAGAATTAAATTAGCTGTGCAAATTAGCGTTCTCTTTTTAAGAAAATTCTGGTAGAATTTTCTTATTCACTATCGTTGATTTTCAGTATCGTTAGTGAGCGATATCCTATGAGAGTTGTGTCTTTCCTTGGAGCTTCCTTGCAATTGGCTGTCGCTAGCCAGCGACAGCCACAATCGCCGCTGGAAAATTACAGAATCCGGGTACTGGGTCACAACTCCTTAAAGGAAGTGAATTTTAAACGAGCATAAAAATCGCTGATCCAACCAGGGCACAGTGTGACACAGTGTACATATTTCTGGTGTATTCCTTTGTTCGGATTGGCCGGTTACTCCGGAAATGTGTACACTGTGTCGCACTGTGCCTGAGAGATTGTGATAGAGACAGGCGCATCAGCATAGCATCTGACGCAAAACTGAAATAGCATATCACCGATAGCTGTCGGTAGAAAAGTACACAGCTGACAACTCCACGTGCACTCTCACTCTCTCTCTCTCCCTCCTGCCCTTCCTCTCCCTCTCTTCCTCTCTCCCACCCTCCCTCTCCCTCTCTCCATCCCTCTCTCCCTGCCTCCCTCCCTCCCTCTCTCTCTCTCACTCTCTCTCTCTCTTCCTCTCTCCCTCTCTCTCTCGGGAGGAGTATTAACGTATGTGAAAGAAAATAGAATTTATGAAATAATAACGAACATAAACATAGAACAAAACACATGGATAAGTATATTAAAACTAGTAGGGAAAAAGAGTCAATAATAATCTGTAACACATACCACTCGCCAAGTACGGATGATGGGAGATTTATTGACTTAATTACGGAAGAGAGTGACCAGGTAGTGGATAAAGGGCATTTAATCATGGTAGGGGACTTTAACATTGATATGACAAAAAATAATGGGTACACAAAAAGAATATTAAGGAACTTAGCATGCATCGAACTTAAACAGTACGTAACAGAACCGACGAGAATAACAGAACATTCAAAAACCATAATTGACTTAGCTTTTTCAAATTTAAACATAGAAACACGAGTACTACTGACACCAAAAATTACAGTCCATCAAATCATGCAAATTGACATCTACAATCAAAATGTAAGCACTAACACAGAAAAGGTAAACACAAGACGAAATTATAAACAAATGACAGAGGAAACATTTACAGAAACAATAAGAAGAAAGTTCGAACGGAGTAGAATGGACGACAGTGACAATACAATTGACATGGCTGACAAATTCATAGAAGTAATAATAAACACAATAGATGAAGTAGCCTCCCAGACAAAAACGGTGGTAAAAACAAAATGGAGAAATAAGCCGTGGATCACAGAGATAGTAAAAAAAGCAGGTAAAAATAGAGACGCAGCCTATAAAAAAGCAGTAAGAACGAATAACGCGCAAGACCGGGACGAGTACAGACGAAACAGAAACAGGGTAGTACTGGAAATCAAGAAAGGTAAACAACAATACTATGAAGACAAGATTGATGGACACAAGCATAATTCGAAAAAAATGTGGAAAACCATGAAGGAACTTATAGGAACAAAGAAACAGACAAACAGCTCCGGCGAAATTATTTTCGAAGGTATGACATATAGTGATAATGTAGAAATTGCTGCAAAGTTCAATGATTTTTATAGATTTTAAAAGAGCATTTGAGTCTGTGAATAGAAATATTTTAATAAGAAAACTGAGAGGATACGGTATAGGTGGCATGGTGCTAAAATGGATTAAATCATACTTAACTAATAGAAAACAAAAAATAAATTATAATCAGGCTTTCTCAGAGGAAAACACTGTTAAACATGGCGTGCCACAAGGGTCGGTGCTAGGGCCACTAATGTTTATACTGTATATTAATGACATCATAAAACAACTAAAGTATTGTAGATGTAATATGTTTGCGGACGATATGATATTATATGTAAGTCACGCCAATACGGACCAAATAGAATATAAGATAAATTATGACTTATCTATAATAACGGAATGGTTAACGTGCAATGCGCTAAAACTAAATATAAATAAAACAAATTTCATGTTAATACGGGACCCAAGAAAACAAATCGATAAAAACAAGTGCAACATCCGGGCGGACGGAAAACGGTTATTGGAAATAGAGGGAACCAAATACCTGGGTATAATAATAGATGAAAACCTAGCGTTAAATAGACATGCCGAATACATAGCAAAAAAAGTTGCCAAAAAAGTAAACTGGTTGTATAGAATCAGCAAATGCATATCGATATACACCAGAGTGACTATATATAGAACAATAATAGCGCCGCAGTTTGAGTACTGCTCGAGTATTATGATAAATTTAAGTAAATATAGTTTTCAAATGTTACAGAGAGCACAGAATAGAGCGATGAGAGCCGTACTAAGATGCGATCGATATACGCCGATCGGAGATATGTTAAATGTTTTATGAGTGTGCGACTGAGAATGTTTTATAACGTCTGCAAGATGGTCCATGATATGGTAAACGGAACGGGACCTAAGTACTTAAGTAACGAAATAAAGAAAGTTAGTGATCGATATCGATACAATACCAGAAATGGGAATGAATTAGACATAAGCTATTGTAAAACAAAGACAGCAGAAAAGTCATTAATATATGCAGGATTCCAAATGTATAATAAGGTACCGAAGGAAGTAAAAGAAGAACGTACACTAAGCGGGTTTAAGACAGAATTATGTAAATATGTGAAACGAAATGTAACTGTACATGTGTAAGGACAGTAATGTGAAAAGTAGCCACGGCTAAATAAAATGTCAATCAAATCTCTCTCTCTCTCTCTCTCTCTCTCTCTCTTGTCGCACGGACAATCAAACGTGCGACCATCGCATTAGGACAGAGCTCGGAATAAAGTGCACAGTTCGGCCCCGGCAGGAAGGCTACGCCTCCGTTATCCCCTCTACCACGTAACTCGCGGCGGCTACAGCGGCGAGCGCGTCATCTCAGGAGCGTTCCGATCACAAAAATACATGGCACCCGCGACGAATTGTCATTCCAATATTTTATCGTTCCGTAATATTATATTAATTAATCATTAAAAATACAATTATTTACCACAATTTTGTATTAATATCGCATAATTATTAAATGATTTTAACAATATTTTTCCACATCACCCGTGAGGTACTATTGCAGATGCGCGTTTTTTAGAGTGGTTTCCCCAGGAGGCCTATTCCACTGAAAATTAATGCAATGATGAAACCTGGCTCAGTAGGAAAAAACGAAGAAAGTATAGCAACCAATTTTCCGACAAATATTAATTGGATCGTCTGGGTTTTTTTATAAAAGATTCAACTAGGGACGGTACATCCACAGAAATTTTTGAAGAACTTGCTCGCATTCAGGAGGTCAATGATGCATCGTTCATCGAAGAACGTTTGTCTGTTTTCGTCAATTTCATTTGTGAGAACAAGCATTTGCATAAATATGTGGACCCAAACATGGAGAAAATTCGAAGACTGAAATCCCTAAGACGTGGATAACGCGATGCATCTAAAATTTTGAAGAAGTCAATCCCTTTTTCTGGTCATGCTTTTAACGAAATATCACTTTGCAAATCGCACAATTCTGCCAGAAGTTGTAGGCTCTGTTCCTCGATTTGCACAGTGAGAGGATTTTCAAAGAGTATCAAATCTTTTCGCAGCGTTTCAAAATCACTAAAACGCGTATCAAACTGACTTATCAAAGAATCAATTATATTTGAACATTGTATAAAATTACAACCTGCGCCATTATCGCAATCATGTTCTTCAAAGATAATTTGACAACAAGGGAAAAAATGAAGAATGTTATTTTCTAAATGATTTTAAAAAAGTACTAACTTTCTGCGAAAAGAATCGATGCGACTAATAACCTGTGAGATGATTTGGTCGGTTTTTTGCAGCTTCAAATTTAAAATATTTAATTTCTAAATATTTAAAATATTTAAATTTTTTAATTTTTTTATTTTAAATATTTTAAATTTAAAGCTGCAAAAAACCGACCAAATCATCTCTCAGGTAATTAGTCACATCGATTCTTTCCGCAGAAAGTTAGGACTTTTAAAAAATCATTTAGAAAATAACATTCTTCATTTTTTCCCTTGTTGTCAAATTATCTTTGAAGAACATGATTGCGATAATGGCGCAGGTTGTAATTTTATACAATGTTCAAATATAATTGATTCTTTGATAAGTCAATTTGATACGCGTTTTAGTGATTTTGAAACGCTGCGAAAAGATTTGATACTCTTTGAAAATCCTCTCACTGTGCAAATCGAGGAACAGAGCCTACAACTTCTGGCAGAATTGTGCGATTTGCAAAGTGATATTTCGTTAAAAGCATGGCCAGAAAAAGCGATTGACTTCTTTAAAATTTTAGATGCGTCGCGTTATCCACGTCTTAGGGATTTCAGTCTTCGAATTTTCTCCATGTTTGGGTCCACATATTTATGCGAATGCTCGTTCTCAAAAATGAAATTGACGAAAACAGACAAACGTTCTTCCATGAACGATGCATCATTGACCTCCTTAATGCGAGCAAGTTCTTCAAAAATTTCTGTGGATGTACCGTCCCTAGTTGAATCTTCTATAAAAAAACCCAGACGATCCAATTAATATTTGTCGGAAAATTGGTTGCTATAGTTTCTTCGTTTTTTCCTACTGAGCGAGATTTCATCATTGCATTAATTTTCAGTGGAATAGGCCTCCTGGGGAAACCACTCTAAAAAAAGCGCATCTGCGATAGTACCTCACGGGTGATGTGGAAAACTATTGTTAAAATCATTTAATAATTATGCGATATTAATAGAAAGTTGTGGTAAATAATTATATTTTTAATGATTAATTAATATAATATTACGGAACGATAAAATATTTGAATGACAATTTGTCGCGGGTGCCATGTATTTTTTTGATCGGAACGCTCCTGAGATGACGCGCTCGCCGCTGTAGCCGCCGCGCGTTACGTGGTAGAGGGGGTAACGGAGGCGTAGCCTTCCTGCCGGAGCCGAACTGTGCACTTTATTCCGAGCTCTGCATTAGGAGTCCGAGCTCTCACCACTACGCCAACCGCTGCTTGGCGAACATCCTAACATAAATGGCTCATACGGTGCCAGAGCCACGTCAAAAATTCTATTTTTTAAACGCTTGGCCATCTGGAGTTCCCACTTCGAGTACTTCCATTTCTAGCCGAGCCCTGCATATGTTGTACATTTGAGCCAAATCCGTGATGACGAGTAGACGGCCTCTCCTTGTAAGTGCGGCAAAACAATGGTGAGAGGGCCACTCGCGAATAGATAGCTTGAGATGGACAGCTTCCCAATAATAGAAATAAGTGACAAAAACAATGCGAGTGAAAGGGCAGTGATAGAAGTATAAACGAAAGAAACAGTATTATACGAAAGGAATTAGCGTTAAGCAGGCACCTAATCATAACCAGGTCTACGACCAACAGACATAAATATTATAGCGTCGGATCTAACAACATGCGAAAGAGAAAAAGAGACGAACAGATGGTGCACGGGGTATATCTCACCGTAAAAATACGAAGCTATAGACAAACATTCCGGGTACCTCAGTACTAGAGTGTAGCACGGAGCGAGGTAGCAAGCGATATAGGCGTATGAGAAGCGTAGCGAGGCTCACACCAATGTAAGTAGTACGGTCCCGTTATAGGAAGACACCCCCACCATGCCTCCGCTCTCGCTACATGCACTTCCCCCACCACATCTGCCGCCACGAAAAATTATTAGACCGCGCCCCCACCCATGCGTGAGTATGTTTTGTGACGTTGCGTCCCAATTTTCCCCGGCGCGTCCCACGAAGTCTCCCCACAGCACTACATTTAGCATAAGGTTAGCGATAAGGACGTATAGGGGAACCCGGATGCGCATTTGTGTAACCCCCTTAAATTTTTTTTCGATACTATCTATTCGCTACCTCACGTTCCTCTTGTTCGCAGCCCTGGCTTTCCCTCCCGTTGGACGCTTGCCGCGCCGTGAGTTCCCCTCTTCCCCAATTTCCACCGCGCCGCTCGAACCTTCCCGCTATTCCCTCTCTACTTCCCCCCTCTCCGCGCCCCCGTTTGTTTCCCCTGTAGTAACGCATCGTGCCGCCCACGCCAATCCGAAGGACCCCTGTCTCGGGCATACCCGAATCGCAAGCCGGACAGGCTCTCCGTACCATCGTGGCGCTGGCCTCTCAAAATCACCCGGGACGACAACCGAAGTCGTTAGTCCGGTAGCAACATTAGTACGACGGAGAGCCTGGCGCGGTACAACCACTTACCATGGAAAATCTAACCCATCCGCGGGCAACGTCCGACGGCTGGGCACGGCACGCAGGATACCCCGTGGCGCCATCTAGCGCGCCGCGGGCTACAATACTCCCCAGAGCCCTATACCCCATCCCTAGCCGACAGTCGCGTTCGCGGGCTGGGCGCGAGGACCTAGTGCTGCCATCCGGCGGACCCGCAGCGCACTGTCTTGGATCCCTCACTCCCACCGGTATCAACTCCCCAAACGCCCCCATATAGTGCTGCCTCGCGCGCCTTTCTACCCGAACCCTCTCCTCAAAAATCACGCCACGCGCGGCTGGCCAATGGGAGGCGAGAAGACGGGCCGAACACCGAGCACGAAAAAGAGAGTCTTCACTTCTTGGCGGCATATTGTACAGTATAGGCGATATAGAGTTAAGGATAGAAATTAAAAGGCGCAAAAGAGTTATTGTAGTAGAAATTATAAGAAAGAGAAAAATTGTGAAAAAGGAGGAGACTGTGAAAACAGATTTAAGGAACGACGAGCGACGAGAGGAAAAAGGCAAAGGCGAGAAAACTCGGAAAAGAAGGAAGGAGGGAAGAGGTTAGGAAAAAGAGCGAAAGCGAAAGGAACGGAAAAAAACGAGATCCAATACCGAGCGTCGACGCTAATTTCCACTCGTTCTTCGGGAAAGAAAGTAAGTGTCTCTTTTGTTGGCCTTAACAGCGACAGTGATCAATTATCTTATCATTGCTTGTCAAATTTTCATTGTGTTCCGTCGACCCGCGCGGCCACGTGCCCATTTAGAGGTTAAGCGTGCCGCCGCGTGCGACCGCGTGCCGCCGCGCCGGGGCCATATTAGGTTAGAAAACGTGCTGTGGGGACGAGACGTCACGTCTGCCCGTAAACTAGAGCGAAGGGATAGCGTAAGAGGCCATATCGGTCGGCGAACCTAACCCCTGAGCTACGCTGCGAGGAATTAAACGAGGTCTTTCTTGTGACAGGTAGCTATACCTTAAAAATAGCTGGCGCCCACACCGAGTGATATCCGTGACATAGATGGTGTAAATCCTTCCCGAGAATTCAGTGGAACCCCTTTCCCTCGATCCTTGCCACCCGATCCCTCAATCGTTGCCCTTTTGCTGTCCCGCCGCTACGGCAAATTTGTTACAATCCCTCCCAGAAACGACTCCCCGCTACGGCTTGCATTCCTTTCCTTTTATAATTTCTTGTAACGAGGGAAATAATTCCTTCGCCGCGACATTTATCTTCTTTTTCTTTATTATTGTGATTTTGGGAAAATCCCCTTCGCTACGGCTTGCGTTTTCCTTTTATAATTTCTTGTAACGAGGGAAATAGTTCCTTCGCCACGGCGTTTATTCTTTTTCTTTATTATTGTGATTTTGGGAAAATCCCTTTCGCTACGGCTTGCGTTTTCCTTTTATAATTTCTTGTAACGAGGGAAATAGTTCCTTCGCCACGGCGTTTATTCTTTTTCTTTATTATTGTGATTTTGGGAAAATCCCTTTCGCTACGGCTTGCGTTTTCCTTTTATAATTTCTTGTAACGAGGGAAATAGTTCCTTCGCCACGGCGTTTATTCTTTTTCTTTATTATTGTGATTTTGGGAAAATCCCTTTCGCTACGGCTTGCGTTTTCCTTTTATAATTTCTTGCAACGAGGGAAATAATTCCTTCGCCGCGACATTTATCTTGTTTTTCTTTATTATTGTGATTCTGGGAAAATCCCCTTCGCTACGGCTTGCGTTTCCCTTTTATAATTTCTTGCAACGAGGGAAATAATTCCTTCGCCCCGGCGTTATCTTTTTATCCTTATTATTGTGATTTTGGGGAAAATCCCCCCTCGCTACGACGGTTATTCTTTTTTTTTGCGACTATCTCTTTTGCGAATCCCTACATTTTTGTGCGAATATTTCTTTTGTAAATCCCCACGTTTTGCGAGTATTATTCTTTTTTTGCGACTATTTCTTCTTGCGAATCCCCACATTTTTTGCGAACATTTCTTTTGTAAATCCCCACGTTTTGCGAGTATTATTCCTTTTTGCGACTATTTCTTTTTGCGAATCCCCACATTTTTTTTTGCGAATACCTCTTCTGTAAATCCCCACGTTTTGCGAGTATTATTATTTTTTTTGCGACTATCTCTTTTGCGAATCCCTACATTTTTGTGTGAATATTTCTTTTGTAAATCCCCACGTTTTGCGAGTATTATTCTTTTTTGCGACTATTTCTTCTTGCGAATCCCCACATTTTTTGCGAACATTTCTTTTGTAAATCCCCACGTTTTGCGAGTATTATTCTTGTTTGCGACTATTTCTTTTTGCGAATCCCCACCTTTTTTTTTGAATATTTCTTTGAAAATCCCCACGTTTTGCGAGTACTATTACCACCCCCTATCGCGGCTATTTCCTCATTTGCGAACCCCCATTTCTTTTGCGAGCATTATTCTTTTTTTTGCGGCTACTTCTTTTTGCGGATCCCTACATTTTTGCAAATATTTCTTCTGTAAATCCCCACGTTCTGCGGGCATTATTACCATCCCCTATTGCGGCTATTCCTTTATTGGCGAACCCCCCAATTCTTTTGCGGATATTAATTTTTTTGCGACTACTGGTTTCTTGAGAATTGTTACATTACCATTTTTGCGAACCCTCCCCTTTTGCGACTACTATTTTTGAGAATTATTATATTGCCATTTTTGCGAACCCTCCCCTTTTGCGACTACTATTTTTGAGAATTATTACATTATCATTTTCTGCGAACCCTCCCCTTCTGCGACTATTGTTTTTGGGAGTTATTATATTGTCATTTTTTTTGCGAACCCCCCCCCTTTTTTGCGACTGTTATTTTTAAGAAGTATTATATCATTATTATCCCCCTTGGTGCGAGCATCGCATTCAAAATAAATACCTCTCTCTTACCGTTTTTGTTCCCGTGTCTCACCTTTCTTGTTGCCCTCCCCTATTCGCGTTTCTCCAAACAATTTGGTGACAGTTTATTGGCCCTTTTTACCCCCGCCACCCACTCCCACCCCATTTCAAGGTCTGTGATTGGTTCCCCAAAATGTTTCTCCCCACTGGTATATGGACATCCGAAAATTTCCCGTGATATTATTGGTCCCTATAATGGACCAGTGCCCCTCCCCCGATGAGAATTTCTCGTTGCGGTATCTATAATACGCAGTAATCCCCTCCACAATTTTGTTAGGTATTATACAATCCGTGGGGTTCTTAGGGTTGTTGAAAATTATTGGCGTGGAAAAATAACATGCGTTCGCACATCTGTGGAACGACTCCCCCAAATGGCTCCTATATAATGTAAATTTTGTACAGTCCTTCAAGCCTCGGTTTTATTGTCGTAGGCAACCCTTGAAAATAGGATTATTATGGTACGCCTGGGGGTTGGGTAATTTTCAGAAAAAAAACGCCAATATTTATGAGTATATGTTCTTTTATTTACTAGCCGTAGATGATTACCATAATAACCGCAATCGAATAGAATGTGACTGCTAGACGATGCCCATACTTATTTTACACGGGTCCTTATGGTTAGTAATATACATTACGTATGCTAAAATATGTAAATCAAGACCGTAAGTGTTTAAAATTTAAATCTTATTGTTTAAATACATTGCTATTTTATATAGAAGATTATAGCTATACAACCGCTAGATGTGTGCGTGCGTGCGTGTGTGTGTGTGTGTGTGTTTTTATAGAGGGGGGAAATACTTTATGCACCGTATCAACGCGCCATGTTGGCACGTCTGTCGTGTGTGGGACTGATGATCTACCCACTAAAACCCTGACCTCCCTCCCGTTGACCGTTGTTTTTTGTCTCAGGGGACCGTTGCAAGGCATTACTTCCCGAGACCGATCTAGCCGTGGCTTCTCCTCTGGTGTTTATTCAGTCGGGAGGCTGCGTTGCTGCTTCCTTCCTTCTCTCTTGTTCCTCGGCACGGAGGCTTTCATGATGGCGGTAGCGAATGCGCGCGCGGCCGTCCAACAGCCTTCCGATTCCAGCATATGGTACACCATATTGTCTGGGGTTGGTGGTTCTCCAAACGAGGCTTCCAGTTGTTTCCATTCCCCTTCAAGGCGCGGGCATCTGAACAGTGAGTGTTTGGCGTCCTCTGGAACTTCGTAACCTTCTGGGCAGTCTGCAGTGTCCTCGTGTCCGAAGCGATGTAGGTACGCCTGGAAACATCCGTGTCCTGAGAGTACCTGCGTCAGGTAGTAGTTCACATCTCCATGTTTGTGGTTCAGACAGGCTTCCACGTGGGGGATGAGACGGTGTGTCCACCTTCCCTTCATAGATACATCCCATTCTAACGGCCAGGAGATCAGGCTCTCCCGCCTGGCTTCTTTTTTTTGCTGCTCTCGTGGATCCGGCGGCGAGTTGTTTTGCAGCTGGTACAGCGTCCGTCGTTCGTCCGTTATTACGTGCAAAGGCATCACTCCTGCGATGACGCACACGGCATCTTCCGACACCGTGCGGAATGCGCTGAAGACCCTCAATGCACTGAGCCGATACACTGTACCGGTTTTTCTCCGGTATTCTTCAACTTTTAGAGTGTTCCCCCAGATAGCTATTGCATAGGTCAGTACCGAGGTAACGACTGTTGCCAGCAGTTTACTTCTGCCCTGAAGTGGTCCACCGACGTTCGGCATAGGGCGTGCTAGTGCCACTGCAACGTTTGCTGATTTTTCGGCCACGTACTCAACCTCTGCTTCGAAATTGAGCCGTGCATCCAACATTACCCCCAGGTACTTAATATACGGCTGGGATGTGATGGAGTGCTCTCCCACCATGAGTGTGATAGTCTCTAGTTTCTTTTGTGTTGAGACCAGCACTGCTTCTGTTTTGTGCTCAGCTAGTTTGAGGACTGCTGAGCGCATCCAGTGTTGGATCGTGTTGTGCGTTTTCTCAAAGGTGTTTTGTAGTTCCTCTTCAAATTTAGCGGTAATGACCATCATCGCGTCATCTGCGAATGCGGTGAGCTGTGCTCCTCTTGGTAGCTCCAACTTCAGCAATCCACCGTACATAATGTTCCACAATAGTGGTCCTAATACGGAACCCTGAGGAACCCCTCCGGTTACTTGGTACTCTTGTGGGCCATCATCCGTGTCGTACATGAGATATCGGTCTTTGAGATAGTTCCCAACTATCCGTTTCAAGTACTTAGGGACTTGCAATCTGTCCATTGCAGAACCAATGGCATCCCATTGCGGGGTGTTAAATGCGTTTTTTATGTCAAGTGCCACAAGAAGGCAGTACTTCTTAGTACCTCCCTTCCATCATTTCCCTGTGGTGGCCTCTCTAGCTGTACTGACTACGCGTTCGATGGCATCTATCGTTGATCTGGATTTCCTGAAGCCGTATTGGTTGTCCGCGAGCATATTTCCAATAGCGGCTTCAATCCGGTTGTGGATGATTCTCTCCAATACTTTTCCCGCAGTATCCAGCATGCATAGAGGGCGATAGGATGATGGGTCGTCCGGTGGTTTGTTGCCCTTAGGCAGTAGAACTAATCTCTGCCACTTCCATTTCTCAGGGAAAATACCCTGGCTGAGGCATGAATTATATGGATCTAGGAACTGCTGTGGAATCTCCTTGATTGCTGCTTTAAACGCTACGTTCGGTATGTTGTCCATCCCCGGCGTCTTCTTGTTGCCCACCTTTTTACAGGCTTGGAGTAATTCCTCGCTAGTGACCAGTGGAATGACTTCACTGTCGTCAGTTGGAATAGCCTAGTACGTTCCCTCCTTTTGTGGGAACAGTGTAGAGACTATGTCCTTCAGCTAATTGGGGCAAGTCGGCTGTTGTCGTGATCGGCTTCTCAGTTTCGTCATCACGACTCTATATGGGCGGCTCCACGGATCGTTCTGTACTTCGTCAATGAGTTCTATCCAGGACTGCCTCTTGCTCTTCTTGATTGTTTTCCTGAGCCTTGAACGTATCTCCTTGTACTTCCTTTCCAAAGCTGGGTAGGCAGGCTTCTTCCTGGCTCGTTGTGCTATCCTCCGTGCCTGATTACAGTTTTTGCGGAGCTCAGCTACCATGTTGTTCTACCAGTAGACTGGGGAGTGGGGATTCCCTTTTCCAATTCTGGGCATCGGGGCATCGAATACGCTTGTTAGCTTTCGCATTAGTTCACCGGATAGTGCCTCTGCGCTGTCTCCTTCGATGTCACCGTGTTCCAACGCTAGGCGGAAAACTTCCTCGTCGACCGAGTGCACCTTCCAACCTCTGAGTTTTGTGCCTTTTGTCAATGGGTCACACCTCCGTTGCCTAGCAATATTCCATATGATAGCTAGGTGGTCGCTATGCGGGTGGACGTTGCTCACCTGCCACCGTACATTGCCTTTGCAAGGCCACAGCTGACATAAGTGAGATCGATAATGGAACTTGCTTCACCCTTCATATACGTGGGTGATTTTCCGTCATTGAGGAGAATCAGGTTCAACACAGGCAGTATTTCCAAGAGGGCATTTCCTCTCTTGTCTGTCTTTTTACTGCCTCAGTCCAGCGCCCAGGCATTGAAGTCTCCCGCCACCATACATGGAGGAAGGTATACCAGGATTGTATAAATTTAACTCTGCATGAATCTACCAAATGCAACCCTTTTGAATTGCACATGGGAAAAAAAGTACCCCGTCGATGGCGGGATATAATACGTACAAGACTACCCTCGTCTCGAACTCATGATAATCTTATTATGATGGCAAAAGCCCACATGAGGAGAATACAAGGGAAAAGTGCTTTAAAATTTAATGAAAAACATAAACTAACGGAATTCCAGGTAGGTGATAAACTATTAGCCAAGGCATTGCGTGTATCAAATCCTACTATGAAAATAGTAGCGAAATTCTTGCCGTTATATGAGGGACCGTACGCAATAACAAAAAAATTAACAACACAACGTACGTTCTCATATATCCTGACAGTAAGAAAGAAAGAGGAATATATCACACCAGTGATATCCGTCCGTACTATACGGAACCTGACCCACGAGAATAAAAAAAAAAAAAACCAAGGTATGAAGAATATTACTCATGTTCATATTTAAAAATCCACAATTATAGCAAAAGGTTCGAGGGCGATATTTCGCATCAAACCTTTGGGAGGTCTATGTAACGGGACGGATTTTGAGCCCTCGTTACAACGAAGCATGAGTAAGCGGAAAGAGGTATACTCCGAGCATCGCGCGACCGGCGACGCGGGCATCGCGTCCCGGGTCGTCTATCGCCAGGCGAACTCGTGAGACACCATCCCGCGCCTCTTCAAACCTCGAGACCACCGACAGATTTGTATCCATCTTGCCCCATGTGGGAGTGGAAAACAATAAAAGCAACATGACGTCACGCGACCGAGTACAATAAATTCTTAAAATTAAACAATTTGTATTACCAGGAATTCCCCACTCCAAAGAGAGCTGGGAAAAAATTTGAACAATTTTCTATTTCCGAAAAGCACCCTTGTGGGGAGGGTGGAAAACTGAAAAAATAGTACTTCGTACCGTAATAAAATACCTAGATTTTTTATGATCGTTAAACGTTTTTCGTCATTACAGGCGACTCTGAAAGAAATTTAACCGATTTTCTATGTCCGGAAAGCACCCTTATGGGGGGGGTGAAAAACTTAAAAATTGAAAATTTTTTAGGGGTTTTTGAGAAAAATAAAAACTGATGGAAAATGTTTATTTATCAGAATACATAAAAATCCTATGCGTATATAATGTTGTAGATATACTAGATATAACCTTAACAAATTTGTTTCCTTTTGGATGACCAGAAACTGCTGAATACTTTTTTTAGAGCCCCCTCCATCTTGCGCCTGCATCGCCGCTATTATGCAATATCTTTTAACAAAAAAATTTGTGTAAGACAAGTATGAAAACCAGGTCTATTTGTTTGGTAATTCAAATTGTGTAACCCAGGAATAAATCCCACCTTGTGAATTTCAATTTGATTTCACAAAACTTTTTTCTTAGTTATATATTTTCTATTACACACCTATCAGCATATAACAATCGATAATTATCTCATATATTGTAGTAGCGTATATATAATTAAGGCATATATGAACGTGTTCTTGAAGCGTACGTGCAGGAACGCATTCAAGATGCCACGGAAGTTGAAATAAAAAAACGCTATACGAGGCAAATAAACATATGAGAGCCAAAAATATCACAGCTTCGGATTCAAGAAGGCCTCGAAAGAAAATGTGGCGTGTGGTGGAAACTGGTCGAGCAACAATAGTATTGTGATTTTCATCTGTGATTTATGTACGCAGCTAAAGGAATAACCAAATTTTTGTATTAAATAATGTATGTACCAAACTCAGATATACGAGTATATATATATCTTAGTTTGATACATACATTATATATACTACTAATATTATAAACCTGACGGAATAAGGGACCTGCCCGGAAACGTCGTGGTCGCGGGGGACTTCAACGCGAGGGCGATCGAGTGGGGCATGACAGAAACGAACAAACGAGGACGTCTACTGCTGGAGATGGCCGCAAGGCTAGACCTAGTAGTGGCAAATACGGGAAATGTACCAACTTACAGACGACCAGGATACGGGGACTCTATACCGGACGTAACGATAACGTCAGAACGACTGGTGCCGCTGATCAGGGAGTGGCGGGTGGTCGAGGACTTCACGGCCAGCGACCACCAGTACATTGTCTTTGAAGTGGCGGTGCACACTACGACGATACGGACGAGGATTCGACAACCCCCGCGGTGGAACACGAACAAACTCGACGCACAAAAGTTCGCGGAGGAACTGGCGGCAGCGCCGGCTCCGATCACGAACGTTCCCCCGGAGCTGACTGGTCGGCGAAAGGCGGAAAGACTGGCAGACGAGACGGCTAAGCTGACGGAGCGGCTGTGCAACAGCACAATGCCGAAACGACAATATAGACAAAACAGACAATCACAGTACTGGTGGACGGACGAGATAGCCGAGCTGCGAAAGAAGTGCCTAGCGAGCCGAAGACGGGTTACCAGGGCCGGCGGGAGACCCGAAAGGGAACCCCTGCAAGAGGCATACAAGACGGAGCGTAAAAGACTGACGAACGCTATTAGAGACAGCAAGACGCGTTGCTGGAAGAAGCTTTGCGAGGAGGTGGACCGGGACCCGTGGGGAACCGGGTACAAGATTGTGACCGGTAAACTGGGGGCCCGGGCCCCGCCTGACCTCAAAGACGCGGAAGCCACACGACGGATCGTCGACGGACTGTTCCCGACACACCCGATACGCACGGACGAAACGAACGACAACGAGACTCCGGCGGTCCCCGTCTTCACAGCGGAGGAGCTCACCAGAGCAGCCAACGCGGTGAAGGCGGGTAAAGCGCCGGGACCTGACGGAGTACCGGGAGAGATTATCCGGTTGATGGCTACCCAGAGGCCGGAGATACTTCTCGACCTGTACAACACGTGTTTGACGACAGGGACATTCAGCGATCGCTGGAAGACGGCGAGGCTGGTCCTCATCCCGAAGGGGAAGGGCGAACCCGACTCGCCGTCGGCCTACCGGCCGTTGAGCTTACTGGACACGACAGGGAAACTGTACGAACGACTACTTAAACCAAGACTTACAGACGCAATACAAAGCGGTGGAGGCCTCTCGGACCTGAAGTTCGGCTTTAGGAGGGGTCGATCGACCATCGGAGCAATCCAGAGGGTGGTCGACTCCTTCCGAGCCACGGACAGACACTGCCACGCAGCGCGGCCTATCGTGCTGCTGGCGACACTGGACGTCAGAAATGCTTTCAACTCGGCCAGGTGGGTTGACATTCTGGGGGCGTTTAGAAACGACTACAGGATTCCGCCGTACCTGTTCCGGGTGGTGGAAGACTACCTGCGACATCGACGAATCACATACGAGACAACAGAGGGGCAGGTAACGAGACAAATCACCGCGGGGGTAGCCCAAGGATCCATACTTGGGCCGGACTTCTAGAACGGACTGTACGACAGCCTGCTTAGACTGGAGCTTCCGCTCGGCGTACTCCTCGTCGCATATGCTGACGACGTGGCGGCGGTGATCGTCGAGCGCTCTCCAGATCTGGCGCAGTACAAATTGAATCAGACGATGAGACGGATCGGACATTGGATGACCGACCACGGACTGCAACTCGCGACCGAGAAGACAGAACTGCTTTTCCTCACAAGAAAACGCATACAGACGACATTACCGATGAAGGTCGGAACAGACGAGATCGAGACCAGAGGGGTCGTCAAGTACCTGGGGGTGACCTTAGATACAAAGATGACCTTCTGGCCTCACATACAAAGGACTACTCGGAAGGCGGCCGAAAGGATAGCATCCCTAAGCCGCCTGATGGCAAATACGAACGGACCGAGACCGGGGAAACGGAGACTATTAATGTCGACGGCCCACTCGATACTGCTCTACGGCGCAGAGATCTGGGCGGACTCCCTGAAGACAAAAAAGTACTGCCACGCGATGACGGCGGTACAAAGACGGAGCGCGCTGAGGATCGCTTGCTCCTACCGGACTGTCTCTGCACAGGCTGTTCTGGTGGTAGCGGGCGTGATTCCCATAGACCTTCTTGCCTTCGAGCGTAGGAGGATCTACGGTAAGAGCGAGGACACGAGACGACGGGACGCGGAAACGACAGAAAGAGACAGAACGCTACAGACGTGGCAACAACGATGGACAGAAGAAACGACTGGAAACTGGACGAGACGACTAATAAAGGACCTGAAGCCGTGGCTCAGTCGGGATTTCGGGGACGTGAACTTTTACGTCACCCAATTCCTGACGGGACACGGTTACTTTAGAAGGTACCTGCACAAAATGAACAGAGTGCGAACACCGGACTGTACATACTGCGGACACGAACGGGACGACGCGGAACACACGATTTTCGGATGCGACCGCTGGACAAGACTGAGACAGGAACTGACAACGACTGTCGGAAACATTACCCCTGACAACATCGTCGGGGTGATGCTCCACGGAAACGAGCACTGGCAACTCGTTGCCACATACATAGAGACTATACTGAGACGGAAAAACGCGGACGGCTGCCTAACCTGACAGACTAGACGCGACCGAAGAGAGAGAAACAGTACTGACACACACAACACTATGAGACGAACACAGACAGACCCCCCGACCAGAAGTAATATTAACATAGTTCCTGGTCGGGGGCGGACGGAAAGGAGAGGGCGGTTTAGTGGGTAGGCCAATCGGGAGTCCCACATATCCACCAGGTCGACTGGTGGAATCCGTAACTAGGATTCCGCAACTCCTTGTAAAAAAAAAAAAAAAAAAAAATATTATAAACCTATAATAGTATTATGTATTGTTATAATATTGTTATTTCTTTGCATAAATTAAAAATAATTGCTAAAAAGACTGAAAGGACATAATATAATTTTTGATAAACTTATATAGTTGTCATTTTTTTGCAAACTCCTGAGATACGAGGGGGGACCCAAAAAAAACGGGAATTCCGTCATAATTGCTTTATTTTTTAATATTTTTACACCAAATTTGTATCACCTTCAAACTATTCTCCTTTGACCACAACGCACCTCTGCAAACGATCCTTCCAATGTTCAAAACATTTTTTAAATTCATTTATCAGGATGTTCTTTAGGCCTTCCAGCGATTTTTGTTTTACATCCTCCACAGTGGCAAAACGCTTAATTGCTGCTTAGTTTCGGGGTCCTATCCATAGCACGATTCATCACCAGTAATCACCTTGGAATCAGTAATCACCTTCAGGGTCCTCTTCGAGCTGATTTTGAAGTTCACAACATGCCTGAAGTCGACGCTTCCTTTGCTCGTCTGTGAGAAGGCGAGGGACAAATTTGGCTGCAACTCTGCTCATGTGCAAATCTTTGAATAAAATCCTCTGAATTGAACTCCATGATATCCCAGACATCTCACAGAGTTGATGAATGGTTGGGCGACGGTCTTCATGAATGAGAGCATTGATTTTGACGACGTTTTCGTCACTTCTTGACGTTGAAGGGCGTCCTGAACGGGGTTGGTCTTCAATTGACATTTCTCCATTTTTAAAACGTGAAAACCACTCGTAGACTCTGGTTTTACTTAGGGCAGCATCTCCATAAGCAGTCTTAAGCATTACAGTAGTTTCCGCGGCCGATTTCCCCAACAGGAAACAAAATTTTACAGCCGCGCGTTGCTCTCGACAATCGGCCATCACGTTTTCGCCGAAATGGAAAAAGTTTACTTGTTACAGCTACGTTACAAAACTTATCGTTCTATGAATGAGAAATCTGTAGTTTCATCTCTCTCTTTCGTTCATCCAAACCATGTCACTCATTCGCTGACAAAAATTTATTGTAAAAGCTTGAATGTGAAGGTTGTCGGGCATGTTAGTCAACGTAAGTTTTTGTCATATTCTCGATTGATATTTTCTTTGTTGTTGGAATAATTTATTTGGGTTTTAGGGTAAAAATTATGGAGGAGTGAATGCAGTCATCAGAATGATTACATTAATTTTTGTTTCGGCCTTGAAATTTGTAATCATTTCAGTATTTGGGAAAAACTCTCATAGAGATTTACCGAAGAATAATATCCAGATTCTATTTGTCCCGCACAACTAAAAACAATTGTGTCCGCGCAATCAAATTGTTTAATTGACAATATTCGGTTTTGATCCGCTCTTAATAACAGGAAGGATTTTCCGAAAATCTCCACTTACGATAATTCATTTTCCTCCACGGGTTTTATCAATAAATTATCATGCTGTTTTACTATTAGGGATGCCCCATCCCAAACGTTAACATGACTATCTCTTAACCTGTTTTTGTTTGCGAACGAATCCACTAACGCCCGAGGCCAGCACCTCTCGTGAGCTGAATGAGATCTAGAACGTTCGTTACCGCGCGGCCGCTCAGCAACAGGCGGCTCGCCGGCAATGTCAACGCAGCATTGCGCAGTTACGCACGTGTTTCTCGCTTTCGCGCTTTCTCCCTCACACATCGAACTCACAATCGCAAATTCACGGAGATTAATAGAATTCACTGTGGTACAACGTGCGCTCGCGCCGCAGGGCGAAGAACTCAACACTCAAGAATCATCGGTTGTAAGGTGACGATAGAAAATTAAAATGTTCTCGCAGTCGCCCGTGGGCAGGGAATAGGACACTAACGTTTGTTCACGCGCAAGGCACGTGAATCCCCTCGCCGTCGCGCTCAAATGGGAGGTAGCATCGATCGCATCGATCTCTTTCGCTCTGTGGACGTCGCCGAAGAAAGTCATCATCTCTTCTCATGAACGGGAAATCGCAAATACAGTGTATCGGCGCATGCCAATTCGAAGTGGTGTGAAAAAGGAGTGCTGGTCAAACAAATTTTTCTACGATAGGAATCCATCCTCAATTCACCAGAGAATAGATCGAGCACGTTGTCGTTGTAGAGGACTCATTTTCGGGGAAGTCGGTCCTCAGAGCATAAAAAAGAGTCATCACGATTACAAGAATCCTCACAAACGATGAGTACAATATAGCCCTTTAGTTAAATAATGATTTAGCGAGTAAAACCTAACAGACAATCAAGTTTGAAAAAGTATTATTCCGGGATTAAAGGAGTGAGTGTGGTGTGAAATGTGTGCGTGTGATTAATGTAATTTGCGACAAATCTGTGTGCATACGGCGATTGGCGGGCTTTCTTGGTCATTAACGTAGTAAAACTAAGTAATTAAATCAAGCTCAGTCATTTTCTCGATAAAGTTTCCTTCGTCCATATGACTCTGGTTGTTGAGATATGAAATACCGTGATTCCGCTAGCTCGCGGGCGACCAGATCGGCAGGCATAAATGAACGAACACGCCGAAGTAACCAATAAGATAACACCGTTTATTCACGGGAAGCTAGAACTAATGTAACAAAGGCGATGATAGAATTACATATATACAGAGAGATACTGAGTGCCGTAAATGATGATGCGTAGAATACTAGAGTCTTTGAAATGCGTACACTAAGGCGGTTATTGCCGACACCGCAATAGGCGCGATGCACCACGATCAGGGACTGCCGAAGCCCCCCGTGGCGTTTACTGCTATGATTTTGTAACCCGGTGAGTGTAGACATGAAGCAGTGTAGATTGAGTGCCGTGATGCAAGCGTAAAGCACTTGCAGAGAATATAGTACTGTGAGTTCAGACCCGGTGAGAGAGAGAGTAAAGTAGAAACACGTCGACGCTCACACGCTGCTGTACCAAGACTGACCGTGAACCGCCTGTTGCCGGGCGCGCAAGCGTGCTTGGTGCGAAACGGCGGGAGACCGAGAGAGAGCCGCGCGTCCGAGTGGTGCTGCCTCTCGGGCGCGACGGCTCATTCCCGAACATTCTTCCCGCCATCAGCACGTCGCTGCTGATCGTTCTCGTGAGGCGCCCCTGGGAGCACCGACAGTTTGGCGATTGGTCTGACGAGTGTTGAGGTGGCGGTATTCAGGGTGACCACCCGGGTCAGCCCGTCTTGCCCCGGATGCAGCTGCAGCACTCTCGCTAAAGGCCACTTCGCCGGTGGTAACTGTTCATCGGTGATTAACACCAGCGAACCGACCTTGATTTCGTTCCGAGGGTGGTGCCACTTCGATTGTGAGAGCTGCTGCTGTAGATAGCGAGAGCTCCACTGCACCCAGAACCGCTGGACCTGATGTTGAATGTGCCGCCACCTCAACCTTGGCGTGAGTGATGAGTGCAGAATGGATGGCTCCGGAAGAGTGGTGAGTGGCTGTCCGACGAGAAAGTGAGCTGGTGTGAGAGGAGCGACGTCCTCCGGGTCGTCGCTGAGTGCTTCCATCGGCCGTGAGTTCAGGACAGCCTCGATCTGTGCCAGCAGTGACGAGTACTCTTCGAACCTGAGCACGATTTCCCCGAGCGACCTTCTCAGGTGATGCTTCACTGCCTTCACTGCTGCTTTCCACTTTCCTCCCATGTGTGGTGACGCTGGTAGATTGAGGTGCCAGCTAGCCTTGTCGTTGAGGAAGAGGTGGGCGAGTCGCGAGTGCTTGTGCGTCCCTTGAGTGAACATCGCCAGTAACGACTTCTCGGCACCCACAAAGTTCGTACCGCAATCCGAATGGATGCTGTGCGGGATGCCTCGTCGAGCTGTGAACCGGCGATAGGCTGCGATAAACCCGTCGCTCGAGTAATCACTGACGAGCACAAGGTGAAGTGCTGAGGTAGTGAGGCACACGAAGACGCAGATCCACCCCTTTTGAGTCTTGAACCCTCGCCCTTTCCACGTCCTGAGTGAGACCGGCATAGTCGACGCCAGTGTAGTGGAACGGGCGCAGCGGTGTGACCCGTGAGAGAGGTAGTTGGCCCATCAGCTGATGAGCGCGGATCCCCCTCTGACGGGCACACATCACGCACCTTAAAATGTGAGTTTTCACTGGCGCCCTCCCGCCGATCACCCAGTACTGAGTCCTGAGCTGAGCGAGAGTGAGTTGCGTCCCTCCGTGAAGCGTCGCAAGGTGCGCTTGTCGGATGATGAGCGCGGTGAGTGGCGAGTGACGGGGCAAAATGATGGGGTGCTTGCCCTCGTAGCTGAGTGCTGAGTTCTCCAGCCTTCCTCCGACCCTCAGTATCCCCTTGTTGTCGATAAACGCCGTGAACCGGCTGAACCCATGAGCGACTGGCAACCTCATCTGTGAGTGCAGACACTTGAGTTCGGGAGCGAAGTACGCGGCCTGGGTTTCCATCACCCAATACTCCCGTGCTGCTTCCATTTCCCTGGGCATGATGGAGCTGCCCCGTGCTCGGTCGATGTCGTTTCGGCACCTAACTATAAACCGGAAGCAGATAGCGGTGACATTAATGAGGGTCGAGAGCGAGGAGAACTCCTCTACGAGATCCCAGCGGTACCCGACCCGCTGAGCTGTGAGAGCGACTGAGTGCTCAGGACGTGCCTCTATGGCGCCCGAGGCATCCTGGATTTATGGCTGAGCGGGCCATTCGCTCTTCGGTTGAGTCATCCATGGTGGTCCCTTCCACCACAGCGAGTACCGTTCAAGCTGCCCGGCTGTGACTCCTCGCGAGGCACAGTCGGCTGGGTTCGAGGTTCCTGGCACGTAACCTCAATGAGCGCCAGGGGTCAGCTCTTGGATAGCCGACACACGATTGCTCACGTACGTTTTCTAGCGTGAGGGGTGAGTTTTGATCCACACGAGCGTGACCTGAGAGTCCGTCCACAAGTGAGTGTGCACACAGTTGAGCCTGAGATTCGCCTGAACGTATCCGATGAGTTTGGCTAGCATGAGTTTGGCTGAGAGCTCGAGCCGCGGGATTGTGAGCCTCTTAAGCGGTGCAACTCGTCTTCGCGAGCACACCAGTGACGTCGTGGTGAGCTGTGTGGACGGCGTGGTAGTGACAAGGTAGACTACCGCGGCCATGGCCTGTTGAGACGCGTCCGAGAACCCGTGGAGCTCCACGACGGACTCGGCAAGCGTGCCGAACATCCGCGGAATGGTGAGTGCAGTTAACTGAGCGAGGTTCTCTCGGAACGCCCTCCACCGAGCCACGAGTTGGTCCGATAGTGAGTCATCCCACCCCAGCTTGTGCAGCCACAATTCCTGGATCAAGATCTTCGACCGAATCGTGACTGGGGACAAAAGCCCAAGCGGATCAAACACTTGGGCGACTTTCGACAGCACCCCCCTTTTGGTGCTAGTCGTCGCCAGTGGCGCTGAGTTGGATGAGAAATGGAACGCGTCGTTGTTCGGATCCCAACGCATTCCCAATAACTTCGAGTTGTGGTCATGGAAAGTGAGTGCTGAGTCGTATCGCTGAGTCGAGTCCGTCACGGCACACAGCAGCATCGAGCTGTTGGATTGCCACTTCGCGAGAGGGAACCTACCCCTCTCGCACATTTCCCTGAGCTGAAACGCAATTTCGACAAGTTGCTCACCCGTGTCGGCACCCCCGAAGAGGTCGTCGACATAGCGAGCCTGCGTGACCGAAGGCACAGCTAACGGATAGCTGGCACCCTCGTCACTCGCTAGCTGTTGTAGCGCTCTCGTAGCCAGGAACGCCACCGCACGCGTGCCATACGTGACGGTGGTGAGCTGGAACTCCCTGTCCTGCGAGTGCTTGTCCACCCATAGGATTCGCTGCAGATCCCAGTCGTCCTCATGTACTCGGATCTGCCGGTACATTTTCTTGATATCCGTCGCAAAGACGAGACGGTGTTGCCGTACCCATGAGAGCACGTCCAACACGTTGAGTAGCAGGTTTGGCCCGGTGTGCATAATGTCGTTGAGCGAGTACCCCGAAGACGTCGGACACAACCGTTGAACAACCGTTGAACACCACACGCAGCTTGGTCGTTGCACGCTCCGGCCGCAATACCCCATGATGCGGAAGGAAATACCCCGGAGCGCCACGAGGGAGTGCAAATGGAGCCCCCCTCATATGCTGAACCGTCTCGTACTCCAGCATGAACTCATGGTATAGCTGCTGATACGTGGTGTCCCGTGCCAACTTGACGAGCGTCCGTGACAGACACTTCCTCGCGACTGAGTGCGACTCACCCAACACACCGGGATCCATCTTGAGCGGAAGACGGACGACGTACCTCCCCGTCGCATCTCGAGAGTGCGTTGTTGCGAAGTGATCCTCACAGGCTTGCTCCTCTGCAGTTAACTCTGCCGATCGGGCTGACGGTAGCTCCTCCTGCAGCCAGAACTTAGGCAACAAGTCCTGGAGAACCGCCTCCGAATCGTCCGTGTGAGTCGATACCTGATACGCCTGATATCCATGCGAGTTCGATGAGTGCACTGGTCCCAAAATTAACCAGCCAAAGATGGAGAGTTGCGCTATCGGCATCGTTACCTCGCCCCTTCTGATGTTAGATCTCACGACTTGCCCGTAGGCTTCCGCTCCGATAACGATGTCGACGCTCCGAGAAAGACGATACTCCGGATCAGCTAACTTGAATCCTCGGATGTGAGCCCACTCCCCGGTGGCACATCGAATGACGGCAGGTCGGCAGTAACGGTACTCAGAACGTGCGCTTCAAGGCCCAGTGTCCTCTCAAAGAACAAAGACCTTAACACGATCCTGACCCTGCCTCGAGTGCTGGAAACGCTGCCTCCACCGATCCCGACTATCTTGAGTGCTGAATGCGAGGGACGTAGATCCATCTGCTCTACTAGCCCTCCCCCCTGCCTAAGGGGGGAGGGCTAGTAGAGCATGCCTGATAAACCGCCCGTGAGTACGGTGGGTTACCCCCCCTTGTGAGTGCTTGCAACCTTACTGAGTGCTGATCCCCCGTGAGTGCTTGGAACCTTGTTGAGTGATGAGAACTTGAGTACGTCCCCTGATGAGGGCCGAACAGCGCCGATGACCACTCCTCCGTCTCATTGTGAGTTTGCCGGAGCCGCCTTTGCCTGCTCCGCTGAGTTCGCCGTCGCCGCGTTTGCGCTCGTCGGCCGGTGAAGCATTGAGTGATGGTGCCCCTGGCACACTCGGCATCGAGCCGTCGACCGGCAACTCCTCGAGGAATGCCGGCCGCAGCAGTTGGAGCAAAGCCGCTTCTTATCCACCAGCTTCCACCGGTCGTTCACGCTGAGCTGACGGAACGCCTCACACGTGATGATAAAGTGTGAACCGCCGCATGAATCGCAACCGAAGCTCGGCCTCGCCGCCGCACCTGAGTCTCTGGCCGGCCTCGTCCCCTCCTGCGCGCGCTTCCCCGACTTGAGCTGCTGAGCACTCGCGCTTGACGCCTGATTTGCCGACCTCGGGCGGCTACGAGCCTCGTCGTGCGGCGCCGACTCCAGCGCCTCCAGAGCCCGGATCTTCGCCGTCACGAACTTGTTGGGCTTGTCGAGATCAGGGTACTCGCTGGTCGCCCCGACCAGAAACTCCTACGCCTCTCGTGAGCTCTTGTCCAGGTGCCGCGAGAACTGGTGCACGAGGATGCACCCCAAGAGATCGGGCATCGCCAACGCGGTGACCGTCCGCCTAACACCCGCGACCGTGGCCTGAAGCGAAGAGAGAGAGCCTGAGCCGTGCGCGGAACCGCGGACGTGATCCCGAACAGCTTGTCAAGCTGATGCTGCACCAAGATCCGCTTGCTGCCATACCTCTCGTTGAGGATATTCCACCCCGCAGCCAGCGACTCACTCCTGACCGGCAGCTCGCTCAGTAGCTTCGCCGCCTCCCCGACGACGCTCGTGTGAAGGTAATGGAAACGCTCCACATCGGTTAGCCGCGTATTCCAGAGGATCAGCGACTGGAACATATCCGCGAACGCCGGCCACTTTGTGTAATCGCCGTCGAACTGCGGCAACGGAATCAAGGGCAGCTTGGCGCCGCTCTGATGTTCCGCCGCCCCCGCATCCGACTGGTCGCCCCGGCGCTCCGCGATCCCCTGGGACAGACGCCACACAAGGCGCGACTCCTAGCGATGATGCTCCTCCGCGAAGTACTCATGACCCAGATGCGCCGCCGGCCATGCCGATTCCATATAGGAGTGCTCTTGCTCGAATTGAGCGTGGATGCGCGCCACCTGGGCCTCCATCGCGCGAAGCCCATGCTCCGACACGACCACGTCAGGCGCAGTGAGCGTCGCCTCGAACTCCCGCAACGACCAGATCCTCCCAAGCTGAGTGCGGAATTTGAGTGCCAGCTCCGCTGACAGAGGCCGCGGTGAACCGGGACGGCTCGCCGGGCGCCGGACTTCCGCGCCGTCAGCCCGCACCACCGGCTGCGCAGGAACGGCTAACGTCGCGACGACCTCCGCCGCCGTGTCCTGAGATGGCGACCGCGGAGTTCCCCCCTGAGAAGCCGTCTCTGTGTCGCTCATCGTGATGAGTTTTGGCCCCGGTCTTGAGCGCCGACCTCACGAGAGCGTCCGACAACACGTGAAACTAACGCACGCACGCACGCGTGGAACTCGCGAATCGGAACCCGACCGACAAGAAACGAGAAAATGTCAGATATCACACGCACGCACGCGTGGAACTCGCGAACCGAAACTCGGAACGAAGCAAAACGAGAGAATGCCAAAATATCACACGCACGCACGCGTGGAACACGCAAATCGGAACTCGAAACGAAACGAAACGAGAAAATGTCCAAATGCCGCACGCACGCACACGCGAAACTCGCGAATCGGAACTCGGAACGGAAAGAACCGAGAAAATGTCGAATATCACACGCACGCACGCGTGGAACTCGCAGATCGGGACTCGAAACGAAACGAAACGAGAAAAGGTCAAAATGCCGCCCGCACGCACTCGCGAAACTCACAAATCGAAACTCGACACGGAGAAAAAACGAAAAAAGTCAAAAGATCGCACGCACGCACGCCTGGAAATCGCGAATCGAGAACCGAAACGGAGAAAAAACGAGGAAAAAAGTCAAAATATCGCACGCACACGCGAAACTCGCAACTCGAAACTCGAAACGGAGAAAAAACGAAAAAAAGTCAAGAGATCGCACGCACGCACGCGTGGAAATCGCGAATCGAGTATAGAAACGGAGAAAAAACGAGAAACAAAGACAAAATATCGCACGCACACGCGAAACTCGCAACTCGAAACTCGAAACGGAGAAAAAACGAAAAAAAGTCAAAAGATCGCACGCACGCACTCGTGGAAATCACGAATCGAGAATCGAAGCGGAGAAAAAATGAGAAAAAAAGTCAAAATGTCGCACGCACACGCGAAACTCACAACTCGAAGCTCGAAACGGAGAAAAAACGAAAAAAGTCAAACGATCGGACGCACGAACACGTGGAAATCCCGAATCGAGAACCGAAACGGAGAAAAAACGAGGAAAAAAGTCAAAATATCGCACGCACACGCGAAACTCGCTACACGAAACTCGAAACGGAGAAAAAACGAAAAAAATTCAAGAGATCGCACGCACGCACGCGTGGAAATCGCGAATCGAGAATCGAAACGGAGAAAAAACGAGAAACAAAGACAAAATATCGCACGCACACGCGAAACTCGAAACGGAGAAAAAACGAAAAAAAGTCAAAAGATCGCACGCACGCACTCGTGGAAATCACGAATCGAGAATCGAAGCGGAGAAAAAATGAGAAAAAAAGTCAAAATGTCGCACGCACACGCGAAACTCACAACTCGAAGCTCGAAACGGAGAAAAAACGAAAAAAGTCAAACGATCGGACGCACGAACACGTGGAAATCCCGAATCGAGAACCGAAACGGAGAAAAAACGAGGAAAAAAGTCAAAATATCGCACGCACACGCGAAACTCGCTACACGAAACTCGAAACGGAGAAAAAACGAAAAAAATTCAAGAGATCGCACGCACGCACGCGTGGAAATCGCGAATCGAGAATCGAAACGGAGAAAAAACGAGAAACAAAGACAAAATATCGCACGCACACGCGAAACTCGAAACGGAGAAAAAACGAAAAAAAGTCAAAAGATCGCACGCACGCACTCGTGGAAATCACGAATCGAGAATCGAAACGGAGAAAAAATGAGAAAAAAAGTCAAAATGTCGCACGCACACGCGAAACTCACAACTCGAAGCTCGAAACGGAGAAAAAACGAAAAAAGTCAAACGATCGGACGCACGAACACGTGGAAATCCCGAATCGAGAACCGAAACGGAGAAAAAACGAGGAAAAAAGTCAAAATATCGCACGCACACGCGAAACTCGCTACACGAAACTCGAAACGGAGAAAAAACGAAAAAAATTCAAGAGATCGCACGCACGCACGCGTGGAAATCGCGAATCGAGAATCGAAACGGAGAAAAAACGAGAAACAAAGTCAAAATATCGCACGCACACGCGAAACTCGCAACTCGAAACTCGAAACGGAGAAAAAACGAAAAAAAGTCAAAAGATCGCACGCACGCACTCGTGGAAATCACGAATCGAGAATCGAAGCGGAGAAAAAATGAGAAAAAAAGTCAAAATGTCGCACGCACACGCGAAACTCACAACTCGAAGCTCGAAACGGAGAAAAAACGAAAAAAGTCAAACGATCGGACGCACGAACACGTGGAAATCCCGAATCGAGAACCGAAACGGAGAAAAAACGAGGAAAAAAGTCAAAATATCGCACGCACACGCGAAACTCGCTACACGAAACTCGAAACGGAGAAAAAACGAAAAAAATTCAAGAGATCGCACGCACGCACGCGTGGAAATCGCGAATCGAGAATCGAAACGGAGAAAAAACGAGAAACAAAGTCAAAATATCGCACGCACACGCGAAACTCGCAACTGGAAACTCGAAATGGAGAAAAAACGACAAAAAAGTCAAAAGATCGCACGCACGCACGCGTGGAAATCGCGAATCGAGAACCGAAACGGAGAAAAACGAGGAAAAAAGTCAAAATATCGCACGCACACGCGAAACTCACAACTCGAAGCTCGAAACGGAGAAAAAACGAAAAAAGTCACAATGATGAAGCCCCACTCGCGAGACTCGAGGAAATCAGGATGAGAGTCACTGCGCGCCGATGCGCCAACCTCGCGTGAGCGCCACTGCGTCGTGACGTCACGAAGAATCGCGCGAACATTCAAACGCGCTAAGTCGCGCGACGCCGTCGATGAGCTTCAGTGTCGAAATAATCCCCGAAATATTATTCCGAAAATTATCCCCGTGTTAAATTCTTAGCGAGATAACTCGAAGCACTTCGCCGAGAACCTCGCTCAAGGTTTGTTGATGTTTTGCCGCGAAGGTCCCGAGCGAGCGAGACGCCGGGCACACGGACACGGCGCGCTCGCACGCACTCACGACGCTCTCGCGCTTCTCGACACGCACACGCGCACGACGCCGCCCGGCCTTTGCTATGCCCTCACGCACACACACACACCCGAGAAAATCCGGTAACGCACTTCGCCAATTACCCCGCCGATCCGGCTCGAAGGACCAAAATGTTGAGGGATGAAATACCGTGATTCCGCTAGCTCGCGGGTGACGAGATCGACAGGCATAAATGAACGAACACGCCAAAGTAACCAATAAGATAACACCGTTTATTCACGGGAAGCTAGAACTAATGTAACAAAGGCGATAATAGAATTACATATACACAGAGAGATACTGACAAGGAAAGTACTCGAGGTGTCCCCCTCCGATTTTGTTGAAACTCAAGTATGTTATAGAGCATTGAAAACTAAGCGACACGTATTTTTTTTTATCGGCGAAAAAACGGTTTCAAGGGGTGAAACCACCCCCTAAAGTTACACATGTCAAGGGGCGATTTAGCAGTTTCCCATAATAGCAGTGCATCGATTTTGATGAAACAAAGATTAAAATATTTATTGCGCGAAGAAATGAAGAACCCACCAGATAATGAAAAAAATAAATATTTTAAGGGGTTGAAACACCCTCGAACATACACTCTTTGCTCCCTACATTGAAAACTTGAGAATCGATTGGAATGAAAATTATGCTATTATGTAGCGGAAATAAATTTAAAGTTGACGTGTTTTTGTATTTGTACGAGAAAAAATGTTAAAGGGGGTAAACTACCCCTATTTGAGTTTTTACATGCCAGGTGTCTCCTGGTCATTCCAAATGTGCTTGCCGATACGAACTGTTCTCATTAAGCTAAAATTAATGATTCACCATTTTTATTTTATTTTAAGGGGTAGAAACTCCCTCGAACATTTACGTCATGCAGCCTACATTGAAAACTTGCGAATCGATTGTAATGAAAATTATGCCGTTCTATGGCGGAAATAAAATTAAAGTTGATGTGTTTTTGTATTTGTGCGAGAAAATTTGTTTAAGGGAGTAAACTACCCCTATTTGAGTTTTTACATTCCAGGTGTCTCCTTGTCATTCCAAATGTGTTTGCCGATACGAACTTTTCTCGTTAAGCTAAAATTAATGTGTCACCATTTTTTTGTTATTTGAAGGGGTAGAAACACCCTTGAACATCTACGTCTTGCACCCGACATTGAAAACTTGCGAATCGATTGTAATGAAAATTATGCCGTTCTATGGCGGAAATAAAATGAAAGTTGATGTGTTTTTGTATTTATGCGAGAAATTTTGTTTAAGGGGGTAAACTACCCCTATTTGGGTTTTTACATTCCAGGTGTCTCCTTGTCATTTCGAATGCGTTTGTCGATAAGAACTCTCCTCATCAAGCTAAAATTAATGATTCACCGTTTTTTTAAATGAGTACGAATACTTAAGGGCGTAGACTACTCTTTGTAGCCCCTTTTTTAATAGATATTCAAAAGTTTCCGAACCACTGCCAAGACATTTTATGATGTTACGATTTTCGTATTTAGATAAACTTACGCATCTACGAGAAGCATAATTAGGAGGGATTATACTATACATCATTCGCTAACACATCGTTTTTTTATATAATTTTCCTCACTTTTTCAGATATCACTGTGGGAGTAATTTTTTATTATTAGCATAAACACGTCATTTATATATTATTAAATGATATTACCCGTAATAAAGTGACAGAATTTAATGGAGGAACTAATTTCTCTGTATAGATTTTCAGTTAAGTGTTACTTTTACCTAAAACAGATGTGCTAGATTCTTTGAAACGGGAACCTTAATAGTATATTTCAAGTGAATCATTTGCTTCTTTCGAAAGGATCATATGTGTATGAGCGCTTTTGACGTACACACTTTATTTACATAGCAACTTTACTCTACACACGCCATCATCATCATTTGTATACATGTTCATTATCTACTGTCCGTTGTTATCAGCTTGTAACCACAATCATGGTTAATAGGCCGAACAAAAGTGGTAGTCATCGAAAAAATGCTTCAAGCACAACGATTTCTGATAAGCATTGCCCGTGACATCCACGTAGTGTCACCGAACAGCAAAGTGCTAAAAACGAATTTAGGTGGTAAAACGTAATAGTACTGAAGTTGTAAATTCCTCAATTACGGATAATAATACGAAGGCACAATCAAAAGTGTATTTTGACGGTCCAGCATGTAGCTATACTGCTAATATTGAAAATATGCTCTTGCAGCAACGTGTGAAAAGGCAAGGAAAATGTTATAAAAAACGAATGCATTAGCGAATGAAGTATACTATAATCCCTCTTAATTATGCTTCTCGTAAATGCGTAAGTTTATCTGAATACGAAAATCATACCATCATAAAATTTCTTGGCCGTGGTTCGGAAACTTTTGAATAACTATTTAAAAAAGGGTTACAAAGGGTGGTCTGCCCCCTTATATATACGTACTATTTTAAAAAGGTGAATCATTAATTTTAGCTTGATGAGGAGAGTTCTTATCGACAAACGCATTCGAAATGACAAGGAGACACCTGGAATGTAAAAACTCGAATAGGGGTAGTTTACCCCCTTAAAAAAATGTTCTCGCACAAATACAAAAACACGTCAACTTCAATTTTATTTCCGCTATAAAACAGTAAAATTTCCATTCCAATCGATTCGCAAGTTTCCAATGTAGGGTGCAAGACGTAAATGTTCGAGGGAGTTTCTACCCCTTAAAATAACAGAAAAATGGTGAAACATTAATTTTAGCTTAATGAGAAAAGTTCGTATCGGCAAACACATTTGAAATGACAAGGAGACACGTGGAATGTAAAAACTTAGATAGGGGTAGTTTACCCCCTTAAACAAATTTTCTCGCACAAATAAAAAAACACATCATCTTTAATTTTATATCCGCCATAGAACGGCATAATTTTCATTACAATCGATTCGCAAGTTTTCAATGTAGGGTGCAAGACGTAGATGTTCAAGGGTGTTTCTACCCCTTAAAATAACAAAAAAATGGTGAAACATTAATTTTAGCTTAATGAGAAGAGTTCGTATCGGCAAGCACATTTGGAATGACCAGGAGGCACCTGGAATGTAAAAACTCAAATAGGGGTAGTTTACCCCCTTAAAAAAATGTTCTCACACAAATACAAAAACACGTCAACTCTAATTTTATTTCCCCTACACAATAGCATAATTTTTATTCCGATCGATTCGCAAGTTATCAATGTAGGGAGCAAAAAGTGGATGTTCGAGGGTGTTTCAACCCCTTCAAATATATATATTTTTTTCATTATCTGGTGGGTTCTTCATTTCTTCGCACAAGAAACATTTTAATCTTTGTTTCATCAAAATCGATGCACTGCTTCTATGTGAAACTGCAAAATCGCCCCTTGACATGTGTAACCTTAGGGGGTGGTTGCACCTCGTGAAACCGTTTTTCCGCCGATAAAAAAAAATACATCAAGCTTAGTTTTCAATGCTCTATAACATACTTGAGTTTCAACAAAATCGGAGGGGGACACCTCGAGTACTTTCCTTGTGAGTGCCGTAAAGGATGATGCGTAGAACACTAGAGTCTTTGAAATGCGTACACTGAGGCCGCTATTGCCGACACCGCAATAGGCGCGATGCACCACGATCAGGGACTGCCGAAACTCTCCGTGGCGTTTACTGCTATGATTTTGTAATCCGGTGAGTGTAGACACGAAGCAGTGTAGATTGAGTGCCGCGATGCAAGCGTAAAGCACTTGCAGAGAATATTGTACTGTGAGTTCAGACCCGGTGAGAGAGAGTAAAGTAGAAACACGTCGACGCTCACATGCTGCTGTGCCAAAACTGACCGTGAACCGCCTGTTGCCGGGCGCGCAAGCGTGTTTGGTGCGAAACGGCGGGAGACCGAGAGAGAGCCGCGCGCCCGAGAGGTGCTGCCTCTCGCGCGCGACGGCTCATTCCCGCCACTGGTTAATAATGAATCTTTCTGACTATTTCACATGTTCTGTGTTACGTCATCAGATTCTTCATGGGATTTTTCACTAATTATCATAAGCTATTTTCTTAACCAATAAATAATATTTCGAGCACATTTGCAAACGCCAAGTCATCACTTGAGCGGATATCGTCGCTTGAGTTTCTGCTTACTTCATTTCAGCAAAATCTATAAGTGCCCCGAGCTCTTCGATCGAACGATCGCAGAGCGAACAAAGCGTGACAACGGATGTTACCGCTCACGTTTCTTAATCGCTCGATCGTTCGATCGAAGAGCGAACGATTAATATTGAATTTCTACTGATCAATCTCCGCAGCGGCGAGGCTCGAAGCCTCGTGCGATACGTCCCTCTCACTCGCTCGATTCCTAATTCCTGGATATCGCGGAGTCAGGACTTTTCGGAAAGTCCAATATGTATATTCAGTTCATCACGGAGGAATATTCGTATGCACAATACGTTGTTGAATACATTAACAAAACCAATACAGGCATAAGTAATTTACAAAGAAAGATAGTAACAATTATAGATGGACACCCAGAATTTGACATAGTTGAGATAACCAGAAAACTGAGCATTGATATCCTTAATACCGTTGGAATTTCAAGTCAAGAAGCTGCGTGGTACTCATTGCAGGAACCCAAGTCTAAGAGTTCATTTGTGATTGTCTACATTTCTACTGTTTGGCCGGCGAAACGACAGTGAATACGGAAAACACAGAAAGAGTTGGATGAGAAGCAATGCGGCGAAGATTCTTCAGAGATCTGGAAGAAGAACTGGTTCGAAAAACATGAGAAAAGACTACACGAATTGGAAAATGCACCACTCATAGTGTTCGTGGCCAACTATACATATACTGCACAGGGGGGATACAATCGACGACACTACCCAAGGATAATTCGATACAGAAATTATGACATTGCTACTGATTACAATGAATATGAGGGAGAAATGGTAACATTGCAATTACCATTAAGACATGAAAAGGAACTCGGTGATATGAAATTTATTGAATTATATGATGAAAATGAGCAAACGGTTTTGAAGAATCGTAAAAAATTTGAATCTGTTTGGATATCGCGAAAATTATACAAATATACTGTAACGGTATCAATGCGTTAGCTATTTTTTTTAAAGGTTCGGACTCGAAGAAAGTAAAGACGCTGAGCCAGGATAGGAATATCGATAATTATTATTTATTCATATACATTTTTCCTTATCCTTAGTGTATCTATACTTGTGTTTTGATCGTTGTGTATTGTGTGGATATTGTTGATTTAATATTAATAATTGTTTTCTTGTTGTTGTGTACTTAATAATTGCATTTTTTTTTATGTGCTGTATATCGTGTGTAATTTTTATTTCATAATTTATATATTGTCGGTGTCAGTATTTCTCGTAGCGAATTTGCTGCCCGTAAGGTGCTGCCCTCGTGTGTCCTCTCTCTAAGGCTCCTCTATCCACGCTTCTCTCGTACGGGTGAGCCTTGGCTCCGGCCTCGCGAGAGCGGTAGCGCCGCTCGGGCGTCGCCGTGGCCGTTCGGGGATCCTCGTCGCGCGGTCGATGTTCCTCACAGTAACGACAGCTCGCAGCCGGTCAGCTGTGATTGTTCGCGTTCCGTTTTTGATTTTGTTTCGTGTTTTATCGTGCCGCAACCGTGAATGGTGACATCAACGGTACTCGTTGTGTTCGGTGGGGTTCTCCGGAGGTGGCGGACAGTGCTTCTTCGTTTATTTTTCCCCGGAATTCCCACAGGTGAGAAGTTTTTCTTTTTTGTTGTTTTCGTATAGTATCTGTGTGTGTGTGTGTGCGTGTACACGGACGCTTGTCCGCGTGACGTCACACCTGTCTCTTTCTTTCTCTCTCACACTCTTTCCCCCGTGTCGATATATTTTTTTATTATGAATATTTTTATTCGCAATAACTATCTGATTCTGTATTTCCTCCCTCCCTCCCTCTCTCTCTCTCTCTCTCACTTGTGTAATTGTATTTCTTTGTTTTATTTTTATTCAAAATTTCTAATTTTTAGTTCTTTCTTTTCTTTTTTTTTCTTTTAGGGGGTCCCGTGACTCAAAAGAGTGTAGATGCTGTCATCTGCGGTTCCACTTCCGCTCCGGATCTGCTCTCTTCCTTCACGTACCCTGAGGTAAGCGTCAAATTTATATTTTTCAAATTTCTTCTCTCTCTCTCTCTCTCTCATCCCGATACTCATATAACTTTTGGTTTTAAGCAGAGATCCAGTTTTCCCGATTCCCTCACACTTTCCTACGACAAAGGACAGTAGTCGTGTGAGTTCCACAGTACTGGCCTTCCTTCTCCCTTTCGCCAAACCTCTTTTAACCCATTTCCTCCTTTATTCGTCTCTTTCCCGTAATCTCCACTTTCCCTACGACAAAGGACAAGTAGTCATGGAGACCGGTAGTCAAGCTTCCTTTCGGACTCAAGAGGGCTCAAGAGTGCCGCTCCCGGGTAAAACCGGCCTTTTTATACCCTGGTTGCGGACCTTCCCTTCCTCGTTTCCTTGCCCTTTCTCTTCTCCCTTTTTGGCGCATTGCGGTATTTCATGTCTTTTATATTTCGTTGTTCTAATTGGTTTGTTTTTCTGTTGACAGATACTCAGTTGTTGGTCCTCTTCTCGATTGGTGGTTCTCTTCATCGGCGTTACGGGATTCGCCCGAGGGTTGGGGCTCGTGGCGCCCCCTTCCCCTGGTGCGTGGCCGAACGTGGCACTGCACCGGAGGACGAGTGACGTCACAGCGGAGACCGGGATCGTCTCAATACCGAGGGTTGTCCCGAAGAAGTTATCGAGGATGAAGACGAACTTCAAAACGTAGCAAACATATTTCCAGAGCCAAACCCGTTTCAGGAGATGTATAAGAATAATTTGATGCCGACTCCAGAATTTCAACGGTTTATGAGAATGGTTAACGAAAAATAACAAGACCTGCTCATGCACGTGATTTCACATCTTCAATTACTTCAATCGAGTTCACTTCAGATCTTCTTTACCGGGCCAGCAGGACGCGGCAAGATGTTTGATATCAAAGTATTGATGGGAATTTATAATCGCTCCAATGACAATGATGGCTATTGGAACGCACTACATAACTTGTGCTTCCATCGGGAAAGCAGTTGTGGCGATAGATGGAACGACAGTTCATACAGCTTCCAAGATATTACTTTCGAAACCATTTCCATTACCAAATGAAGTCGCACAACAATACAGAAATCTGTTCCAGTGTATTCGGGTGATTGTAATTGACGAGATAAGTATGATTGGTGCCGAATTATGGAGTCAAATTGACTCTATATTGAAACAAATCATAGTCAATTTTGATACCAACTTTAGAGGCATTGATATGATTCTGATTGGCGACCTGGGTCAAATACCACCCGTAAGAGCTACACTCATTTATAAAGCAGTTAATCAGCGTTGGCCAACATTATGGTGTGGAATCAAAGTTTACGAACTAACCGAAGTGATACTAGAGGCAAATGAAGTATTCTCATCGCTTCTGACGAAAACTGGAAACGGTCAGGTGCTCGAACCCCATGAATTAGAAGTTATCGAATCAAGATTTTACTCCGCAGGCCAAGCTGATGAAATTTGTCCCCATGGAATTCGGCAATTTTTAAGGGTGGAGATACATATAAACCCGTAAATTTTAGTCTTCTGATTAATTTTTTTAAGAATAATTCATTCGATGTTTTTGAAACTTAGCGTATAGTTTATTTATATTTTCAACCATTGCAAAAAAAATTCTTTTTTAACAATTCAAAATATTCGATTTACAGTCCCGTCTTCCAGGAAGGTCGTAGCAAGAGTTGTTGACTAGCGTAACTTTTAGCCTCTGTTGTATTGATCTGAGAAAAAAAATATAATTTCCGGATTGAAACACTTTTAAAAATTATGAAAAATTTAAACCAAATTTTCCAAAAAAATCCTTTCCGTTTTTGCGTCAAAAAATTTTTTCAACAAATCTTTCAAAATAAGTAGGTTCATATGGAAAGTAATATCAATAAAAAGATGTGTGCAAAATTTTAGCCCGATTGATAATAAACTTTTTGAGTTATCGCTCACGCCGATTTGAAAAATACAGTTTTGAGGAAAATGCGTTTACAGTTTGGGCACATACCAGGGGTGTTAGTTGAAATTTGCCGGTTTTTTCGATATAGAAAACACTTCATTTTCAGAGGTATCTCAAAATTTTTTTATTCAAAGTATTGACCATTGGTTTCTACACATTTCGCCCATCTCTCAGGCAAATTATGGATACCATCCCAAAAAAACTTTTTCTCTTTCGAGGTAAACCATTCGACGAGCCATTTTTCGACTTCTTCAAAATTAGCGAAGCACTGCTCTGCAAGGGAGTGTCCCATCGATGCGAAAAGGTGATAGTCGGACGGGGCGAGGTCTGGAGAGTACGGCGGGTGTGATAATATTTCCCAATTAAGTATTTTTAATGTGTCTTTCCCCAGTTTAGCGGTATGAGACGGCGCGTTGTCATGTTGCAAGATAACTTTGCCATGTCTTCGGACCCATTCCGGCCGTTTTTCGATCAACGCATAATTCAAATTGATCATTTGTTGTCGGTAGCGATCACCGTTTCATCAGGTTTTAAGAACTCGTAGTACACCACACCACACTGGTCCCACCAAACACAGAGCATTGTCTTACGGCCAAAGCGATTTGGCTTTGCAGTCGATGGGCCGGCTTCACCAGGTGTAAGCCATGATTTTTTTCGCTACTGGTTCTCAAAATAAATCCACTTTTCGTCCCCCGTGGCAATTCGATGTAGAAAAGATTTCCTTTCGAATCGTTGAAGCAGCATTTCACAAACGGTTTTTCGATTTTCCATTTGTCTATCGTTCAGCTGGTGTGACACCCATTTTCCATACTTTTGGATCTTTCCCATGGCTTTTAAACGTTGGCAAATTGCTCCTCGAGTCACATTTAGTGTTTCTCCCAATTTTTGTTGCGATTGGGTTCGGACCAACATCCAATAACGCCTGCAATTCCTCGTCTTCGAACTTTTTCGCTGCACCAGGATGTTCATTGTCTGTCAAATCGAAATCTCCACTTTTAAATTGACGAAACCATGTCTCACATGTTCTAATCACAGGAGCATGTTCGCCATAAGTTTCTACCAGCAACCGGTGAACTTCAGCTGCTTTTTTCTTTTGATGAAATAAGAAAAGCAACGAATGCCGCAAATGCGATTTACTTGGAACGAAACTCGACATATTCACTGAGGTAAACAGATATGACGCTATTATTTTGGCGGAATGTGACTTGCGTATTTTTGTAGGTTTATGTCGATAGAAAAAAATGACATACATGCCAAATCATAGAAATGTATACATATTGCGAGCGACATCTACTGGTAAAACCGGCAAACTTCAACGAACACCCCTGGTACATATTGCTAGCGACATCTACTGGTAAAACCGACAACTTCAACTAACACCCCTGGTATGCGGCATTGTCGCGAGTAACGAGCATGGAAGGATACATTATCACCAAAAATAAAGATAGCTTAACATCGGTAGCTTAACGGCAGAATTTCGTCGCCTATCAACTGATCGACTAAAAACCATTTCTATTATGATGACGGAATTCATCAGTAGTCGTAGAGAGCTGTCATTATTCTCATTAAATTGTCGAAGTTTGCGAACACACACAGAAGAATTGAAGGAGGTAGTACGGCAATGAGCCAACATTTTGCTTTTATTTGAAATCTGATAAACGGCGAAGAAACAATGAACGTTCTTAACTTTAATTGTATCGTCCAGTTCAAACGACCTAACTGAAGAGCTGGTGGCATAGGGGTTTATCATCATTTTAATGATAGAATAAATGTGGTAATTCCAAACATTCATATTGTTCGACAATGAGTCCGTTGCGCTCGAGGGCAGCACCTGTGGGGCACTCGACTTTCTCTCATTTTCTCGCTATTCCCTTTATCTACGCTTGCGCGCCCGGCAACAGGCGGTTCACCGGCAGTCTCCCTTCATCATTGCATAAACTGAAACGCGTTCCACGCGAACTCTACATAATCCCACTGTGCCTGAACTTCTATCACCTTTTCACTCACCGTGTCTACTCCCAGCACTCACTAAACGTGTCTACACTCATCTATACCGAACAACGTGTCTACTCTCATTCTGTGTTTGGTTTGGTTTGCGGGGGGTATTCGTGCTACCCGATTGTGGTGTAATGCGTATGTTACATTGCCGCCAGTAGCCGCCTCAGCACCCAGCTCATAGCATACGTGCATTGCACGTACACGAGATAACTCACACTGTTCTACGCCTCACCATTGAACTCAAAGACACTCTTGTAACTTCAGTGCATTAATTTACCATTCTTTTCAAACGTTGTTATATGTTTCCCACAATAAACCGTGTTTTATATTTTGTTAACCATCGTGCTTCGTTCTTTATGCTTGCCTAACTCGTCATCCCAAAACCGGCAACTCGGGAATCTCCATCTTAAAACACATATCAATCTACATGAAACTAATTGGATATCAGTAAACGCGAGCTCTGTGAACCTGGAACCCGACTTAAGAAAATTAATTTTTTTTAAATTGCATACGTTTGTACTCCGTATGTACTCGTTTGTACCACCTTTTTTTCGTTTGTACCTTAAGGGGTTCAGAATTAAGGGGGGGGCGGGGTAAAAAATACTCGGAACCCGAGTTGAAGTTTAAACATTTTTTGTAACGCGATTTTATAGAAAATCGTTTGTACCCGTTTGTACCACTTTTTTTTTCGAAATCTTAAGGGGTAAAAAAATACAGAGTTTTTTAAATTTGCGGCTGCGGTTACCTGGAGATCTTTAAAAATAAACTTAATCCAGGGAAAAAGATTCGTATTTTCCATCGTTTGCATCATCAATACTTCCCACGCACACCTTAAGGGGGTTGAAATGAAAGATTTGGCAAGTATTCGTTTGCACCTTAAGATATATATCCCTGGATGCGATACGACGGCCAATTTTCAGGATAAACGAAATTTGAAAAACGGCGTCTGCTTGTACATTGGCCATTTTTCGAGATAATCGAAATCCGTAAACGACGTCTGTTTCCTCGGTGTTAGTACCCGTTTGTACCACCGAGCTTTTCGTTTGTACCTTAAGGGGGATAGATATACAGCCGTTTCAAAGTTTCAGGTAGCTGTACATTGGCCATTTTTCGAGATAATCGAAATCTGTAAACGACGTCTGTTTCCTCGGTGTTAGTACCCGTTTGTACCACCGGTTATTATCTCGAAAAATGGCCAAAGTACAGCTACCTGAAACTTTGAATCGGCCATATATCTAACCCCCTTAAGGTACAAACGAAAAGCTCGGTGGTACAAACGGGTACTAACACCGAGGAAACAGACGTCGTTTACAGATTTCGATTATCTCGAAAAATGGCCAAAGTACAGCTACCTGAATCTTTGAATCAGCCATATATCTAACCCCCTTAAGGTACAAACGAAAAGCTCGGTGGTACAAACGGGTACTAACACCGAGGAAACAGACGTCGTTTAGAGATTTCGATTATCTCGAAAAATGGCCAAAGTACAGCTACCTGAATCTTTGAATCAGCCATATATCTAACCCCCTTAAGGTACAAATGAAAAACTCGGTGGTACAAACGGGTACTAACACCGAGGAAATAGACGTCGTTTACGGATTTCGATTATCTCGAAAAATGGCCAATGTACAGCTACCTGAAACGGTGAATCGGCTATATATCGAACTCCCTTAAGGTACAAATTAAAAGCTCGGTGGTACAAACGGGTACTAACACCGAGAAAACAGACGTCGTTTACAGATTTCGATCATCTTGAAAAATGGCCAAAGTACAGCTACCTGAAACTTTGAATCGGCCATATATTTAACCCCCTTAAGGTACAAACGAAAAGCTCGGTGGTACAAACAGGTACTAACACCGAGGAAACAGACGTCGTTTACAGATTTCGATTATCTCAAAAAATGGCCAAAGTACAGCTACCTGAAACTTTGAATCGGCCATATATCTAATCCCCTTAAGGTACAAACGAAAAGCTCGGTGGTACAAACGGGTACTAACACCGAGGAAACAGACGTCCTTTACTGATTTCGATTATCTCGAAAAATGGCCAATGTACAGCTACCTGAAACTTTGAATCGGCTATATATCTAACCCCCTTAAGGTACTAAGGCTATATACCTAATCCCCTTAAGGTACAAACGAATGTCTCTGCGGTACAATTGGGTACTAACGACAGACAAGCAGACGCCGTTTTTTAAATTTCGTTTATCCTGAAAATTGGCCGTCGTATGGCATCCAGTGATATATATCTTAAGGTGCAAACGAATACTTGCCAAATCTTTCATTTCAACCCCCTTAAGGTGTGCGTGAGAAGTATTGATGATGCAAACGATGGAAAATACGAATCCTTTTCCCTGAATCAAGTTTATTTTTAAAGATCTCCAGGTAACCGCATCCGCAAATTAAAAAACTCTGTATTTTTATCGAGTATGTCCAATAGTCATGTGACTCTCGTCATGTGAGACGTGTAAGAGTCACTTGCGTTGCTTTGGAAACGGTCCGCAATAGCGAGACGTCTCGATGTGGGCGTGCTCTCGGCTAGTTAGTATTATAGCGAATGCATAGCCAAGCACAAGCATTTTTCTGTATTCAATAAACAAGAGAAAACGTGGCCAGTCAGCCATCTTTGTATTAATAGAAGAAGCATTTATTTATTTTCACCGGTCTTTTAATATTTCCGTTCCTCACACGTTGTTGCGGGCTTCGGCAATCTCCCTTGGTAAGCAGTCCTGGCCGCGGTCAATACGGGCATTGGCTTGCACGCCGTCTACTGAGCGGGGCGCAGTTTTTCTGAGTCTCTGGTGGTGATACAACTGAAAACATAAAAGCCGTCTGTACTGGCACGAGTTCCCCGCAGTTTTTCCATGTCCCCGTCGAACGCGACATAGTGTAGCTGAAAGCAGGTGCGGATACCGCAGAGGTTAGGCTAGTTTAACGTGATGCGGATAGGGAGTGAAAGGTGTGAACATTAGGATGGCTCATACGTAAAAACCCGCAAGGATGTACGATGGAACACATAATAATAAAAAAACGTATGTGTGAACCTTTGGAAATGATCATCTTTGAGAAAAGAAATAATGAAACAAAATTTATTTTATTCTCTACGTATTAATCTTTGAATTACTTTTAGTTTAAGGGCGTCATACCGTATAAAGCCTCTTTTTTCACACTTTTTTGAATTTTCTTTTGCGAACTAAATAAAGCAGAGCTCGGAATAAGCTGCACAGTTCGGCACCGGCAGGAAGGCTACGCCTCCGTTACCCCCTCTTCCACGTAACGCGCGGCGGCCACGGCGGCGAGCGCACCTTTTCAGGAGCGTACCGATAAAAAAAATACATGGCACCGGCGACAAATTGACATTTAAATATTTTATCGTTCCGTAATATTATATTAATTAATCATAAAAAATATAATCATTTACCACAATTTTTTAATAATATCGTATAATTATTAAATGATTTTAACAATAGTTTTCCACATCGCCCGTGAGGTACTATTGCAGATGCGCTTTTTTTAGAGTGGTTTCAGGAGCGTACCGATAAAAAAAATACATGGCACCGGCGACAAATTGACATTTAAATATTTTATCGTTCCGTAATATTATATTAATTAATCATAAAAAATATAATCATTTACCACAATTTTTTAATAATATCGTATAATTATTAAATGATTTTAACAATAGTTTTCCACATCGCCCGTGAGGTACTATTGCAGATGCGCTTTTTTTAGAGTGGTTTCCCCAGAAGGCCTATTCCACTGAAAATTAATGCAATGATGAATCCTGGTTCAGTAGGAAAAAACGAAGAAAGTATAGCAACCAATTTTGCAGCTTCAAATTTAAAATAGCCCTGATCTAATTAATATTTCTCGGAAAATTGGTTGCTATACTTTCTTCGTTTTTTCCTACTGAGCCACGTTTCATCATTGCATTAATTTTCAGTGGAATAGGCCTCGTGGGGAAACCACTCGAAAAAAAGCGCATCTGCAATAGTACCTCACGGGCGATGTGGAAAACTATTGTTAAAATCATTTAATAATTATGCGATATTATTAAAAAATTGTGGTAAATGATTATATTTTTAATGATTAATTAATATAATATTACGGAACGATAAAATATTTGAATGACAATTTGTCGCGGGTGCCATGTATTTTTTTTATCGGAACGCTCCTGAGACGGTGCGCTCGCCGCCGTGGCCGCCGCGCGTTACGTGGAAGAGGAGGTAACGGAGGCGTAGCCTTCCTGCCGGTGCCGAACTGTGCAGCTTATTCCGAGCTCTGCTTTATTTAGTTCGCAAAAGAAAATTCAAAAAAGTGTGAAAAAAGAGGCTTTATACGGTATGACGCCCTTAAATAAAAGTAATTCAAAGATTAATACGTAGAGAATAAAATAAATTTTGTTTCATTATTTCTTTTCTCAAAGATGATCATTTCCAAAGGTTCACACATACGTTTTTTTATTATTGTGTGTTCCATCGTACACCCTTGCGGCTTTTTACGTATGAGCCATCCCAATGTTCCCACCTTTCACTCCCTACCCGCATTATGTTAAGCTAATCTAACTTCAGCAGTATCCGCAGCTGCTTTTAGCTATACTATGTGGCGTTCGCCGGGACACGGAGAAACTGCGGCAAACTCGTGCCAGTAAAAAACAATTGCACAATTTAAAAGAAAAAGTCTATTCTGTACGTTCAACTTAAAATATTATTAACTAATATATTTTAAAGAAGAATTCAAAGAAATCGTTGCGATTTAAAAAAAAACTAGTTAACATGCAACATCATCATTTCGGGAGAATCATCATATATATTTTCATGTACTTCGATAATGAAGATAAATGAATAAATATATAGTTTTCATTGAAATCGACGTTTCTTCCGTATGTTGTATTGGGAAAATGTATATTTAACCAATACGGGATTATATAATATTTAGGAAGTTTTTTTAAACAAAATATAAGAATTCAAGTTAGGAGTTACAAATTAGATAACAATTTATTAAAATAAGGTACTTTACAGATTTCCAATGAGAAATAATTAAATTGTCAGTTTTTAATTATTTATCAACGATGACGAATCAGTTTTATGACTGAAGAATATTCGGTTGCAAATTACAGTGTCGAAGTGATGTAGTCACAGTTTCGCGAGCGAGCCTGACCATTGCTTGCGCTTCCTCGGCGATTCCAGATACTTATTAAAGTGAACTTGCTTCGACGTATTTCTCAATACGTTCATTCGTTCTTTCGAAATATCACCTTCGGTTCAATGTCCGAAGTTCGTTGTACCTTATGCTATTCGGGGTACAACACGTGTAAACGTTTATATCCGCGGGTGCCCAGAAATAGGCCATCCTATGTCCAACTACCGGGACATGCAACAACATGGGCGTCCAAAGTTCGTTTAGATTTTTGATATTGTCTTAAATGTTCAGCTATTGGTAAATTTATCTTATTGGTCGTATTGCATTGTCAATGAGTTTATTTACGCAGATTTTTGCTTTCACGAAGTTGAAATGTTTAGGGCCGCGTAAACTGCCAAGCACATATCAGTGCTTACGTTTGTGCATATCAAAGTCTTGCATAAACGCCATCTGTTAATTATTCGTCTAACTATAGGTGTGGGTTCGACAGTTAACGGTTGAAATTAAGAATGCGGCTCTTATTTAATTCCGCAGACAGCTTTTTTGAAAATTTGATTTGATTTCCGTTGTTACCGACTATATTTAATTTTAGTTCTACCTGCCCATTTTCATCTATTTCAGTTATATAATAATTGAGCATTTATTATTTCATAATTATAAGTGGTTCTTGGGGTGTTAGTATGGCCTTATCTCGTTCGTGCAATTTTTGCTGCCTGCAGTCATCAAGTCTTTGTTGATCAATTGTTGACTTGTAGTGTAAATCATGTTTCATTCATGACTGGTCACTGCAACAGACCGCGATCACCTACAAACCCTTCGATCCCGCCCATGTGGTCGACTCTTCTAGGGTGACGGCATTAGACCGCATAATAAGATTTATGGTTAAGAATAATGATTTAACTACAACCGAGATTATATTCATGTTCACTTGTTCATGTTTTTAATGATTTTTTGCTGCAGGGGCATTATGGATTAGGCATTATGATTATTGAAGGCAAGCATGCGGAAGTCGGTCAAGGGATATTCGTATCTGATATTCAGGAGGGGAGTGCTGCAGAACAGGTAAGCTCCTTTCTAACTAATTTTTGTTGAATGAAACTGTATCGTATAAGAAGTGAAATGTATTAAAGACCACGTGCCAATTGCTTAAAAATTGTCCGAATAAAATGCCATTTCTTCCCGTTTTCTTTGACTATATAAAAGACGATGAAGGGTTCGAGCGAAAAAAACTATTTTTTTAAATATCAGTTTCTGGTCTGAAAGTCTCTACCGTATGGCTGACAGCAGTTATAAAGCACAAAACAAATTATGAGTAACAGAAATAAATATATATATATATCGATAATGTGAAAAAAACATTATTTTCTAGGAATTCGTACAAAAATAGAAAAAGAAGTGGACGCAAGTGGTAATATGCGAATTGAATCAAGTTATACCGTGACTACGAAAATGACAAAGAATCGCGGATTTTGACGAAACAAATCGACTCTGACTATTTCCACCACTCTCATATAGTTCACATTTTCGGAAATCCGTAATATAATTCACGATTTTTTTAATCGTCGATTTGACGATTAGTTCGTTCGCTCTTGAATAATGGTTAATACAGATATATCACAGTTAATATATAGTATATTGCGGCAAAATCCATTTTGCAAAGAGATCTCATTTTCGTTTATTATCAGTAAACCCGGCCAATCTACGTGTCACATCAAAATAATCAAAGCCATGCATGTATTGACAATATATCGACAATATAACAAAGATTAAATGGCGATCACCGTCAAGCGAAGCTGCCTCTAAGCGAAAGGAGAAGCACCGTAACGGTAGATTTTCATCACCATTATTTTGGCACGGTGCAGCACAATCGACAGCGTCATTGCTCATGACTGAACACCCTCAGGTGATCCAACAGGTCATTAGCTGTCTTATTTATATTCTCCCGAGCGAAGGGGAGACTTACCGTGTACCACGGCATTCAGCATCGGTACATGACTGTCTGTATACGCTTTCGTCAACGCACTAGCAGCGATCTATCTCGCTCGCCATAGTGGGGAAGGCCAAAGTTTCTCTCTCTCAACGTCTGGCGCCCAACCAACACCATGTTTGCGAGTATTTTTTGCGCGATTGTCCATTGCAGGACAATCGAGTAGCAGCATATAATATTATACATAAACTTGAGATTGAATTATACGTAAAATATATTCCGATTCGAATTTTATCTCTCAGAAATGCGTTCAGATGAAAAGAGAGATACTCTAAGCATATAGATTTTACTCAGTTTTGCGATTAATTTCGTTTTATTTCAGTTTCCGCGACAATTTGAGGGCGAATTAATCGAATTTCTCTTATAGCAATGGAGATAATTCTAATAGTTGCGATTGTTCTGATGGCTTTATTAATGGGTATGGAGCATCGACGAGAGAGTCGCCCTAGAAATCATCTATCTGTGTATTTTAGGCCCTATAAACTCACCTTTGCTCGAATAATTAGAATCTGATTACCAATGGACGTGTATAATGTGCTAACGGTTTTATTGTGTTTTTGGATCATAGTCTTGATCACAGCAGCAATCATTTTCATAGTCATACCATGGTACATGAACGCAACGTTCGCTCATGCCCTAAGCGTCGCCCTTGACCTCGGTATGCGTATATGCAAATTGAATCCATTAAAATATGCCAACGATTTAGAGGAGCTTATTCAGGTGTCGCTTTTATATATTTCCCTACCACTTACGGCCGCGTTAATGGAACCCGCGTACGAAGTTATATCTATAAACGCTCATTAAAATTTGTCCTAACAATTCCGGTTTCATGTTGTGCCCTTATTTCTGAAAGTTTGCGAAGTATTAGCGTACCTTAGGAAATTCTCATTTTTCCCTACCCATTTTCGAATTTGCACTCTCCGCTCATCCCCGGGAAATTTTCCGCAAGGTTAGGCTCAAAACAGGGCAATTCGCTGGCTGTCATCGATTTGTTTTAAAAACGTGCAACGGGAGAGTATGCTTTCCTTGACCAAGATGAGAAAGTCGTCGGTCAGGAGGTAACACAATTATACTTTATTTTCTGTTTGTCAACGACATATATCGAGCAAAAAATAAGGAACGAGGTATGCCGCGATAATAAATCATTCAATTTCTAGAGGTAACCACAAAACGCGAAAGTTTAATCAAGAAAATAAACGCTCATTCTATTACAAGAAATCATCGAGCGCTAAGCCTATTCATACGTCGCACGTACTCTTTACGAATTGTTTGTATTGCATATTGCAGATTTTGCGAAATATGTATTCCATACACACATGGTATACATTTCATAAGCTCTCTCTCTCTCTCTCTCTCTCTCTCTCTCTCTCTCTCTCCCTCTCTCCCTCCCACCCTCTCTCCCTCTCTCCCTCCCACCCTCTCCCCCCTCTCTCTCTCCCTCTCTCCCTCTACCCCCCCCTCTCTCTCTCTCCCTCTCCCTCTCCCTCTCCCTCCCCCCCTCTCCCTCTCTCCCTCTCTCCCTCTCTCGCTCTCTCTCTCTCTCTCTCTTCTCGGCTTCTCGGTCTCGCTGTCCGCTGTCTCGCTGTCCGGACGTGTCTAGTTCGTGCTCCGTAATTTCGGCCTGCTCTTTGCATTTTAACTGTGGTTTTTGTTCCCAGTGAGTCTGGCTATTGTCTATTTTGTGTATTGAGTCAACTGGCTGTAATTCTATTTTACTTTCGACCATTTTTGTGAGTGCGGGCGCTATTTTATGTGAAAGTGAAATTCCGGACTTTCGTTGCACGGTATCCATCTTAGTCACGGTTTCACGCGTCGGTTATCCGAAAGCGACGATCGTTATAATGAGAGGCTAAAGTGACAGTTGCGATAATTTTTGCGCGATCATTGTGTCCTCCTAAAAATTAGTGTTAATTTTTTAATAGGAATGTGTGTTCGAAAGTGGGTCTGGCAGCATTGAGAGCTAAGAGATTAAATTCTTAAATTATAAATTTTTGACATTTATTCGGCTTTCCCTCGTTTTCGTTGTCGACGGCGTCTGTATTAACTTTTGTTGTGTGCGTGTCAGCTGTGAGTTTGACGGGCGGTCAGCTGAGAGTGTGTTGCCGTGGGGCATCGACCTCATTAATATCTGTCGAGGTACGCGTGTCTGTATCGATCACCTATACCTTAATCTGTTCTTCGTGAATTCTACTGCTGTCCCAGACTAGCAAGTGTTGTTGCCAAAAGCTAGCGTTCCAGCGCAGTGTACTATACATTGTCTCTATAGTGTCGTGTGTTCACCTGTACGCCTCGTTGTGTCTCTCTCTCTCGCACGCGATACTCGGGAGTTCGTTATTGTACTTATCTTACGCGGACACAAGGCACGGTGCTTGGCCTTGGTGGATCCGAGGAGTCGATCCGTCTGCCTTTGCTCTCGCGTTTACTGTGCGGTGTCTATGTGTGTGGACTATTTATTTGAACTCCTTGACTGTACCAAATTGATGGTGTTCTGTGTGTTACCGGTAACTAACATCTATTTGTCGAGTCGGATTAGTGTGCTGCGAGTTTGCGCTAGTTGATTTAAAATTTATTTATTTTGAATCCTAAATTTTAATTATATAGGACGCGTGTATCTCTCTCTCTCTGTATGTCGAGTGATTGTTTCAAGTGCAAAAAACCCGTCGTTAATTTGACGAGCTCGTGCTCATCCTGTTCGAAAAACTTTCATCCGGGGTGTGCTCGTACCTACGTGGCGTCGAAATCAGCTACGGACTGTTGTATTCTTAACATGTCTAACAGTGAGCGCTCGAGGTTAAATGTCAGCCCTATGAGCAGCCGGGCTCCATCTTCAGGGTCGGCGCCTACATCTCTTGAGGCAATCGCGGCCATGATAGCTAACTCAGACAGAAATTTTAAGCAGTTTGCGACGGAGTCATCAAATCTATATGCTCGGAGCGCAATAGAAAAGAATAGAGACGAGTTTTGAAAATATCTAGGGAAGCCGACGAAATAACATCAGGGGGAAGAGAGTGCCAAAAATAAGACGCAGATAAACGAAATGACCTGTGATAAGTAGAAGTCCGATGAATGGGCAAGACAAAGGTATTGGCTGACCCCGGACGACGCATCAACCGCCCCGCGACTTGTTCAACTAGCGGTAGCAGATCAATTAAATACGATGGAGTAGGCAAGTGAAGCCTGCGATACGTAACGATACCAAGGAAGTACAGCCTTCTGCTCCTAACTGACAACCATCCCAGCCGATGCCGATATGGCGTTATGTGTTCGTAACGCCGTAGATTAAAGATAAATCGAATCGAACAATTGACCAGTTTCTGCAGCTTGGTGTTAAGCTCATCAGTTACGTCATGAAAAACCAGACAACAATAGTCAAGGTGAGGAAATACGAGCGTTGAAACAAGCTTAATTCTAAGTTCAGTCGAAAGAGCATTCCTGCGAAACTTGAGCTTAAAAAGAGTTGAATGCACCTTTTGAGACACGTTGGAAACATGCTTCCTCCATGATAGGTTTGACGAGAAGATGACCCCGAGGTTACGTACATCAGACACGTACGGCACCGCGCTCCCCGATACCATAAGAAGAGGCAACTCTGCAAGATTGATAGTTCGCAAATAGGAATTACTACCAAGCACTAAAGCCTTTGATTTGCCCACATTGAGAGCTAGGCCACTGGTACTGGCAAAATCTGCAATAACATTAGCATCATGAGAAACCTTAACAATCGCCTGATTGATCTCGGATGGTAGACACTGCAAATAGATTTGCGTGTCGTCAGCAAAAATGATGTTTTCAGTATACCGCAGGTTCTTCCCAATGTCGTTAATAAAGAGTGAAAAGTGAAGAGGACCCAGGACAGAACCCTGCGGTACACCCATCGTAGTACTGAGCCATCCCAAGGAGAGATTCTGAGCACCCACCACCGCCTGCGACCTGCCCGTTAAATACGAATAAACCCATGCTATCGCAGGGTTAGTGAAGCCCAAAGTTTTAAGTTTAAGTAAAAGATTGAGGTGGGGCACAGTGTCAAATGCCTTGCTAAAATCATACAACACCAGTATAGTGAGCTTCCCATCATCGACCGCCCTCCTCACGTCGTCCGACACCCTCAACAACGCCGTTTGAGTGCTGTAATTCTTACGAAAACCTGATCGTCTGGGATCAAGAAGACCATTACTCTCAACAAACTGGATAATTTGATCAAAAACGATCCGCTCAAAGAGTTTCGCTACCTCAGGAAGAATAGCTATTGGCCTAGTGTCCGACGGAGTACGGGACGTTTTTACCTTGGACAGAGGGCGTATGAAGGCTTTCTTCCATTGAGAGGGGAAATAAGAATGCAGGACAGAATGATTGAAAATAATGGATAGATAAAGAGATATCGAAGGAGCACAATTAGAGAGACAGAAACGCGAAATATTATTCGACCCTGCAAGTGCAGGGTCGGATAATATTTCGCGTCTCCAATTTCTCCAATTTCTCCACGATTGGTTGCTGAGCGTTTGCAGGCACTCTCGAGTTCTCTAAGTAGAGAACTTGAGATTGCGGCAAAATTGGCATTAAGTTGGTCCGGGGAGAAGAAGTGTAACGGAGAAGACAAGTTGGATTTCACCAACCCAAGACTGGCAAGCTCCTTCCACATCTTAGCCGGATCCACAATAGCCAATAGTTTTCTACCAAGATAATCGTCCCTCGCTCGACGAAGATCAACCGTAACACGATCCCGATACTCACGATAGACCGCGAAGGACAAAACGCTATTCAACCTCTTAGCCTGCTTGAAAAGGTTATTTCTGACACGCATCCGAGACTTGAGTTCGCTGGTAAGCCAGGGAGAAGGATGCCTACGAACTCAGAAAACTCTGACCGGAGCATGACGGTTAAACGCAACCAAAATTGACTGAGACAAGGTATCGACCAGATGGTCAACATTGTTATCCAACGGTACAGGGAAGAAGCTAGCGTAAGAAGAGGCTAGTAGGATCTCCTCCAACGTAGCTCTAAAGTGATCGGCACTGAACTGGTTGATGCACCTCCTCTGAATGTTTTGCGAGCCCGTTGCCGGCAAATCGAACGCATATGTAAGCTCGAGGAGATCATGACCGGCAATAAAAGGCTCTGATGATTTAGTAAAAGAGATTACCTTGTCCTCGCTGTCCAGAATAATAACATCTAGTAGAGAGTCACAGTACGACGTATGATAGGTAGCCTCAGACGGTACGATGAAAAGAGAAAGCGAGCAAACTAAATCTAGTTTGAAATCTATTGAGATTCATAACTGATGCGCAGCCAATTACAATTGAGATCACCCGCAATAATAACATTTTTGTACGCATGGCAATAGCGAGAATAGCAGGTGATAAAATCACTGAAAAGCTGGCTTTTTGGCCGTCTATAAATCGAGGCGAACAACAGCGCCCCACCATACGGATGAGAGAGCTCGATAAGAAGAAATTCAGGTGAGTTGGAGTAGCGACTAAGCGAGGCCTCAAGCAATTTCGCCTTGAGGGAAGTGTGAATATAACAAGCAGCACCCCCACCAATCCTACCTTCCCGGTCATTACGGATCAAAAAATAGCCCCTAATACTAATTAAATCATCAAGAATACCGGGGTGCAACCACGTTTCAGAAATGGAGATGACATGGTGAACGTTCTGCTCAAAATAAACTCTAACTAAGTCAATATGACCTAATAAAGAATTTGCATTAAATTGCGCTATTTTAAGCTTAGCGGGAGAGACACGAGTACAAGACGACAGCAAACGCCGCCCAGCAGGACCCCCACCATCAGAGCACGGCAGTCTTATTAGCTTGTCCAAATCCTTAGCTGAGGCAATAGTAATTAGCGGCAACCCATTGTCTTTCCTGACACAGATGGACCCATTCTTAACCCAAACATATTTATACGCTCCTTGCACTGCACGAGCTTTCGTCAGCCGCAATAATTTGTAAAGATCGGACGGAAGCATCTCATTGATAAAGATATTACCCCGCACATTATTACCAAAAACCTCCTCGGCTCTAAGGTCACGTTTGGTACGCTTTGCGTTTATAACCACGTCTCTCACAACGGAGGACGAGAGAGTAACTAATAACGAGAGAGACGCTCGACCGGAAGACGGCACCGTGTGAGACATCAGATCACCGCTGGTAGCCGCTGCGGGCCTCGTCTTCAGTTCCCGGACAGCCAAAATATGAGTTTCGAGGTCCTGCAGAGCAAGTGAGCGAAAGACAGTTTTTACCAGATCAGTGTGAGAATCAAGTAAACCAGAAGGCAACCCGGCCACAACAATCTCAGCCGACACTGCCTGAGGCGCAGACATATTGGTTTTCAACGACGCGATCTCATGCCGAAGTTCCGAGTTTGAGCGCTCAAGCTCATCAATCTTGGCTGCATGCGCAGTGACCGATTGAATAAGCTGAGGAATATCACGGAGCGTACTATTAATACTGGTTATCGCCTGCCTCTGCTCTTCTGCAAACAGAGGGAATTTCCTGTCCGAATCCGCAGCAAACTGCTTAAAGTTGCGGTCTGACTCCGTCGCAAACTGCTTAAAATTTCTGTCTGAGTTAGCTATCATGGCCGCGATTGCCTCAAGAGATGTAGGCGCCGACCCTGAAGATGGAGCCCGGCTGCTCATAGGGCTGACATTTAACCTCGAGCGCTCACTGTTAGACATGTTAAGAATACAACAGTCCGTAGCTGATTTCGACGCCACGTAGGTACGAGCACACCCCGGATGAAAGTTTTTCGAACAGGATGAGCACGAGCTCGTCAAATTAACGACGGGTTTTTTGCACTTGAAACAATCACTCGACATACAGAGAGAGAGAGATACACGCGTCCTATATAATTAAAATTTAGGATTCAAAATAAAAAAATTTTAAATCAACTAGCGCAAACTCGCAGCACACTAATCCGACTCGACAAATAGATGTTAGTTACCGGTAACACACAGAACACCATCAATTTGGTACAGTCAAGGAGTTCAAATAAATAGTCCACACACATAGACACTGCACAGTAAACGCGAGAGCAAAGGCAGACGGATCGACTCCTCGGATCCACCAAGGCCAAGCACCGTGCCTTGTGTCCGCGTAAGATAAGTACAATAACGAACTCCCGAGTATCGCGTGCGAGAGAGAGAGACACAACGAGGCGTACAGGTGAACACACGACACTATAGAGACAATGTATAGTACACTGCGCTGGAACGCTAGCTTTTGGCAACAACACTTGCTAGTCTGGGACAGCAGTAGAATTCACGAAGAACAGATTAAGGTATAGGTGATCGATACAGACACGCGTACCTCGACAGATATTAATGAGGTCGATGCCCCACGGCAACACACTCTCAGCTGACCGCCCGTCAAACTCACAGCTGACACGCACACAACAAAAGTTAATACAGACGCCGTCGACAACGAAAACGAGGGAAAGCCGAATAAATGTCAAAAATTTATAATTTAAGAATTTAATCTCTTAGCTCTCAATGCTGCCAGACCCACTTTCGAACACACATTCCTATTAAAAAATTAACACTAATTTTTAGGAGGACACAATGATCGCGCAAAAATTATCGCAACTGTCACTTTAGCCTCTCATTATAACGATCGTCGCTTTCGGATAACCGACGCGTGAAACCGTGACTAAGATGGATACCGTGCAACGAAAGTCCGGAATTTCACTTTCACATAAAATAGCGCCCGCACTCACAAAAATGGTCGAAAGTAAAATAGAATTACAGCCAGTTGACTCAATACACAAAATAGACAATAGCCAGACTCACTGGGAACAAAAACCACAGTTAAAATGCAAAGAGCAGGCCGAAATTACGGAGCACGAACTAGACACGTCCGGACAGCGAGACAGCGGACAGCGAGACCGAGAAGCCGAGAAGAGAGAGAGAGAGAGAGAGCGAGAGAGGGAGAGAGGGAGAGAGGGAGAGGGGGGGAGGGAGAGGGAGAGGGAGAGGGAGAGAGAGAGAGGGGGGGGTAGAGGGAGAGAGGGAGAGAGAGAGGGGGGAGAGGGTGGGAGGGAGAGAGGGAGAGAGGGTGGGAGGGAGAGAGGGAGAGAGAGAGAGAGAGAGAGAGAGAGAGAGAGAGAGAGAGCTTATGAAATGTATACCATGTGTGTATGGAATACATATTTCGCAAAATCTGCAATATGCAATACAAACAATTCGTAAAGAGTACGTGCGACGTATGAATAGGCTTAGCGCTCGATGATTTCTTGTAATAGAATGAGCGTTTATTTTCTTGATTAAACTTTCGCGTTTTGTGGTTACCTCTAGAAATTGAATGATTTATTATCGCGGCATACCTCGTTCCTTATTTTTTGCTCGATATATGTCGTTGACAAACAGAAAATAAAGTATAATTGTGTTACCTCCTGACCGACGACTTTCTCATCTTGGTCAAGGAAAGCATACTCTCCCGTTGCACGTTTTTAAAACAAATCGATGACAGCCAGCGAATTGCCCTGTTTTGAGCCTAACCTTGCGGAAAATTTCCCGGGGATGAGCGGAGAGTGCAAATTCGAAAATGGGTAGGGAAAAATGAGAATTTCCTAAGGTACGCTAATACTTCGCAAACTTTCAGAAATAAGGGCACAACATGAAACCGGAATTGTTAGGACAAATTTTAATGAGCGTTTATAGATATAACTTCGTACGCGGGTTCCATTAACGCGGCCGTAAGTGGTAGGGAAATATATAAAAGCGACACCTGAATAAGCTCCTCTAAATCGTTGGCATATTTTAATGGATTCAATTTGCATATACGCATACCGAGGTCAAGGGCGACGCTTAGGGCATGAGCGAACGTTGCGTTCATGTACCATGGTATGACTATGAAAATGATTGCTGCTGTGATCAAGACTATGATCCAAAAACACAATAAAACCGTTAGCACATTATACACGTCCATTGGTAATCAGATTCTAATTATTCGAGCAAAGGTGAGTTTATAGGGCCTAAAATACACAGATAGATGATTTCTAGGGCGACTCTCTCGTCGATGCTCCATACCCATTAATAAAGCCATCAGAACAATCGCAACTATTAGAATTATCTCCATTGCTATAAGGGAAATTCGATTAATTCGCCCTCAAATTGTCGCGGAAACTGAAATAAAACGAAATTAATCGCAAAACTGAGTAAAATCTATATGCTTAGAGTACTTTTCGGACATCGTATAGCGTCAGGGTGCATGCTTGGCGTATGAGAGTGCTTAACGGATGACGAATAAGGAAAAATGCGTCTAAATTCACACGAGATAAAAACTCAAACGGAGCGAGGGACATAAACGAATTAAATTAATCTCGAATAATCATGCACAAAGAAGAACACATTAAAAAGAAAAGGATATTAACTCTATAAAACATTTTAAGAGGTTCCGCAGAGACTTTTTTATTTCGAACAATAAAAGTTGCTCACGGGAAGGGGTATCACCCAGGAAACGAGATGATTGGAAATGGTGTAGATCGAAACAAACAAATTGCAAATAAAACACTTTCGTATTTACTCAGGCCATGAAACAAAAATGAAAATACACAATATGCAAAGAAAATCGACGTAAATGATGTGAAGATATTCCAACAGGAAACAATCAAAACCCTCTGATATTTTGCTAATGATCGATAATTGGAGATGATCAACCAAAATGAGGATTGGTAGTCGAAAAAGAATTCTCTTCTCTTTTTAGCAATAGGAGAAATGAACGGAAGAAAAACACTGCCGTTGATGGTACTACGCGTTGTGTTTCACAATTATCATTGGTTCACTAACACAACTTCGTCCCGTCACAGATTTCAATCTTCTTGTTTCAACAAAGAAGGAAACAAACAAAATTGCACAAAGACAAAATTAAGTGAAATCTTTGATTCGCGGAGATAAAAAATAAAAATTGAAAAACGTAGATTACAAATGATACTCTTGTTAACGAAAAATTAACTGTTCGTTGTGCCGGTCCCGAAAAAAAAACTCCTTAGTAACTGCTCTCGCTACGGCTACTGCGGATCAATCAACAGTGGTATCGAATTTTTTTTTACTGCTGCCCTCTCTACAGCAACTGCGGATCAATCAGGAGTGATCTCGAAAAACTTTTTGATGTGAAATTTCTCATCGTTCGGCGCTCGGTAGGCGTAAATTTGACCAACGTGTAAAGAAAAAGCGACACAGAGAGAGTAGGAATAGACCACTTGATCAACCGTACTGCATGAGTGGGGGTAACGCGCTACTTCCATCCATACAAAATAGTATTCCAGGAGAAACGCGTAACGAAAAAGGCGGCATCGAGTATACTTATATCTCTGTATATTATATAAACATATCGCTGCCGCCGCCGCCGTGTACAAGAGTTGAGGCGGTCAAAACCCAACAAAACCCAACCAAACCCAACAAAACTCAACAGAACCCAACGAAACCCAACAAAACCTAGCCGGTCGGTGAGGGATTGGCGCGCGAGGTGCGCAGGGGGGCTGAGCCCTCTGAGTATATATATGGCGAAATATCTATATACTATAGAGAGATATACGAGGTTTGTTAAAAAAAGGTGACTTTATTTTTTTTGAAAAATATTTATTTATTCATCAATATCTATTTTGGCCCCTTCAAAGTAATCCCCCTCTGATATAATACACTTGTGACAGCGCTTTTTCCAATCCTCGAAGCACTTATCATACGCGCTTTTTGTATGGCCTTGAGCTCTTCCAGCGATGCGGTCTTTATCTCCTTAATCGTGGAAAATCTCCGTCCTTTCATATGTCTTTTCAGTTTTAGGAGCAGGAACAAGTCGCAGGGGGCCAAGTTCGGTGAATACGGTGGCCGGGTGATGATAACGGTGTTGTTTTTAGCCAAAAAATCGCGAACAAGCAATGACGTGTAAGCTAGGGCATTATCGTGGTGCAATATCCATGACTGGTTGTTCCACAATTCCGGGTGATTTTTTCGTATTGCTTCACGCAATCGACGCATAACTTGAAGGTAATATTCTTTATTGACCGTGCGACATTCTGGCAAGAACTCACGATGCACCACGCCACTGTAATCGAAGAAAACAGTGAGCAAAACCTTCACATTTGACCGAACGTGGCGTGCTTTTTTCGTTCTTGGCTTTCCTGGCCGCTTCCATTGGGATAATTGGGTTTTTGCTTCGCCATCATAACTATATACCCATGTTTCGTCACCAGTTATAACCCTTTGGAGCAAATTTGGATTGCCGTTGACATCATTCAATAGCTCCTCAGCTATGCTCATGCGACTGTTCTTTTGGTAAAAATTTGGCAATTTCGGAACGTTTCATGCCCAAAACATTTGAAAAAAATGCATGGCATGAGCTAACCGATATGCTGACATCCTCAGCAACTTCTCTAATAGTGGTTCCACGATTCTCTATCACAATTTTCGTCGTTGCTTCAACGTTTTCATCGGTTGTTGACGTGCTGGGGCGTCCAGGGCGGGCATCGTCATTAGCATCCTCCCGCCTTCTGTGATGAGCTTGTACTACTTATAAACATTTTTTTTGCTCACAGCAGGTTCGCCAAATGCCACAGTCAACATTTTAAGTACGTTGGAATACTTAATTTTATTTTTCACACAAAATTTGATACAGATAGTGTGATCCATTTTTTTCGATAGCAAAAAATCGCCAAGCACACCAATACGCGTCTAACCTTTATATCTGCCAAAAACAACCTAAAAATGAAAAAATACCTGATAAGGTCAACATATGTTGGGGACATGTGTACCAACACGACAAAAAGAAATTCGAAAATCGAATGTACGTAGCCCGTGAAATTTCCGAATATCACCTTTTTTTTTAACAGACCTCGTATGTGACACTCATTAGGACAAATTAGTTCCGTCCGAGTTCACGCTTCATTGAGATCACTCTTAGCGACGATCGAGGGCCAGATTGTACAAAGGTCTCACGATTTATTACAAAATAGTCTTCTACCGTCAAAGTGCCATAAATAGAACAAGTGTATTAGTTCTTTAGTTTTAATATACGCAATCCAGTTCAACGAGCTACACGTACAGTGTCGTCATTTATCTACCCTTTCCAAGCGTTTTCAATCATATTAAAATAATTAGGAAACAGCATAATCACGCATTACAAGATCAACACATCGATAAGGCCCAACCGACTATCGAGAAAATATCTTTCTATCCCTCATCAGCCCGTTCTGCTCTGAACGAGAGGCGAACCCTAAAATGCCCGTTTCGCATAACACCCGTTTTAAATATTAACATTTTATAACGGCATATTAACTTTTTTGGTGACAGCGGTGGGATACGTTGGTGATTATAGTCGAATCATCGGAAATTAAGATATTTCTGCAAGTTAAAAAAACTCACAAAATAGGCAAAATGGCCGAAAAATACGGTCAATCTCCTAAAGAAATTCAGTAACTATTATCTCAATGAATAAACTTAGACAGGGGCTCGTGGGACGCCCAAACCGATCTCAGATTAGATACGAAACCGGATAGGGGCCGGCATTTAGACGACAGACTCGAGAAGCGCGAAAAAACCTACGCAGACACTGTAAAGTTCTCCACCGCATCGAATCTCTGACCGCAATATGCGTAACGTAAATCACCGGATCTCTGACTGTAATATGCGTAACGCAAATCGCGACACAGATGTACCATCAAACATGAACTCGCTATTAGCCTCGTTATTGCAAGAATTTTCAACCTTAAGCAGGACATGTTCGAACTTCGGAATGAACAACAAAGTACCCCACACGCCGAGGCAACGAATCAGCACGACACCACATCTCCGATTAACCCACCATCAGCGGGCTATGGCCCGGCCTTGCCACACCTACCCGTGTAGAAGTTTGGTAGGGTGTCCCCATTTCCAGCCAAATCCCGATCGGCATTTGTTAGGATCTCCCTATCAAGGGATTCTCGTCCGGATTCCGGGTGGATCCCGGGTTTTATCCCGATTAGCGCTGATCGACAAAACTTCAAATTGTATAAATAAAAGTTTCTGGTTCTAGTAAACGGACGTAATGTCATTTTTCCATTAAATATCTGTCGATAATTTTTCGAGATTTCACCAAAGAAGGGCGAAACTTTAACTCTATAAATTGAAATTATATAGTTTCAGTAATCGGGCTATTATTATCATTTTCCTGTAAAATTGTTGAAGCCGAGGTGCGAAGTGCGCAGAGCACATATTATGATGTTCAGTTGTTTTTGCCTCGAGTGAGCTGCGGTTTCTAGGTGATTTGCCTAACACGGTTGTTGATATATGATTCTCTTTTATTGTATTGCGTCCTTTCATATTGTATTGAGTCATGTCCGAATAAATATCTTTTACTTTATCTAAATCCCGATCATATTCTCAACAGGTTATGGGCCCAGAGAACGCCGAAGTCGCGTAAGTGATCCGGATCGCGATAAAAATAAAAGTGAAAAGTTTTCTGACGCGTGTCGTAGTGTGAAATCGCTATATTGAGTGTGGCCCATAGCGACTGTGTACAATGGCGGTAGCGCTAAAAATTGAGCCGTTAAATGTAGACAATTATAGGTCATGGATTCAGGCCGAAGGATTGCTCATGGGCAATGCGTTATGGGGCCACGTCATCGGAGAAGAATTGAGGCCAACGGCAGCAGAAAATTTCAGCGGAACTGACGGCATCGATCAAACGGGAAAGAAAGGCGGTTTCAGCACTTATTAATCGCAATTGGCACAGATGAAGCATCGGCGTATGATGACTTGGAGACGTCAGAGGAGATCTGGGATCAGATCAAGGAGACGTATGAGTCTGGCGGCCTGGCGCGGAAGGTGCTTTTGCTAAAAAAATTGACGCTTCCACGAATGAGAGAGGGAGATGATGTAAGAAAACACATCTCGGAGTTCTGCGAAGCTGTTAAAAAACTGAAGTAAGTAAGGTTAGAGATTGTCAGTGAGATGCTAGTGATGTTGTTACTAAACAGCCTACCGGATGAGTACGTAGTCTTCAAATCGTCCATAGAGACGTAGAAAGAGCTACCATCGTTGGAAGAACTCAAGGTCAAGATCATGGAGTATCATGAGGGGCACGCGACGCAGGTGGAAAATATCCAGGGCGCGCTGTACGCGGGACAACGAAAAAGGTGGCAAACGAGACAAAACGGCGGAAAGCCCGGGCAGTACAATGCGCAGGGTGAAAAAAATAAAAGTACAGTTGAGTGTTTGCGCTGTCACAGGACGGGCCATATTGCGAAATTTTGTAAAAATAAAAAGAAAGTGCAGACCGCGATGACGTTGGTCAGAAGCCGTCGACGATGCTGAGCATTGCTGAAGAAGGGACGCACGTCAGCGGGAGTGAAGTGTGGTGCCACCAGTCACTTGTGTAACGATAGAAAAAGTTTGCGCGGGCAAACGCTGAAGTGAATCTTGCAAACAATACAAGCACGCAAATTTTGGGGCCTAGAAACGTTCCGATAGTAGTGAACACCGGCGATGGACAATGTGAAATAAATTTGGAGCGCGTGGCTTACTTCCCTGATGTAAGAACAAATTTATTATCAGTCGCGAGAGCCACGGACCACGGGCACGCGGTAACGTTCTGGAAAACGGAATCAGTGGTTGTAAACAGCGACAACGAGATTGTTCTGCGTGCGAGTCGTCGCGGGAATTTATATCATGTAAATAAAGTAAGAGACAGTGCTAATATCGTAACAACATGTCGGGGAAAGCAAAGCATTGATGAATGGCATGACAAGTTGGGGCATCTAAATGAACGTGATTTGAAATGAATGGCCAAAAGGAGCCTAGTGCACGGATTAGACTTTAAAGGCAGTGAAAAGCTATCCGAATGTGAGATTTGTATTCGGGAGAAACAAACGCGATTGCCGTTCCCTAAAAGAGACGGAGAGAGGGTGGGCCAATTACTAGAGATAGTGCACACAGACGTATGCGGACCAATGAGACATACATCGGCTTAGGGGAAGCGTTATTTCGTCAAGTTTATCGACGACAAATTCAGGCAGTGTGAAGTGTATTTCATGAAAAATAAGTCCGACGTTTTTGAGATGTTTAAGATATTTAAACAGAAAGCTGAAAAGCAGACAGGGGAAAACGTCAAGGCATTGCAGTCAGACAACGGAAAGGAATTTTGCAACAAGGAGTTCGACGCGTTTCTCCAAGAGCATAGAATACACCGAAGACTTACAGTACCGCACACACCACAACAAAATGGCGTAGCGAGAGAAAAAATCGCACGTTGGTAGCGATGACGCGATGTATGATGCGTCAAGCCGGAGTGCCTCCTCACCTCTGGGCAGAAGCACCGAATAACGCGAATTATACACGTAACCGGTGACCGACGAGTGCGTTGAATGGCGGAATATCATTCACGGCGTGGAGGCAGAAAACCCCCACAGAGAGACATTTTCAAGTTTTTGGCACGTGGGCTTTTGTGTTAGACAAAAAGCAAAATCGAGGAAAGCTTGAATCAAATTCACAGCTAGGAGTATTTATAGGCTACGCACACGAACCGAAGGCATACCGAGTTTACATGCCGCAGTCGAGATCAACAGTGATTTCGAGAGACGTTAAGTTTGTGAACGCGATCGCTTTCAAAATTGAGTATCGGGAGATACTGGACGAATGCAAAGACAACGTCACAGTGGAAGTGATAGAAGCGCCGAGAGAAGAGTCGAAAGAAGCCGAGCGGCGTGACAAAGAAACGTTGAGACATCCGAGAAAGAGACAAGCTGCGCAACCGTGGGAGAACACAGTACAGTCAGCTTAGAGGGGCCGAGGACGGCCAACGTTCCTTCGTACAAGTTCGGTAGGGAGACGGAGAAAGGTACACTCGCTGACACCGAGCGACAGTGGTGTGGGAGCGGAAGCGATAAGCGAATTAGAGAACACAGATTTGGAAGACAACGTATTTGGAGACATGACTTGGTGAGACGAAAGAAGCCGAGCTCTGGAATAGAACGCTTGAGGACGCGATGCTAGCGCAAACAGAAAATGAAACCTGGGAGATAGCGGAACGACCGAAAAATAGAAAAATAATTGCAAGTAGGCATGTTTTCTATACAAAATCCGACGGCCACAATCGGAGAGGCAAAGTTAGACTGGTAGCGAGAGGATGTTCGCAAAAACCAGGAGACTTCAACGAGACGTTTTCGCTGATGGTCAGATCGACATCGATAAGGTTGATGGCAGCAGATGCAGCGGAGTATGGATTGGAGATCCATCAGATGGACGTCGTGACGGCATACCTGAACGGAGACCGTGAAGAAAGTGTTTTCATGGAAGTGCTGGAGTGCCTTGGTGAGATAATCGCGAAGATTATTGCGACTATTGCGAGTCAGTGGGATCTAGTGGAAAATGTGTTAGCGATAAAAATATAGTGAATACCGCTGAGCGTTGGTTTAAAACTTTGAGTGTAAGCAGGGATAGTGTGTACTCATTTAAAAAATCATTGTATAGGTTGCGTCAGTCGGGACTAGCGTGGCATAAAAAATTAGTTGGGAAATTAAATGTAATAGGTTTCGAAGCGTTACCACAATATTCGTATACGTTTATTACCCAAAAACGGGATAAAATAATGTATACAGTTATTTATGTTGACAATATCTTGATTTCTACAGATGATGACGATTGGTTGAGTGAAGTCAAGAAATCATTGTCAAAGTTGTTCGAAACCAAAGATCTAGGGAAAGTGAATCGGTGTTTGGGTATCGAGTTTGAGTGCGACGAAGAGTCACGCGTTTACCGAGGACAGAGCCACTACACCGAAGCCGTGTCGGTACGTTTTGGCATGAGCGGTTGTAAGCCCGTGGGAACGCCTATAGAAACAAATTGTAAATTGTCAAAAGCAAAATGCGTGAGTGAGAGTGAGATGGGTGAATACCCATATTAAAGTTTGATTTGAGCGTTGTTATATCTGGCGGTTACGACGAGACCGGATATCTCATATGCGGTAAATTTCTTGAATCAGTTTAATACAGGTTATAGCGCGGAACACTGGAAAGCCGCAAAAAGGATACTGCGTTATTTCAAGGGCACTATCGACTGCGGACTTGCGTTTGAAAAGACGGGGCTAGCTTTGTTTGGAGTACGGAAGCAGAAAACGGTTCCGCTGTCGAGTACCGAAGCCGAGTATATGGCGGTGGCGGAGGCCACGAATGAGGCACTATATTTGCGGGGGCTACTGTGTAGTATGCTAGCACAAGACGAGGATGAGATAAGTACTCTTTTTAATGATAATCAAGCGGCACAAAGCTCGTGCAAAACGATATGTATCACGCGCGCACAAAACACATAGATGTGCCATCACTTTTTGAGCGACGCGCGCGCTCCGAGTATTATAGAGCAGAGCTCGAAATAAGCTGCACAGGAAGGCTACGCCTCCATTATCCCCTCTACCACGTAACGCGCGGCAGCTACAGCGGCGAGCGCGTCATCTCAGGAGCGTTCCGATAAAAAAAATACATGGCACCCGCGACAAATTATCATTCAAATATTTTATCGTTCCGTAATATTATAATAATTAATCATTAAAAATATAATTATTTACCACAATTTTTTTATTAATATCGCATAATTATTAAATGATTTTAACAATAGTTTTCCACATCACCCGTGAGGTACTATTGCAGATGCGCTTTTTTTAGATTGGTTTCCCCAGGAAGCCTATTCCACTGAAAATGAATGCAATGATGAAACGTAGCTCAGTAGGAAAAAACATTAGCCAGCGTATTATGAAGTTTGCTGGCTCAGTGCAGGACAATGCCTTGAAAAATTTTTTGCAATAAGAAAGGAGGTATTACTTTTTTTGCAAGAAACATTCCCTGACAAATTTGACAAATTAAAATTTTTTTTGCAAATTTAGATTCGCTTTGTGAGCTTGCTCTAGACACTGATGTGACGAATCATTTAAATATGTTAAATTTGACGCTGCAAAAAACCGACCAAACCATCTCACAGGTAATTAGTTACATCGATTCATTCCGCAGAAAGTTAGTACTTTTTAGAAATCATTTAGAAAATAACATTCTTCATTTTTTCCCTTGTCAAATTATCTTTGAAGAACACGATTACTATAATGGCGCCGGTTGTAATTTTATACAATTTTATAATATAATTGATTCTTTGATAAGTCAATTTGATACGCGTTTTAGTGATTTTGAAACGCTGCGAAAAGGTTTGATACTCTTTGAAAATCCTCTCACTGTGCAAATCGAGGAAGAGAGCCTGCAACTTTTGGCAGAAGTGTGCGATTTGCAAAGCGATATTTCGTTAAAAGCACCGCCAGAAAAAGGGATTGCCTTCTTCAAAATTTTTGATACGTCGCGTTATCTATGTCTTAGGGATTTCAGTCTTCGAATTTTCTCCATGTTTGGATCCACATATTTATGCGAATGCTCGTTCTCAAAAATGAAATTGACGAAAACAGATAAACGCTCGTCCATGAACGATGCGTCATTGACCTCTTTAATGCAAGCAAGTTCTTCAAAAATTTCTGTGGATGTACCGTCCCTAGTTGAATCTTCTACAAAAAAACTCAGACGATCTAATAAAAATTTGTCGGAAAATTGGTTGCTATACTTTCTTCGTTTTTTCCTACTGAGCCAGGTTTCATCATTGCATTAATTTTCAGTGGAATAGGCCTCCTGGGGAAACCACTCGAAACAAAGCGCATCTGCAATAGTACCTCACGGGTGGAAAGCTATTGTTAAAATCATTAAATAATTATGCGATATCAATAAAAAATTGTGGTAAATAATTATTTTTTTAATCATTAATTAATATAATATTACGGAACGATAAAATATTTGAATGACAATTTGTCGCGGATGCCGTGTATTTTTTTGATCGGAACGCTCCTGAGATGACGCGCTCGCCGCTGTAGCCGCCGCGCGTTACATGGTAGAAGGGGTAATGGAGGCGTAGCCTTCCTGCCGGGGTCGAACTGTGCAGCTTATTCCGAGCTCTATTATAGAGCTAAAGTATTTGTGTACAGTATTTGAGTTGATAAAGTATTTGTGTTGGTAATAAATCGCAAAAAAAGGACCGCACGGGGAGAGTTGATAATAGATCGCCAAAAGCAAATAGTAATAATTCGCGGAAGGGGAAATTGTGGGGGGGGTAACAATGAATCGCAAAAACAATTAGCAATAATTCGGAAAAGGAGGAAATCGCAACGGGGATGTTGGTAATAGATCGCAAAAGCAACTAATAATAATTCGCAAAAAAAAAGGGGAAATTGCAATGGGGGGTTGACAATGAATCGCAAAAAATATAGTGATAATTCGCAAATAGAAGAAGAGTTGATAATTAATCGCAAAAGCAAATAGCAGTAATTTGCAAAAAGGGGGAAATCGCAATGGGAGAGTTGATAATATATCGCAAAACTAATAACAACAATTCACAAAGAACCGAGCGTAATAAATTACAAAAAATGGAAAATCGCAGTGGCGGGTTGACAATAATCCACAAAATCCGATGGTAATGATTTACAAAAAAAAGAACAATCGCAGTGGCGGGTTGGCAATACTCCACAAAACCGGATGGTAATAATTTACAAAAAAGAGAAAAATCGCAGTGGCGGGTTGACAATAATTCACAAAACCTGATGGTAATAATTTACATAAAAAAGAAAAGTCGCAGTGGCAGGTTGACAATAATCCACAAAACCCAATGGTAACAATTTACAAATAAAAAAAAAATCGCAGTGGCGGATTGACTATAATCCATAAAATCTGATGGTAATAATTTACAAAAAAAGAAAAGTCGCAGTGGCGGGTTGCCATCAATCAAAAAAAAAAAAAATAGTACTAACTCGCAAAAGGGGTTGCCAAATACCTCCAGAAGTGAGCTCGCAATCGTTGGGGAAGAATCTTAGAGGATTTTTGGGAAATAACTGGTTGCGGTAGTTGGGGGAGGTGCGAGACAGCGGAGGGCTGCAATTTCCAAAGGATGAGGAATGGCGTAAAGGGGATTGGAGAAAAATAATAGCTCGCAATGCTTAGCGGAAGTGCGAGACGGTGTAGTACTGCACTCGCAATGGATAATGGATAGCGTAAGGGGAATCTGGGGAGTAATAGCGAGCAATGTTTAGCGGAGGGGCCAGATAGCGGAGGACTGCGCTTGCAATGACTAAAGGAATTTAGGAAAACAATAGAGAGCAGGGTGTAGCGGAAATGCGAGGCAGCGGAGGATAGCATTCGCAATAAATAAAGGACAGCGTAAGGGAAACTTGAGTACACGATAGGGAGAAATGCGGAACGGAGGTACGAGACAGCGTAGGACTGCGCTCGTAATAACTAGGGGACAGCGTAAAGGGAATTCGCGGGGACGGATTATTTACTGGACCTTCACTTCCGGATGGTTGTTTGCTCGTGGTGGGCGCCAGCTATTTCACAGGTATAGCTTCCCGTTACCAGTCCCCCTTGTCTCAGCGTAGCTCAGGGGATGGGTTCGCCGACCGCTATGGCCTCTTGCGCTATTCCTTCGCTCAACTCTTCGGATGACGCCGGACGGTGGTACAACGTTGCTCGTTGTGGTTGGGATAATTTTTCCCCACAGTACTTTTCCTAACCTAAATTAGAGCACCGGCGTTCCGGTTCAACCTCCAAATTATACGTGCTCCCGCTCCATTCGCCGGAGGGGCAAGACAACGAGAATACACTTTTATTATTCCAGACAAAAAAAAGGCAAATAGACGCTAGCGAACCGGGCAATGTCGCAAGAAAAGGCCTACAAAGAGGACACTTACTTCTTCGTTTTATTTCCTAGACCGCCGCTACGACCGGCTATCCTCGACGACAATTTTCGTGTTTCCCGGCTTCCTCGATTCCTCATTCCTTCCCTCTTTATACTCTTTTTTTTCGCCGTTCTCTCGTTCTCCTTTTTCTCGATACAAGTTTCCCTCTCTTCCTTTACAACCGCCTTGCCTTTTTCTCAAATTTCAACTCTTTCGCCGAATCATTTCTTAATTTCTACTTTTTCTTACTACTATCGTCCTACTCTATCGCAATGTAAGGTCCTCGGCCTCGTGTTTCTTTTTCGCTCCTCGAGCTCGCTCGCCCATTGGTCAGTCGTACGCGGCGCGATTTTTATGCAGACGGTTCGGGTTGAGTGCGCACAAATGCAGCACTATATGGGGAGTTTGGGAGGCTGTTATCGGTTGGTAGCGGGGAATATAGGTCAGTGGGTCGCGGGCCCGTCGGATGGCAGCATCACGGCCTCGCGGCGAACTCTCGCGAGCGAGCGGTGGGCGGCGGACGGGACGTAGGACTCGGGCGAAGAATTAATGGGGACAATAGGGGCCAGTGCGCGCGAGATGGCGCCACGGGGTATTTTGTCGTGCCTATGAGCCAGCCGTCGGATATTGCCTGCTTCTAATTTGAATTTTCCAAGGAGCCAAGCCCCTCGTCGCGGTGATTTCGCCACCCCAGACGGATGACTTTAGACGTTGTCCGGGGTAGCCGCGGGTGACGTGCGGCTACGTTATATAGCGGGTCTTAGCCGGCTTGAGAATTTCTTATGCGTGACTTGAATTGTGGCAGTGGTGTAGGCAGTCCGATCGCCGTGGCGACGGCGTAATGCTTTGAGTTACGGCGGAGAGTGGGAAAGCGGGGTCGTGGGGCCGCCAGACGGACGTGGTTACGTGGGGTCGGCAGCGAGGAAAAACGGGGAAGGGGAAAATACAAATGGGCAGTCATGAGGGCGAGGGGGAGAAGACTCGTGTCCCGCCGAGTGGCCAATAGGAGGGGAAAAATTAAGGGGGTGCGACAGATGTCTGGCCGCGTTCTTATAGACTTTCAATGGCAACGCGCGCCGCCACCTTATAACTAGACTTACCTACGACTTTGTAGTGCTGTGGGGAGACTTCGCGGGACGGGCAAATTGGGACGGATCCGGAGCCTCCCGTCACCGGGAAACATAAGTAAGCGAGGAGGTGTACTGGCTTAGCGCCGCGTGGCCGGCGACGCGGGCATCGCGTCCCGGGTCATCTGCTATGGAACGGCGGCTCGCAAGATAGCAACTCGACGGTTCTCATACCCTAATACCACAGACAAACTTGTACTCCATTTTACCCATGAGGCAATGGACAATATAAAATTTACGACGACGAGACGCGACAGATAAATAAATTTAATAAATCCATAATTTTCAAAACCAAGAATTCCCCACTCCATAACGAGCAGGTATTCGCACGTTACACCAGTAGTGTAGATAGGGGTGTTGTGGGTCACGATCCCTACTACCGATATTTACCGACCTATCTGTTTTACCGGGCTGAAATCCCTGTCATATCGACCGTAGATAATTTGTGGAGAACGGTGATTATGTGCAGTGAGTACAGTAGGCTCATCAGTTGTTAAAGCAAATTAAGTTCCAACCATACTGACTGCTGACAATTTGTGGAAATCGGTTATGTGCACTCAGTACAGTAAACTAGTTTCAGCAGTCGTTAAATCAGACCGACATGGATCGAACATGGAAAGACATGTTCGATTCAATACGCAAGATCAAATTCATATCATGTACACATGGAATTATGCGTACAAAGCCGCTCGCCGCAGGCAGTGGGAGGAAGTTGCACGTGATCGTGAGCGGTTTAAATTTCGAATTGAACAATTACGTGAAATTATTGAACCAGTATGAAAAAACAATTTTCATTAGAAAAATATATTTTTTATACAGAAAATAAGTGTACATAATTATAAAAAATGTACAACATAATATATGTACTGCAATTGACAAATACCGTGACTTTTTTTAGTGTCCATCGAGCATTTCGGTCACACTTGATAGTTTCAGTGACTGTCACCAAAAATTTAGTATACGTAACGACTGGTACGGTGACGTCACTGAAACCTGCGGATTATATATTTTTCAATATTATTCATTAAAACCGTAGGTACTGTATAACAAATTGTCGGAAACTTTGAATATACCCATTGTTGTATTGGGAAATTGGATAATTAACCAATACGGGAATATATTTCGGGATTTTTGCCAATAAAGAATGAGAATTCAAGTTAGGAGTTACAAATTATATAACAATTTATTTACTTCAGATATTTAAGTTTTGTTACACTTTCCGAGAATGAGAAATGATTACAATCGTCAGGTTCAATTAGTGACCAACCGCTCCACTCGACGAATCAATTAAGACTAAAGAATATTCGGCTGCAAGTTGCAGTTCTGCGAGTGAGCCGGGTCATTGTCCTGTGCTTGCTCAGCGATTTCGGATACTTGCGACAGTGAACTAGTTTCGACGTATTTCTCAATACGTTCGTTCATTCTTTCGAAATATCTCCTTCGGTTCAATGTCCGAAGTTCGTTGTACCTTATGCTTATTCAGCGTACAACATTCCTCCCCCCTAGGAGAAAGGAATCCGCAGGATTTCTTTATTCAATGATTGTCCCAATTTTTCTTAAGTTTCTAGTCGTAATCCCGCTTTTTTAATTGTTCCCCAATTTTATGTCCCTTTATCAATTATAATTTTATTTAATACATTTTATCGATTGATTACATAGTGCTAGTGCTCGGATTATTGCGCTTGAAAGTGACTTTAAGTTTGCTCAGTGAAGCCTTTCTTTTTGCTGCTCTTGATATGTCCGGTCGCACTTCGATCTTTTGGGCTGGTGGTGTTTCGACCATTACCGGCGTTGCTCGTGGTTTTTTTCAAAAATCGATACGCAATATATGCTATAATCATTATTAGGGTTATGGTACTTAGTGAATATGTTCCTATAGTATGTGAATGGTAGTTGTTATCGCTTTGTTTTTCTAAATTCGTTCGCAATGAATGTATTCGCGTACCCAATTCGTTCAGCTCTTTCGGGTTGCTTATTACGTTTTCGAGTTTAATTTTTTCAGTTTCGCTTAACACTTTTGGTAACACTTCTCCCTCGTCCCTCAAAAATGTTAAATTATATGGAGGGAGGTATGTTTCCTATATTTGTTGTGTAAATTCTTGTACAGTTTCTATTTTAAAGTGAGTGGCGGTCACAACGCATTTCCCTACTAAAGCCAGTGTTCCTGATTTTTGTAGTTCTTAATGTTTTATTTTTTCGTTTTTACAGGCTATTACTAGTGGCTCGACGGTAGGCACCACGAAAATCCATTTACCTGGCTGTTGTAGGGGTAGCACTATGGTATTTTTAAGGGTGATTACCCTCCTTGTACATCTGTTATTGTCCATTTTATTTTTTACGTAGATTAGTATTTCGCACGGTTCATTGTCTTTAATTGTCAGCGTTGGGTGCGTTGGTTTGCAGATATACAATTTCTGTACGCGTTTGCACTTCTGTAGGTTGTCGTTCGTCAGTCTTATGTATGTGCGGCGTTCACTGTCTACTACGACGAGGTCGTTCGTAACTTCTATGTATTGGTACGTATCGTTGAGCGCGTGCGTTGGTAGTGGGTATGCTTTGCTTACCCCGTATTCTGTTGTTCCTACGAGTGGTACCTCGATAACCAATACTATGTTGTAACCTTGACTATATGCCTTAATCTCGGCCAGTCGGAGCAGTTGTTGCACTTCGTGCGGAGTCGTCTTCGTCGGGAAGCTACTGCCTCTGGGTAGATGCGGTAGTGCGTCTGTGAGGTATCCGGCTATTTTGTGTGGCGGAAGCACTGTTGATGCGATTATGCCTTGACCCAGTCCGGATAAAAATTGTTCCAATTCCCTCACGTCGTCGAGCAGTGTTTCCACGACAATCCCCAGTCCCGTGATGTGTTCGTCTAATTCTTGTCGCACTATTAAGTTGGATATTTTGAAATTGATGCAATCCTCTATCTTCTTTATAAGATTTTTTAGATTTTCTTCGTTCCTTTGTACGTGGGTCGCCGTCTCATTAAATATGTCAATTGTTGACTCTATTATTTGTAAGTTTTCTTTTAAACTATTCTCGATTGTTTTTTGGAACGGGAAATTCCTTTACCGCTGCGATTTTTCCGGGGTCCGGTTCCACCCCCCTCTCAGAGATTATGTGTCCGAGGTACTGTGTTTCTTTTCGCAGAAAATGGCATTTTCGCGGTTGAACGGCGAGCTTACTCTCTTTGAGGCGTTGGAACACGTCTCTGAGTCGTTCGTTGTGTTCCTTCAGTGCTGCTCCATGGATGACAATGTCGTCCAGGTACACGTAGCATTTCGTTCCTTCTATTCCAGCCAATACAGCGTTCATTAGCCGCTGGAACGTCGGCGGCGCGTTTTTTAGGCCGAAGGGCATTCGGTTATATTCGAAGTGCCCCTGTGGTGTGGAGAATGCTGTTTTCTCCTTGTCCTCCTCCGCCATCGGGATTTGATGGAATCCCGAGGCGAGATTGAGCGTGGAAAAATATCTTGCTTTTCCCAGCTGGTCCAATATCTCGGAGATGTTGGGCAGTGGGTACGAGTCTCCTACTGTAGCTTCGTTCAGCTTCCGGAAGTCTACTACGACTCTCAACCGTGTTTTCCCTGTGTCGTCCGGCTTTTTTGCGACGACCAGTAGCGGCGCGTTCCATTGGCTTTTGCTTGGTCGGATTATCCCGTCAGCGAGCATTTCTCTCGACTGTTTTTCCACCTCCGCTTTATGCAATTCAGGCAGGCGGTACGGATTGACTTTGATTGGTCTCGCCCATTCTTTGAGGCGAATTCCGTGTTCCACCATATCGGTACATCCCAATCGATCCCCCTCGAGGTGAAATATCTCCTCGTATTCCTCGCATATTCGCAGGAGCTGCTCCCGCTATTCCGCGTTGAGATGCGAAACGTCGATTTCCTTGCGTAGTCTCTCAAATCGGGTAGCTCCGTCGCACGCTCGAACGACGCATACGTTGGCCTCCTCGGCCTTGTCGCCTATTTCCTCCGGCGTAAGCGGTTTCTTTTCCACCGTCGGGCGTATTATTTCAGCTTCGTTCGCCCTTGTGTTCAAAATGCTCACGACGCAACTGTTCCCGGCGGACGGTGTGACACATGAGCCGAGGATGACGCCTTCCGCGATCTCGATTCGCTCCACGAGTCCAACGAACTCATCTCGCGTTTTTACCCGTACTACATTTTCGCTTCGTGGCGGGAGTTTAATTTTCGCCGTTCCAACGATTAGCGGTATGCTATCTCCATATATTTTTATTCTCCGCGACTCTAAGATGTCTACTCGGTGTTTCCTCATGAAATCCATACCCAGCAGTCCGTCGATTTCCATGGCCGCGTTGTCGTTCACTACGTAGAACCCGTGCGCTATCGTCACTGCGCGGGTTTCGAGAGTCACGTCGGCCTTGCACGTGACTTCTATTTTCTGGCCTCCCATTCCCTTCAGGGTGGCCTTTGCTTCGTGGATCGGCGTATCGGACCTGAGGGCGCTCCTTTGGATAACGCTGCATTGGGCCCCGGTGTCGGCCTTAAGGGTCAGTGTCCCCGTTACCGCCTGTGGTGAGCCAATGTGGAAGTCGCTGGCGGCCTCGGCCGCCGTTGGGGCGCCGACGTTGCACATCAGCACCGGCGCGTCGTCACCTGGGCCGCATTCCCCCTCACTTCCGGCTTTCCCGTTCTCTACCGTTACGGTACTTATCTCCAGCATACCCAACGTCCGTCGTGTTTCCGTGGTGCGCTGTCCCTCGGCCCCCAGCGGAGGGTTGCCCTGTCCTCTAGGCTCTACCCCGTGGCTGGTGCGCCATTGCCGATACTGTCCCTGCCCTTGCTGCCCTTGGCCTTGTTCACGCAATCGTTTACGGCATTCTTTCTGGATGTGCCCGGGCTTCTTGCAGTAGTGGCATGTGATTTCTACGTTGTTCATCGTTCGGCTTGGTCCCGGCGTGGGGAGGCTGTATCGTCCCCTCGAGCTTCGGCATTCCCTGGCGAGATGCCCTATTTTCCCGCAGCTGTGGCACTTCGTGGGTGCCGGTCGGTCGCTGTGAGTCTGCCTGCAGATCGACTCACTGCCCTGCGCGGTTTTCTCCTCCTCCATTGCGCCCTTCATGGCGGCGGAGAGGTCAGGGAAGGCCCGCGCCTTCACAATGATTTGGTACTCCTTCCTGAGACCCCTTTCGAAATTGTGGAGGCCCATCTGGCGTATGTATTTCTCCACGGCCTGCTTATCGGACGCGGTGGCCTCACTCGCTGTGCTCGCGTCGATCAGCTTTATCATTGTTTCCGGGTCCTGGGGGAAGACGGCCGAGACACGGCATATAAAAAACTGCCGGGCGGACACCGAATCGCTCCGTCTTTGTCGCGATATTCGCCGAGAGCCCTGCCATCGCTCGTTCTCTCTCTCTCTCTCTTTAGCTTTCGTCAAAAAGGACCCCTCTCCCCGCGCACCCCTCGAGTCGACGCGAGAGGTGCCGGCGTAAGAAGGAGGACCGGCGCAACCCAGTAACCCGAGTGACAGCGAGTGACCCCGGAAAAGTACGAGTATGCGCAGGACTAGCCCAAGGGTCAAGAGTGGGGACCATCGACCGACGGAGAGCAAGGATCGCACATCGATTCTCACTTACTGTTCGGACTGCTACCTCGCGTGACGCGTTTTTCCTAGTGTTCTCTCGAGTGTCGCCATCGATCATAACGCTACCTTTGTCTTCACCATCCATCTTCAACATCATTCAACGACGGCATCGACGATCTTCCGCCATCTTGCGATTCGCCCGTACGAGTCCCTTGCGTTGCGGCAGAGATTATTCGGTGAGGTACTTCCTCCTTTTTCCTTTGTAAGGTTAGTAACTTCGTCTTTCTCAATTGGCCGTGTGGCCGTTAGTGTTGGTTATTTTGAGGATTTTGGTATTTTTGGTTAATTATTGGGATTTGGTCCCGTTCGAGTTTGTTAGTGGAAATACGAGCCGGTCCTCGGACCGCGTGACGAAGTTACTGGCCCATTATCGCCACGTGTTATATTTTTCGCATTTTCGATTTTGTTACGTTTTTTATTCGCGATTGAAATCGCATTTCGGGATTTATTTTGTTAAGTGAATTTGTGTTATCGCGTTCGAGTTTGTTACCAATTTATTCGTTATTTCGGTTTTCGCGTTTCTTTCGTTATTCAATTCACGTCCGGGTGCTATCGCTTACCGCACTGTTTCCTTTTGCTTATTTCGACCCTTATTTTCGAACCCTTTTGGACCATTTGCTTTTGGTTATTATTCGCCATTCCCTTGCGCCATTACTTGCGAGATCTCGAATCTCCGCCATCTTTGTCCGTATCTTCGCACCCGTTCGTAATATTTTGCCCGTGATGGTTAATCGCGTTTTTCCCTTGCCCGTTACCCCTCTGGCTACCGTAAAACCCGGGTAATTTGACTCTTAAGAGAGGCTACTTGGAAATCCCGGCTAATTTGACTCTTACGAGAGGCTACTTCGAAATCCCGGCTAATTCGACTCTTACGAGAGGCTATCTTGGATTTGGGCTATCTCGGTGTGAGTGCCGTGAGAAATCTACGGATTTGCTTAACGTCCTCGTCGCTACTGCTTTTGCAATCGTCAAATCCGGCTAACTCCCTTCGTACGAGAGGCTACTTGGAAATTCTGGCTAATTTGACCCTTACGAGAGACTATCTCGAATTCCCGGCTAATTTGACTCTTACGAGAGACTATCTCGAAATCCCGGCTAATTTGACTCTTACGAGAGGCTATCGTGGATTTGGGCTATCTTCGTGTGAGTGTCGTGAGGAACCTTCGTATTCGCTCAACGTCCTCGCCGTTACCACCGTTACCATCTTCAAATCCGGCTAACTCGACTCTTACGAGAGGCTATCTTGAGATCCCGGCTAATTTCCCTCTTACGAGAGGCTATCTTGGAATTCCGGCTAATTTTCCTCTACGAGAGGCTATTCGAAATTCCCGCTATCGTCACTGTTACCCCTGGTCAATTTTTTTCTCTTGTGCGTAAGCCGGTAACCCGTGACTTTGTTCGTTATTAATTTCAGGCTAATTTTGTTCGTATTGTGTTTTGGCTACGTTTCGCGTTATTTTGCTTCCGCCGGATATTTGTTAAATTACGTCGAATCCTCCCTGAGGCGAATCTTCAGGTTGTAATATTGTGTGTAAAATATTTTGTTAATTCTAGTTATTCATTGCGATTATTGCCGTCATTTTGTTATCTTTTGTATCGGAATTTATTGCGTTGTTGCGGTCGAACTACGTGACTGCTGGCTTAAATTGCGCTAAGTTATTTGTTTTGTTAAATTTAAGTATTGCATTTCTTCGTATTATCGCAGAACGCTGATCATTTTATTTTCGGTACGAATCTTCCGAGTGCGTCGTAACCGCTCGTTTTCGTTATCGTTCGCAGTGTTGCCACGTCCCCTTGTTACACGTTTTTTGTACGACCGACGATCTCGTTGTACAGCCCCCGCCGCATACCGTGTGGGTGGTTTCCGGGATAAAATAAATAATTTTCACAGTTTTCCCGAGTCACCGAGTTCGCTTATTCGCCCAAAAATCCCGCCCATCTACCATTCTCGGAAGTATTAACTGAGTAGCCGGAGTCTTTTGCCGAACGTTTTCAACTGTGTTCCTTTGGTATTAAACGACGAGAGCGAAAAATAAATAAGCCGTTCTCTTTACGGGAGCGGTGGTGACGCGCGAATCTCGCTCGTTGCCTGGCGCCTATCTCTCGTTCGTTTGGTCGGTACTTCCGACATCTTGTGAGAGTTGGTTACCTCTCCAACGTAATATTCATTTTTTTGGGGGTTTTATTAATGTTTATTAGGCCACGTTCGACACCCACGTGACGAGAGTTAAATATTTCGTTACAAATTGTAGATATAATATTTATCATAATACTTGAGTTAAATTGCGTAGGATTTATGAACGCAACTCTCCATATATCCGTAGTTCTCATTCTCATTCTAGGTCACAAATTTTTGCGTAAGCGCCATCTACGTTGAAATAGAGTACGAACGATATGGCGTCAGTGCCAACCATTTACGCTTCTGCAATTGGAATATACGGCGTGTTGTGCATAGGCGTATCTGTGAGATACTACTAGTGCCACAAAATGGCGGCATTTGCATTACAGCACTCAGCGCCGATCGCCCGTACATCATTGCTGCGTAAAACTAATTCAAAGTGAACATCAACACGATTTGTGCGCGGTTTCTGATTGTTGTCGGTGTTAATTCTTAACAGTGGTACTGTGTTTAAAATTTTGACTATGCACGATGTTTGTAATACGGTGTGATGCCGGTGGCCGTTACGTAGTGACTCAGGAAGAAAAGAAGAAACGATCAAATACAAAAAAGAAAGCCTCAGGTCGGAACATTGTTGCTCGGAATCGTACGTATTATTTTCTTATTTTAAAAGATATCGCTTAGTTCGGTGACACTATGTCGAATGTCACCAAAGTTTCGGAAATGCTGTGAAAAATTATTCCACGTATCCAGATTTACAAGATTTCATTAATCGCGTTTTCCAGAAAATCGACAGATCCTTGAAGCAATCACCATAAATATAAACGATAACGTCCCAGAAGTTCTATGCTGCTTGCCACCAAATCAAAATGGTGACAGCAATGTTGAAGGTATAGATACATTAATACACAATCCGTAATAACATTGCATGTTAAAATATAAATCGTATACCGCATAATGATGCGATTTCTACATACCGCAAATTACGATTTGCGGTATGTAGAAAACGTTAGATTAACATATGCAGCGCTGGGTATGTGATATTTCCCAAATTTGCGTTGGCGTCTCGCAGTGTAGAGACAAATGTTTACTATTAGATGTACAAATTAGTTCAGTCCGTTTTTTAAATGCATGCACCACACAAAAAAAACGGACCGAACTAATTTGTACTTCCAATATAATAATCTTTCATTTCATTCTGCAGCCTGGTAATGCTTAAACTTGTTTTTTTTCATATCTAATGATATATGAAAAAAACAAGTTTTTTGCTGCGAAATGAAATGAAAGATTATTATAACCTTTCATTTCATTGTTTTTTTTTCATATATCATTATACATGAAAAAAAAAACAAGTTTGAGCATTACCAGGCTGCGGAATAAAATGAAAGATTATTATAATCTGCGTAATGAAATGAAAGATTATTATAATCTTTCCTTTCACAAGTTTAATGCTTAAACTTGCTAAGCCTGGTAATGCTTAAATTTGTTTTTTTATAATCTTTCCTTCCAAAAGTTTAATGCTTAAACTTGTTAAGCCTGTTAATGCTTAAACTTGTTTTTTTCATATATCATTACAGGGCTGCGGAATGAAATGAAAAATTATAATAAAATTTCATTTCATTCCGCAGCCTGAAAAAAAACAAGTTTAAGCATTAACAGGCTGCGGAATGAAATGAAAGATTATAATAATCTTTCATTTCATTACGCAGATTATAATAATCTTTCATTTTATTCCGCAGCCTGGTAATGCTTAAACTTGTTTTTTTTCATATATAATGATATATGAAGAAAAAAAACAATGAAATGAAAGGTTATGATAATCTTTCATTTCATTTCGCAGCAAAAAACGTGTTTTTTTTTTCATATATCATTAGATATGAAAAAAACAAGTTTAAGCATTACCAGGCTGCAGAATGAAATGAAAGATTATTATATTGGAAGTACAAATTAGTTCGGTCCGTTTTTGTTGTGTGGTGCATGCATTTTAAAAACGGACTGAACTAATTTGTACATCTAATAGTAAACGTTTGTCTCTACACTGCGAGACGCCAACGCAAATTTGGGAAATATCACATACCCAGCGCTGCATATGGTAATCTAACGTTTTCTACATACCGCAAATCGTAATTTGCGGTATGTAGAAATCGCATCATTATGAGGTATACGATTTATATTTAAACATGCAATGTTATTACGGATTGTGTATTAATGTATCATACCTTCAACATTGCTGTCACCATTTTGATTTGGTGGCAAGCAGCATAGAACTTCTGGGACGTTATCGTTTATATTTATGGTGATTGCTTCAAGGATCTGTCGATTTTCTGGAAAACGCGATTAATGAAATCTTGTAAATCTGGATACGTGGAATAATTTTTCACAGCATTTCCGAAACTTTGGTGACATTCGACATAGTGTCACCGAACTAAGCGATATCTTTTAAAATAAGAAAATAATACGTACGATTCCGAGCAACAATGTTCCGACCTGAGGCTTTCTTTTTTGTATTTGATCGTTTCTTCTTTTCTTCCTGAGTCACTACGTAACGGCCACCGGCATCACACCGTATAACAAACATCGTGCATAGTCAAAATTTTAAACACAGTACCACTGTTAAGAATTAACACCGACAACAATCAGAAACCGCGCACAAATCGTGTTGATGTTCACTTTGAACTAGTTTTACGCAGCAATGATGTACGGGCGATCGGCGGTGAGTGCGGTAATTCAAATGCCGCCATTTTGTGGCACTAGTAGTATCTCACAGATCCGCCTATGCACAACACGCCGTATAGTCCAATTGCAGAAGCGTAAATGGTTGGCACTGACGCCATATCGTTCGTACTCTATTTCAACGTAGATGGCGCTTACGCTAAAATTTGTGACCTAGAATGAGAATGAGAACTACGGATATATGGAGAGTTGCGTTCATAAATCCTACGCAATTTAACTCAAGTATTATGATAAATATTATATCAACAATTTGTAACGAAATATTTAACTCTCGTCACGTGGGTGTCGAACGTAGCCTAATGAACATTAATAAAACCCCAAAAAAAATGAATATTATGTTGGAGAGGTAACCAACTCTCACAAGATGTCGGAAGTACCGACCAAACGAACGAGAGATAGGCGCCAGGCAACGAGCGAGATTCGCGCGTCACCACCGCTCCCGTAAAGAGAACGGCTTATTTATTTTTCGCTCTCGTCGTTTAATACCAAAGGAACACAGTTGAAAACGTTCGGCAAAAGATTCCGGCTACTCAGTTAATACTTCCGAGAATGGTAGAGGGGCGGGATTTTTGGGCGAATAAGCGAACTCGGTGACTCGGGAAAACTGTGAAAATTATTTATTTTATCCCGGAAACCACCCACACGGTATGCGGCGGGGGCTGTACAACGAGATCGTCGGTCGTACAAAAAACGTGTAACAAGGGGACGTGGCAACACTGCCAACGATAACGAAAACGAGCGGTTACGACGCACTCGGAATATTCGTACCGAAAATAAAATGATCAGCGTTCTGCGATAATACGAAGAAATGCAATACTTAAAATTAACAAAACAAATAACTTAACGCAATTTAAGCCAGCAGTCACGTAGTTCGACCGCAACAACGCAATAAATTCTGATACAAAAGATAACAAAATGACGGCAATAATCGCAATGAATAACTAGAATTAACAAAATATTTTACACACAATATTACAACCTGAAGATTCGCCTCAGGGAGGATTCGACGTAATTCAACAAATATCCGGCGGAAGCAAAATAACGCGAAACGTAGCCAAAACACAATACGAACAAAATTAGCCTGAAATTAATAACGAACAAAGTCACGGGTTACCGGCTTACGCACAAGAGAACAAAATTGATCAGGGGTAACGGTGACGATAGCGGGAATTTCGAATAGCCTCTCGTAGAGGAAAATTAGCCGGAATTCCAAGATAGCCTCTCGTAAGAGGGAAATTAGCCGGGATCTCAAGATAGCCTCTCGTAAGAGTCGAGTTAGCCGGATTTGAAGATGGTAACGGTGGTAACGGCGAGGACGTTGAGCGAATACGAAGGTTCCTCACGACACTCACACCAAGATAGCCCAAATCCACGATAGCCTCTCGTAAGAGTCAAATTAGCCGGGATTTCGAGATAGTCTCTCGTAAGAGTCAAATTAGCCGGGAATTCGAGATAGTCTCTCGTAAGGGTCAAATTAGCCAGAATTTCCAAGTAGCCTCTCGTAAGAGTCAAATTAGCCGGAATTTCCAAGTAGCCTCTCGTACGAAGGGAGTTAGCCGGATTTGACGGTTGCAAAAGCAGTAGCGACGAGGACGTTAAGCAAATCCGTAGATTTCTCACGGCACTCACGCCGAGATAGCCCAAATCCAAGATAGCCTCTCGTAAGAGTCGAATTAGCCGGGATTTCGAAGTAGCCTCTCGTAAGAGTCAAATTAGCCGGGATTTCCAAGTAGCCTCTCGTAAGAGTCAAATTAGCCGGGATTTCCAAGTAGCCTCTCGTAAGAGTCAAATTAGCCGGGTTTTACGGTAGCCAGAGGGGTAACGGGCAAGGGAAAAACGCGATTAACCATCACGGGCAAAATATTACGAACGGGTGCGAAGATACGGACAAAGATGGCGGAGATTCGAAATCTCGCAAGTAATGGCGCAAGGGAATGGCGAATAATAACCAAAAGCAAATGGTCCAAAAGGGTTCGAAAATAAGGGTCGAAATAAGCAAAAGGAAACAGTGCGGTAAGCGATAGCACCCGGACGTGAATTGAATAACGAAAGAAACGCGAAAACCGAAATAACGAATAAATTGGTAACAAACTCGAACGCGATAACACAAATTCACTTAACAAAATAAATCCCGAAATGCGATTTCAATCGCGAATAAAAAACGTAACAAAATCGAAAATGCGAAAAATATAACACGTGGCGATAATGGGCCAGTAACTTCGTCACGCGGTCCGAGGACCGGCTCGTATTTCCACTAACAAACTCGAACGGGACCAAATCCCAATAATTAACCAAAAATACCAAAATCCTCAAAATAACCAACACTAACGGCCACACGGCCAATTGAGAAAGACGAAGTTACTAACCTTACAAAGGAAAAAGGAGGAAGTACCTCACCGAATAATCTCTGCCGCAACGCAAGGGACTCGTACGGGCGAATCGCAAGATGGCGGAAGATCGTCGATGCCGTCGTTGAATGATATTGAAGATGGATGGTGAAGACAAAGGTAGCGTTATGATCGATGGCGACACTCGAGAGAACACTAGGAAAAACGCGTCACGCGAGGTAGCAGTCCCAACAGTAAGTGAAAATCGATGTGCGATCCTTGCTCTACGTGGGTCGATGGTCCCCACTCTTGACCCTTGGACTAGTCCTGCGCATACTCGTACGTTTCCGGGGTCACTCGCTGTAACTCGGGTTACTGGGTTACGCCGGTCCTCCTTCTTACGCCGGCACCTCTCGCGTCGACTCGAGGAGTGCGCGGGGAGAGGGGTCCTTTTTGACGAAAGCTAAAGAGAGAGAGAGAGAGAACGAGCGATGGCAGTTTTTTATATGCCGTGTCTCGGCCGTCTTCCCCCAGGACCCGGTCTCCGACGAGGGTAAGGTCGGGATCCCGCCCGTGGATGGTGGTGGCCGCCAACTCTGTCCACGCGGATCCCAGAACCGGCACATTGCCACCTCACAAACCCCCATCGGTCCCATAGGCCCTCTACGAATGAGGCGCCGGAGGGCATCCGGACCGCGACGGTCGAGACAACGGCAGGCTGGTCCAGCACGAGGCTGGGAAGCCGTACGGGAGGAGGGTGGCTCAGTAAATTTCGGCCGTTTCTCCAGCTCGCTACCTGGCGACCATGACCACGGGTGCAGTTGTTCGGCACCCGCCTGCCCCCTTAAGGACGAACTCCCGACTCTCAAAGTCCCTAAAATCCTAACCTCGGGAGATGATCGGTCTCCCGAGTACAAAAAAATAATGTCAATGCCGAGATAAACGCCGATCACCCGCCGGGAAACGCAGAGAGCCTTAATTCATTGTTGAAATACAGAGGCCCCAAATAAGAGAGCCAAACGATAGCCGGCAGAGAGAACCCAAACAAAAAAATAAAGAGACGCAAATATTAGTAGAATTTAACCATACCAGAATACCTTCTCGAATTTAATATGAAGCACTTGCTTATAATATAATTTAATGATTCGGAATATTTACTTGAACGGGACGCTAAGAGGGCTGAACGGAACGGGCTAGAAAAACAGACGCGACAGTATAGTAAACAGAAAAACTCTATCGTTCGCGCTCGAAGCGAGCGAACCATAGGGTCATTAACACAGAGAGCCTAACAAAGTCGCTGAACGACAAATAGCCACAGCGTTGCCAAATGGTCATCTCACGAGGTAACCGGAGATTCTTAATTTTTACCGTTTCGGACTTGCGACGAAGCGAGCGCGCGTCGTCCCAGGGTCGTAAATCCGACCCCCTGAACGAATGCACTCCGTACGAGTGACGAGACGCCAAATGTTTCGTCACAAATTATATGTGCGCACACACATGTGATGTATGATATAGATACATGACACCATAAACATGTATGATACACATATATGACACCATATACATGTACGGTATACATACATGACACGATATCATGTATGATATACATACATGATACGATATAGATGTTGGTATACATACATTATATACATACATGACACGCACTTTAGAGAAGCTACGCCAATCGGATGGCTAATTTGTATTCCTATTTCTTATTTCCTGTCGTTGCGCCACGGGGCTAAGGGGGTTGGAGTCATTAAAAAAAAATTTTTTCTTACATCAGTTTCTCATTATACACTCTCTTTTAGCACATCTATAACTCCAGTTATAAAGGGGGGAAAATATACAAGTGATAGAGAAAATTATTTTCAATATTTGATTTTTTTATCTTTCTAAAAGCATATATAAAAAAAATAAACGGATGTAAATACATACATGGTATATGTGTATATGGTTACATATATTTATTTAACATACATAGCGAAAACTTTCACTGCTATGTAGAAATCTCCTTCTACATAGCAGTGAAAGTTTTCGCTACGCTTCTGCTACCAACTGATAAATTTACCATTTTTAAATGGTCTTAAATGGCCAACGGTTGAAAGTTTTGGCCACTTTGGCACTCAGCGATAGCCATTTCCAACCATTTTAAATGATCATCCAGGCAGTGATTGCTCTCACACTATCCCCAATTATCTGACTATACTACAAAAAAAAAAAATCTCAAATATCCATTTGAGATGGTTGGAAGTAGTCGCTGAGTAAGGATAAGGACAAAAACTTTCTGTGCAATTTAAAAGACGATTTAAGACCTATACAAGATGCCGACCCATATACATTTAAATGGGTTACTTCCGTGACATTGTCTATAAGAAAACTATACAAACCAGAAACATTGGTGACAGTATTTAAACCACCACCGTTGACCATTAATCCGATGTCAGAGAAAAGGTCGTTTCTGTAGTTGATGGCAGATTTTGATAAATAGTCTACATCGGTGACACTGTACCTAAGAAAGGTTTACAAACCTGCTACATTGGTGACACCTTATAAACTATACGATATTTCTATAATGTTACCGACGGGATCAGATGGCCAGAATGTCAAAGGTGGGAACAATCTTACCACTATTTTGAAGGACTTTTAAGGGCGTCGAGTTAGCTAGCTTTATAGGTGGAATAATTTTTCCTGTAGTCTACTTACAAATATAATTAATAATCTCTTATTTGGGTCATTAAGGGAGAACACCACTGTGACCCCCTGTTTTTTTTCACATTTTTCAAGAATTTTTTTTTGTGGGAAAAAAAAGAGATATTCGAAAATTTTTTTTCGGTTTTGTTCCTTGTTTATTAATGTATCAAAAAATATTTTTTTAAACATTTTTCACGCCGCATGGTGGCGCTGGGGAAGCTCTCGCGTCAGGTGCTGCCGTTTCCGCGGCACGCAGCAGAACTCTCTTCAACGTCGATCTGAAAAAAAATACCGAGTGTTTTCGTTAATACTATGATATTTTGAAGAGAAGTACACAGGGATTTGGAAAAATATTGTTTTTAAAAAAATAGGCATGCCTTTGAAATTAAAGTTAATTTCAAAGACGTGCCGATTTTTTTAAAACAATATTTTTCGAAATCCCTGTGTACTTCTCTTCAAAATATTATATTATTAACGAAAACGCTCGGTATTTTTTTTCAGATCGACGTTGAAGAGAGTTCTGCTGCGTGCCGCGGAAATGACAGCACCTGACGCGAGAGCTTCCCCAGCGCCACCATGCGGCGTAAAAAATGTGAAAAAAAAGTTTTTTGATACATTAATAAACAACGAACAAAACCCAAAAAAATTTTTTGAATATCTCTTTTTTTTCCCACAAAAAAAATTCTTGAAAAATGTGAAAAAAATAGGGGGTCACAGTGGTGTTCTCCCTTAAAGACAGTTTCTGCCAGATAATTTCAAACCTAATCAGATTAGCCAATTTGCACCTTTACAAGACTTTATCTTTTTCATCCTGCATGCGATTCAAGCAAACTGATGAATGGCTTTTGCTCTACGGTATCTCATTTTCCTTGAAATATCACTCCACACTCAGTGGAAACAGCTCATTCTGTTTTTTACTTTCCCATATCAACGCTGCTAGCTGGTTTTGAAACTATCGACACGGATATGCAGTTTGAGTTTGTTTGGGTTTTTTTCTAAAAATTTGTTGTGTATTCAAGAATCGACCATTTTTGTGACATTCGACGAGTGATGAATCCGTCTATTCGGTGACCCTATGGACACATCGTACAGGTTATATGGTGTTATCAATTGTCCCGGTTTGCATAGTTTCCGTAAGAATTATGTCACGACTGTACGTCATTTACCAAAGTTTACTAACATTATGGAGTGAAGCAATGTGTAATTTTCTGATTTGCGTCTTTCTATTCAATTGCAGTAAAATTCGTAAATTACAAACAATAGTTTTTTGTGAATTTAATATTTCTTGATAGTTGGGACTAATAGCCTCTGCAAAAATAATGAAATTCTAATTTATTTTCAACCGTACTGCTGTCAATAGATAATTACTAATTACTTACAATAGAATTATTGGTGGAAACATCGCAAAGATCTATATTCGCAGAAGTTACGGGTATATCTTCGTATTCCATGACATTTTTCGGAATACCCAAATAATAAGAATTTCTGTGAATTCGAATCGACGGTAATCTGATTCTATCGGTAACCTTATATAAATATCGTACAGGTCATATGTTTCACTGTCACCAATGTTTCCGGTTGCAAGGCTTTATGAACAGTGTCACGGAAGTGAATTATTTCCCAAAAACAATTGGGTGAAACAGAAACGAGCATTTGGGTAACATTATACTAATGAATCGGTCTCTTCGGTGACACTACATAAACATCGTACAGTTTATATAGTCTCACCAATTTCCCCGATTTAAATAATTTCTTTATGGACAGTGTGTGGATGTAACACATTTACCAAAATATGCTGTGTATTATAGAAACGAGCATTGTGATGACATTCGACTAGTGATAACCGTACACTTTATGGGGTCTCATCAATTTTTCCGGTTTGCATAGTTTCCTTATGGGCGCCATCATGGATGTAACCCATTTACAAACATTTACTGACATTATGGAGTGCACGATTACACATGATTTGGAATGATTCATTATTTTGTATTAGCTCTAGTATTTTGTTTATTATTCGTTGTTGATAGACGCATGGAAATTATTTTGCACAAGCTACTTTTTCATTCGACATATCATTGTAACATTGATATTTAATAAAACAGCTTCCTAATCTGAACGTTCAAAACACCGATACGGCAATCGTGCAAAAGCAATTATCGTGTATTTATTATTCACTAGCAACAACGCGCTCGCTTCGCTCACGCTTGAATGTTTCATATTTTGAACTTGTCCTTTAGATTAAGAATCAACTGCAAATTCTTATACTTTTTCCCAAACGGCACAACGGATTTTGTCACCATACTGCAGTCGCTAAGATTATTTCGTCTCGATCGGTTGACATTTCGTTAATTAGTACATAATTTATTATAAGGTTTTCAAATTATGAGAATTGCATTGGGCGAGAGTCAATAATCTATTGAATCTTTGATCTTATTGAATCTTTGTATACTATAGATGTTGTTTCTTGATGAACGAAATCGTGTTTGAATTACGCGCGCTTTACGACAACCAATCAGATTGACGATAAACGGGCTTCATAATTCGATATATTTATCTCGCATTTCTTTATTATATAAGGTTTTTAAATTTTACGAATTGCATTGGGCGAGAGTCAATGATCTATTGAATCTTTAATCTTATTAAATCTTTGTATACCATAGATGTTGTTTCATAGTGAACTAAATCGTGTTTGAATTACGCGCGCTTTACGACAACCAATCAGATTGACGATAAACAGGCTTCAAAATTCGATATATTTATCTCGCATTTCGAGAGTTTCGAGAATCGAGTGCCATGTCTTTTTTAAGAAAGGAAACACAACAAAAAATTCTTAATTTCCCAACAATAATTTTTTGTTACCTTACCAATTCTTAGTAATTAAGACTTATAGCCCCTGCAAAAAAAATTACTTTGGAGATTAATTTCAAGCTTACAGCTGTCGATAAATGATTACTAATTAATAATAATAGAATTACTGGTCAAACCATCGAAAAAACCTGTATTCCCAAAGTTACGCGTATATCTTCGTATTTCACAAAATGTTCCGAAATATTGACACCAGCCTTTCCGTGACTTCGAATTGCTGGTGATCCGACCCCTCGGTGACACTACAGTACACTACACTACTCTCAACTATACAGGTGGTAATTGCTATAAAAATAGGTTTGTGGATAACCACCGACGATATTGAGTTTGAAATAAATTGTTAAAGTGCTTGAAGATTGTAAAAAATTGAATATTTGGAGTTTTGTGTATACTGCAAAATAAGTGAATTGCTGTAATTTTAGTAAATTTTGCAGAATGATGAAAAACCATTACACTTTTCAACCCGTAGTACCTTAGAAATGTTTGAATGGAATTTATTTAAAATACATGCAAATTCGAATCTTACACATTGCTTCTTCATTATTTAATCTCGCTCACAAAAATTCCTCGATGAGGAAGCCAACATTAAAAAACTAATTTAGTCATGGAGGCGGATTTGTGAGCGAAATAAAATAATGAGGAACCGATGTGTAAGTTTCTAATTGGCGACTTTTCAATAAATTGCAGTAAAATTATTTATTTATAGAAGATATTTTTTTGTGTACTTAATATTATTTATTAATTAAGCTTATAACCCCCGCAAGAAAATTTACTCTAGAAATTAATTTCAACTGTACTGCCGTCAGTAAATAATAGCTAATTCCTTACCATCACATTATTACTGAAAACATCGCTAAAATCTATATTCGTAGAAGTTACGGATATATCTTCGTATTTCATGACATTTTCGAAATACTGAAGTGATAATTTCTGTGCATTCGGATTGGCGGTCATCTGATTCCATCGGTAAGCTTATGTTAATATCGTTCAGTTTATATAGCGTCACCGATGTCTCGGATTCGTAAAATTTTCTTACGTGCAGTGTCACGTATCTAAACTATTTACCAGAATCTGCAATCAACTACAAAAACGACTATTCCGGTGACAGTGGATTAATGGTCAATCGGCACCTTTGGTGACACTATATACATCGTACAGTTTATATAGTGTCACCAATGTTTCCGGTTTGTATAGTTGTCTTATGGATAGTGTCACGGATGTCACCTTTTTATCAAAATCTGCTGTGCATTACAGAAGCGAGCATTTTTGTGACATTCGCCGAGTGGTGAATTAGTCCCTTCGGTGACACTATGTACACATCGTACAGGTTATAACCTGTACGATGTGTACATAATTGATGATGCCATATATGGCATCATCAATTTTCCTGGTTTGCATAGTGTCATTATGGATTATGTTACGGCTGTACGTCATTTACCATAGTTTACCAACATCATGGGCATCAGCAACGGGCAATTTTCTAATTTGCGTCTTTTCATTGAATTGCAGTAAAATTAGTTAATTATAAACAACAGTTTTTGGGGAACTTAATATTTCTTAATAATTGAGACCTCTGCAAGAATAATGAATTTTTAAGTTAATTTTAACCGTACTGCGGCAAGTAAATAATTACTAATTCCTTATCATCGAATTATTACTGAAAACATCGCACAAACCTATATTCGAAGAAGTTACGGGTATACTTTCATACTTCAGGACATTTTTCGGAATATTGAAATCAGAATTCCTGTGAATTCAGATTGGCGGTGCTCTAATTCCATCGATAACCTTATATAAATATCGTACAGATTATATGGTGTGACCGATGTCTCAGATTTCTAAATTTTAGTGTCACCAATGTTCGCGGTTTATATAATTGTCTTATGGACAGTGTCACGGATGTGACCCCTTCACCAAAACCTGCTGCGTGAAACAGAATTGTTCATTTTTGTGACATTCTACTAGTTGTAGATCGGTCCCTTCGGTGACACTATATAAACATCGTACCATTTCTACAGCGTCACCAAAATAAACGAATTATGTAAACAACCGTGTCACCGTATCCACTGAACCATACATTTTCAAGCGTCCACTTGTCAATAATAAACTTATATTAAAATGATTGGTGGAAATATCTCAGAAGTCTATATTCTGTCAATTGCACGCAAAAAAAGAGTGGTCTAAAAAATGTCACCGAAAAACCCGATTGCAGTACATATATATTGTGACGCCGGATTTTAGCGACGTCACATAATATACCAAAGTATCGTATACTTTACACACGACATGCGAGAGCACCGTCTCTTCGCGTCAGGAGTCCTTCCCGAGCGAAAACCAACAGGGCCGAGCGTTAACGTACCGATACAGTTCTAATTTGTTTTGTATTATTTTTCCCGTTTCAAATTCATGAGAACACGTCAGCGTAGTCGACGAGAGCGTCGAATCTCCGTTCACGAGAACGTTCACCCAGTACCACAGCCGTGTTGCTATGTCAGCGACGCCTGAGTACCGAGAGCCTGGAAGAACCATTGCCGCCTCGAAACTCATTGTCGAGATTGAGAGCGGCCCATAATCCGTCATCGAAGGATTTTCCAGGATCCAGTACCATCGTTGGCCGCAGTGAAAATTGGGCACTGTACCAAGGGCCGATAGCTCTAACTCAGCGCGTCGTCCGCCGGCACATCTCATGCCAACCACTGTCTACCGAACGTCCAACGTCGAATTTGAATCGACGCGCACCAGCCCAAAATCTTGCCGAGTCATAATCGTAATCGAGAAGTGGGGGGTAATCGAGGTAACGAGAGTGAACGAGAGACGCGTCTCGAGGACTCCGTTTTGCGTTGTAAACGAGAAGAGACGTGGCTCCGTGTCATGAACAAATTATCGTTTCACAAGAAAAGCGACGCTACCGAATATATTAAAGTCCGAGGCAGTAGAAAGATCTGCTCTCGTTCTGCTGAAAATTAACCGGTAGGACGGTCGTTTCGTTCAGTTTGTCGTGTGAATTTGGGAAATAGAATTGTTGGTTGAACAGGCGAAACTGTAACGATATTGTCGCGACGGTACGTTCTCGCGCGACGCCCTTGAGTTTCTTGTTCGCGAGTATAATCGATCGCGTTTCCGTTTGTCTTCTTTATGTGAAATAGAATCGCCGAGAGGGATTCCTACTGTATTGTACGCGCGGAGGTCCGTAGTATTAGTTGAATTGTAAAGTAGGAAGTAAGTGTTCTCTACTGTATCGAGCTGCGAACCGGCGAACGTAATTTGTGAAATAGAAAATAAGGATCGTGTGGTTTTCCGTGGAATTTTGTTATTCGGAATTGTTGCTCCCGGTCACCTTCAGTGTCCGGCGAAGGTTTTGCTTGAATAAAATTCTGTGCGTTCCAGGATTTGGGAAACTAGTTTATTCGTTGGAAACCCTTGGGACCCCGCCCCTCTACCATTGAACGAGGCTGCGGCTATGTCGGGAGAGGTTCCCGTGAATTCGGTGTTGGGAATACAAATCTTTTGTCGCGAGAGCTTCTCTCTCGCCGCGGGCGCCCAACCAGCATCGAGTTCGCGGGTATTTTGTGCGTCGATCGTCCATCGCCGGGAATCGGCGTCACAAATTTTGGCGCCCAACGTGGGGCTCGAGACATTAAAAAGCGTTGGGTTTAAAGAGTGTTTCGTATTTCGCGAAAAATTGTATTAGGGAAAAAAATGATAAGGAAAATAAATAATAATAAATTAAAATCGTTTTTGAAAAGTGTCGCGAAGTGGTCTTGAACCGGCGGTTCGCGGCTCGAGTAAATCAGTGAGTGTAGAATGTCGTCGTGTGTGCGCGCAGCAGGGATCCGGAGAGCTCTACCACACTATAGAGCGAGAGTATAGCTCTCTGGCCGTCCCGCGCGTTGTCTTCTTTGTGCGGATCTTCGCCAGCATACGCGAGGCTTCGCGGAGTAGTGTTGGTGTGTTGGTATACTTGTGCTGTCCGAGGGCTACGCGTGTGAGTGCACGGTAGCGTGGTCAGTCGAGAAAACAGAAATCACGCAGTGAGCGTCGAAATTATCGGGGAAAAAAGAAAAAAAATGAAAAGTATAAGGAAATTGAGGAGTTAGGTGGAAAGTGAACTTGGAAAAGGAGAAGAATAAAAAGAATTTCGGAAACGGGAATCTGGTATCGTGTCGGAATTTGAACAAGGAAATCGTTCGCTTCACGGGAAAGGAATCTGTCCCGGGTTCCACGCTACAGGGACTATCGTTCGCTGGTGGTGGAGGATCCCGCCGATTATAATTAATCATTGTCCGTGATGTCGTGTCCCAACAAACCACGGGTTATAACGTAAGTTTTTTTTAAGTTAATTTTCCCTATATTATACAGAGCCGTGTGCGAGGGCAGCGCGGGACGAAGCGTAGCGTGACCGCGTTGTTTACATCAGCGGCCTCTAGTCTCTCTCTCTCTCTCTCTCTCTCGAGCCTCGCTGTATTGTTATTGTATGTTCCGTACAGAGAAATCGATTTCGGACTTTCTCGAAATCTATTTCAAATTTACTGAACTATCTCTTGGGATTTATCTATTCCCAATTTGAGTTTAATTATTATTATTATTCCGCGCTTTGGTAAATTCCGTTTTCGCACGACGGCTCATACGCTTCCAAAAGAGATCGCAAATTATTGGCGAGAATTCTTATCGAAACAGATTATTCTGATTATTGTCGTTGCCTGTTTGTTTTTTTTTTGATTTTGTACTTGGTCGAAACTTCGACGAAATATTATCGGGTTTTCCTGGCTGTGTCAAATTTCTATCGTCGCTTCGTGAGCTCTCCTAATATTCGGACCGCGAAATTAAAATTTTGAAAATTAATTTCGGAATTATTATTATTATTATTGTCATATTGTGGAATCGTTCGTCGCCGCGTTCCTCCCGCCGGTATACTCGTGCCGGTCGGGCCACGTGCCCGTGCGTATTCGTGTGTGTGTTCGACGCGCGTCGTCCGTGAGTCTCGCGCGTCCGTGTGAGTAACCGCTCCGCGCTGCGAGCCACGCTCTCTCTCTCTTAGTGCTTTCTCGGAATATCGATCGCGCGCTACAGCTGCCGTGTGTGTGAGAGAGACAGCGCGATACAATGCAGCGTACACCGCCGTCCTCCCGTGAGGCCGACAGGTACGCGGATTCGCTCACTCCCCGTCAACTAAGAAAAGAGCTCGCGAACCGAGGGCTCCCCGACAGCGGGATCGAAACGGTTTTACGCGAACGGTTAACTACCGCGATGAGGGAAGACGAGGCGTCTCACGCTCTCGCGCGAAGTCGTCTCGCCGATCTATTACAAAACACTGATCTATTTCGCGAGGAACAAATAATTATTCGTTGCGATATTTCGGGGAAAACCTCCCCGCGACGGACGAAGGTGCCGTCGCCGATGCCGTCGTCGATGATCGGCCAAGGGGGGGAGGTGCAATACCGCGCGACCCTTTGCCGCGCGTACCCCTGACGTTTCGACAGGAGGACATTGCCGCGTTAAACTCTAACTTCGATCGAATGAGTTTGACCGATCACCGACGACAGACAGTCCCTACCACCAGACGGAATAATGATCGGGACCGGTTAACCGACAACAGGCGATTGACGGGCGTCTCGACCGCTCCCGCCCACCATTCGTCGCCGCGTGCGAATCGCGAGTTTGGTACTTCCACCGGAGCTTTGCGTTCCGCGTATGAAGCGATGCGAAGGTGGGGTTTGAAGTTTTCGGGCGCAGTGGGGGAAGACGGAGAAGCATTTCTCCTCCGAATTAGAGAGGGGAGACGGATGCTCGGGGTGAACGACGCGGAATTACTCGACTGTCTCGTAATGTTTTTGTCGGATACTGCGCTGAGGTGGTACCGAGCGAGGCGGGACGAGCTCGCGACCTTTGAGGATCTCGAGGCCGCGTGGCAAGCCCGCTTTGGGGCACCGGATGTGCAATTCGCGTTACGGGAGGAGCTCCTCGTGCGCACGCAAGGACCGCGCGAGCCGGTCTCGAAGTATCTGACCGGGTTACAAGCCCTTCTCGATCGCGTCCGACCCCCGTTAGGTATCGCCGAACAACTGAGGTACGTGTGGCGGAATATGCTACCGTACCTACGCGAACGCGTCCCATTGCGATAGGTCACGAGTCTCCGCGAATTAGAGGAGCTCGCGCGTGCCGCCGAATGGGATCGGTATCGCGCGAGTGAGCAGTGGGAAACGCCCGCTCCGAGCAGATCGAGGTTCCCCGCGTTCGCGTGCAAGGAGGAATATCGAACTCCCACGCGAAAAAGCTCGACCTTCGCGGTCGTGGAAGTACCGGAGGAGCGAGCTCGGTCGAACGATCGATCGGATCGGCCCGAAGCCGACCGCGTATCCCGTACTCACGACATTACCGACTTACTCGCTCCCATATAACGTTCTGAATGGTCATCACGCAAAGACAGTCCGGGAACTGACCGACGGGACGTACGGGACGATTCTCGCGATACCCGTCCGCATTACGAGCGACGTGACTACCGACGCGACGACTCTCCGCATTACGAGCGATGAGACTACCGACGCGACGACTCTCCGCATTACGAGCGACGAGACTACCGACGCGACGACTCCCCGCATTACGATCGACGGAATTACCGACGCGATGACTCGCCGCGCTACGAACGACGGGGCTATCGATACGATGACTATCCGCGACGCGACCGACGGAATTATCGCGATGATTACCGGGATAACCACCGCGATTCCCGACCGAATCACAGCCGGCCAAGCTACTCGCGTCTCCCGTCAAGACCGCGGTCGCCATCTCCATATCGCGACAAAAGCCCTGCTCGACGGGTACATTTCGAGGAGGCACCGAAGCCATTTTCCCATCCCGACGGAGGAAAGGGAACGCCAGAGTCTACGAACCCATTCCTCCGGTCGTCATCGCCTAGCAGCGAGCCGACCGAGTCGGAATCCCGGTATCCCGAGCGATTTTGGGAGGTTCGCAGTTGGAATTGCGGGCAGGAGGGACACGTGGCCGACGGTTGCCGTAGACCGAGCGCTACGCGGTCGGGAAACGGTTACCGGGGCCGCCGTTAAGGGCCAAGGAGTCCCCTGTTACCCTAGAGGCCCAAGACGCCGACCTAAAATTACCTTCGAATCTCACCGACTACTTCTGCAGACCGCTGAATAGCTCCCGTTCTCGCTCGATTTTGTTAGTGAAGGTCGCGATCCGAGGCCACGTGCTGCCGGCCATTTTCGACAATGGCTCAACGAATACGTTTATGGGCAATGACGGATTACTCCTTGCAGCACGACTGGGTTTTGCGCGTCACCCCACACCCCCGCGCCCCAGTACGATCGCGAACGGTGACAGAATATCGTGCGACGAGGAGATCGAGCTTCCCTTAAAACTCGAGGACCGAGAATGCGCGATCCCGGTCAGGGTATTCATTACCCCTTCATTACCGGTACCTTTGTTACTCGGACTTGATGCCCTTGAGGCTTTCGGAGTAATCGTCGACCACCGACGACGTGTGTGGTATTTCTCCGACGGTCCTACAAACGTCCATAAATTTCTGAATTGCGACAGTCCCGAACATGCGAACGCGTTACTCGAGATATCGGACCTCGAACGAAGCGAGAGCGCACGTCTCTCGGAATTCCTTGAGAGAGAACTCGCAATCCTTCGCAAGGCTCCCGGCTTAACCAATTTAATCGAACACCGTATCGATGTCGGAGACAATCTCCCAATTAAACAACGTTACTACCCGGTTACGCCAGTCATTCGCGAGGCGATCAACGCCGAAGTCGACCGAATGCTCGAAGCAGGGATTGTCGAACCTTCGCGTAGCGATTGGTCGAGCCCGATCGTAATGATCAAGAAACCAAACACCACTTATAGATTTTGTCTCGACTTTCGGAAAGTGAACGAGGTTTCGAAAAAGGATGCGTATCCACTACCATACATGACGCAAATTCTCGATCGTTTGCGTTCGGCTCGTTACATCTCGACCATTGACCTCAGTCAAGCCTTTCACCAAATACGTCTCGAGGAATCCTCGAAGGAAGTTACCGCCTTTACCGTCCCGTATCGCGGATTATTCCAATTCACCCGAATGCCGTACGGACCCGAAATGGAACCCCATGCATTTGCTTATCTGGACGACATAATTGTCGTCACCGAGACCTTTGATGAGCATCTGGTTTGGCTCAAGCAAGTCTTCGATCGAATAGTCGAGGCCGGCTTGAGCATAAACCCCGAAAAATGCGAATTCTGCTGTCTAGAGGTGAAGTACTTGGGTTTTCTCGTGAATCGAGAGGGGTTACACGTCGATCCGGCCAAGACAGCGCCGATCAAAGAGTTCCCGGTTCCCAAAGATCTCAAACCTTTGAGACGCTTCTTGGGGATGGCGTCGTGGTACCGCCGATTTATCCCGCATTTCGCGGAGGTCGCGGACACGCTCACGCGCCTCACTAAAAAGAAACAGGCATGGGATTGGGGACCAGCTCAACAAGAAGCGTTCGAACAACTCGAGAGCGCTCTGGCAAATCCGCCCACGCTCACTTGTCCCGACTTCACGAATAAATTCGTCTTACAAACGGACGCGAGTATGACCGGTATCGGCGCGGTTCTGACGCAAGAGACCAACGGCGTAGAACATCCTATCGCGTACGCGAGTCGGACGCTCTCGCACCCTGAGAGGAATTATTCCACGACGGAGCAAGAGTGTCTCGCAATTCTTTGGGCAATTCGTAAATTCCGAGCGTACCTCGAGGGCTACCGCTTCACGGTAATAACCGACCATCACAGTCTGAGGTGGTTACACTCAAAGAACCGTCTGGTCGGCTGGCGCGTTGGGCCTTACAGCTCGCCCAATACGACTTCGAAATCGTGTATCGCAAGGGTGCGCTGAACCACGTTCCCGATGCACTTTCTCGGATGTTCGAGCATTTACCGCCGACACCTGAGAAACCACCGCATGAATTCCCGGAATTTAACTTCTTGCTCGTTCCCGATAACAACGGAAATCCCGGAGTTGCGCGCGAACCGCTCGCAGGTGAGCGCGATCCATGGTACGCGAAAAGGCTTACGGACGTACTGACCGATCCGAAACGCTTTCCCCATTGGAAGGTCATGGAGAACCGCCTCTACATTTACCGGCGCACTACGAGACGTGCTCTACCAGTCGGAGACGATTCCGAATGGAAACTCGTGATCCCGCGCTACGGTCGTACCGAGGTGCTACGCGAATGTCACGACGAAGCCCAAGCCGGCCACCTGGGGATCCAGAAAACCTACGAGCGAATCTTTCATTCGTATTTCTGGCCTCGGATGTTCGGCGACGTAGCTCGACACGTACGACACTGCGACGTTTGCCAAAGAGCCAAAGTCGAACAACGTCCGCCGCTCGGTCTCATGAGTCGACGCGTTGTCGAGCAACCGTGGACTGTGGTCGCGGCCGACATTATGGGACCGTTCCCACCGAGCCGCTCCGGTTTCGCATATATTCTCGTGATACAGGACTTGTTTACGAAGTGGATCGAGTGCTGCCCGTTGCGAAAAGCAAACGGCAAAAAGATCTCGGAAGCGTTAGAAGAGCTAGTTTTCTCGCGCTGGGGCACTCCCCAAGTCCTGCTCACGGATAACGGGACCGAATTCCAAAATCAGAGCATCCGAGCTCTCGCTGCCGAACGCGGGATTTTCCATACGACCACGCCGCCGTACCACCCGCAGGCAAATCCAGTAGAACGCGTCAATCGCGTCTTAAAAACTATGATCGTCTCGTTTCTCGAGAACGACCATCGCGCCTGGGACGCGCATTTGGCCGAGTTTCGTTTCGCGTACAATACCGCGTACCATTCGTCCATCCGTAATACTCCAGCGTACCTCAATTTCGGACGTGTACCGACTCCGCATAATTTCTATCGGAGACGCGAGGAGGGGGAAACCGAAATTACCCCATTACGACCGAAAAAGTGGTCAGCGCGTATGAGAGAGCTCGCGAGCTGACACGAGAGAGTGTCTCACGACCTCGAGGAGGCGTACCAACAGCAAGCCGCTCAGTACAATCGCCATCGTCGCGAGCGTGTTTTCCGAGCGGGGGATCTCGTCCTGAAAAGGCAATGAATATTGTGCTCCGCGACGCATAATATCGCTGCGAAATTGGCGACGAAATTTCACGGGCCTTTCAGGGTCGTTCGAGTCCTCTCTCCAGTAGTCTATGAGGTCGAGGATGTCGACGGGGTCGATTGATCAAGGTATCGATCGAGGATCTAAAATCGTATCTCGCGCCCACACCTGATGGGATTCCCGATAACGAGCCCGATGGGGGGAGGGGGACGCCGCGCCGAGCGATTCCCGCGGACGCGCGAGCGATTGTAACGTAAACTCCTTGTTCCCGCAGCTACGTTCTCGCGTTCTTCGACGATGAGGGCAGGTTGGCCCGCGGTCGAGGGTCCCCGCGGTCACCTTCCGAGACGAGGCGGCCCGGAGGTCCGCCCAAGTGGGAGGACCACGTATTTACCACCCTCAAGGCTCCACCGAAGGAGACTCCCGAGATCGCCCCACAGGATCCCGACGTTGACCCGAACTGGAAGGCGAACCGCCGGGCGGTCTGCCCGAAGCCGCTACCGAAACCGGAACGGCCGGACCGAGCCGGTTGTTGGAACTGCCGCGGCTACGGGCACAAACGTAGCGCGTGCTCGAGTCCGCGGCGTGTGGGCGGGTGCTGCGACGGCCAAAATTTGTGACGCCGATTCCCGGCGATGGACGATCGACGCACAAAATACCCGCGAACTCGATGCTGGTTGGGCGCCAGCCGCGAGAGAGAAGCTCTCGCGACGAAAGATTTGTATTCCCAACGCCGAATTCACGGGAACCTCTCCCGACTTAGCCGCAGCCTCGTTCAATGGTAGAGGGGCGGGGTCCCAAGGGTTTCCAATGAATAAACTAGTTTCCCAAATCCTCGAACGCACAGAATTTTATTCAAGCAAAACCTTCGCCGGACACTGAAGGTGACCGGGAGCAACAATTCCGAATAACAAAATTCCACGGAAAACCACACGAACCTTATTTTCTATTTCACAAATTACGTTCGCCGGTTCGCAGCTCGATACAGTAGAGAACACTTACTTCCTACTTTACAATTCAACTAATACTACGGACCTCCGCGCGTACAATGCAGTAGGAATCCCTCTCGGCGATTCTATTTCACATAAAGAAGACAAACGGAAACGCGATCGATTATACTTGCGAACAAGAAACTCAAGGGCGTCGCGCGTGAACGAACCGTCGCGACAATATCGTTACAGTTTCGCCTGTTCAACCAACAATTCTATTTCCCCAAATTCACACGACAAACTGAACGAATCGACCGTCCTACCGGTTAATTTTCAGCAGAACGAGAACAGGTCTTTCTACTGCCTCGGACTTTAATATATTCGGTAGCGTCGCTTTTCTTGTGAAACGATAATTTGTTCACGACACGGAGCCACGTCTCTTCTCGTTTACAACGTAAAACAGAGTCCTCGAGACGCGTCTCTCGTTCACTCTCGTTACCTCGATTACCCCCCACTTCTCGATTACGATTATGACTCGGCAAGATTTTGGGCCGGTGCGCGTTGATTCAAATCCGACGTTGGACGTTCGGTAGATAGTGGTTGGCATGAGATGTGCCGGCGGACGACGCGCTGATTTAGAGCTATCGGCCCTTGATACAGTGCCCAATTTGCATTGCGGCCAACGATGGTACTGGATCCTGGAAAATCCTTCGATGACGGATTATGGGCCGCTCTCAATCTCGACAATGAGTTTCGAGGCGGCAATGGTTCTTCCAGGCTCTGGGTACGCAGGCGTCGCTGACATAGCAACACGGCTGTGGTACTGGGTGAACGTTCTCGTGAACGGAGATTCGACGCTCTCGTCGACGACGCTGACGTGTTCTCATGAATTTGAAACGGGAAAAATAATACAAAATAAATTAGAACTGTATCGGTACGTTAACGCTCGGCCCTGTTGGTTTTCGCTCTGTGAGGACTCCTGACGCGAAGAGACGGTGCTCTCGCATGTCGTGTGTAAAGTATACGATACTTTGGTATATTATGTGACGTCGCTAAAATCCGGCGTCACAATATATATATATATATATATATATATATATATATATATATATATATATATATATATTGTCACCAAATTGTTTGGAGAACGCGATTTGGGGAGGGCAAATGAAAAGTCTGATACACGGAAACGAGACAAACGATATTAAAGATGTTTATTCTCAATACGACGGTCGCGATAGCAAGCAACGGTCGTTGTGTCGGTGAGACAATAATCGAGGATCGGTATTCCACAGCAGAACGCCAAAATATAAAAGAACGCAAGATAAAGATTAGGGGGTTCACAATAATTCGCAAAAAAAAGAAAATCGCAAAAGGGAGGGTTGATAATGAATAACAAATCAAATAGCGCTAATTTGCAAAAAAAGAAGGGGGAAAATCGCAATGGGGTAGTTGCTGAGACATCGCAAACGCAAATAATAATAAATCGCAAAAACAAGAATCGCAAAAAGGGGGGTTGCTTATAAATCGCAAATCAAATAGTGATAATTTACAAAAGGGGGAAAATCGCAATGGGGTAGTTGCTGGGAAATCGCAAACGCAAATGATAATAAACCGCAAAAACAAGAATCGCAAAGGGAAGGGTTGATGATGAATCGCAAATCAAATAATGACAATTTACAAAAGGGGGAAAATCGCAATGTGGTAGTTGCTGGGAAATCGCAAACGCAAATAATAATAAATCGCAAAAAACAAGAATCGCAAATCGAATAGTGATAATTTACAAAAAGGGGAAAATCGCAATGGGGTAGTTGCTGGGAAATCGCAAACGCAAATGATAATAAACCGCAAAAACAAGAATCGCAAAGGGGAAGGTTGATGATGAATCGCAAATCAAATAATGACAATTTACAAAAGGGGGAAAATCGCAATGGGGTGGTTGCTGGGAAATCGCAAACGCAAATAATAATAAATCGCAAAAAACAAGAATCGCAAAAGGGAGGGTTGGTTATGAATCGCAAATCGAATAGTGATAATTTACAAAAAAGGGAAAATCGCAATGGGGTAGTTGCTGAGAAATCGCAAACGCAAATGATAATAAACCGCAAAAACAAGAATCGCAAAAAGGGGGGTTGCTTATAAATCGCAAATCAAATAGTGATAATTTACAAAAGGGGGAAAATCGCAATGGGGTAGTTGCTGGGAAATCGCAAACGCAAATGATAATAAACCGCAAAAACAAGAATCGCAAAGGGGAGGGTTGATGATGAATCGCAAATCAAATAATGACAATTTATAAAAGGGGGAAAATCGCAATGGGGTAGTTGCTGGGAAATCGCAAACGCAAAATAATAATAAGTCGCAAAAACGGGAATCGCAAAAAGGGGGAGTTTATAATGAATCGCAAAGAAAGGTGTGGATTCGCAAAAAATAGTCGCAAAAAAGGGGGTAATAGTACTCGCAAAAAGGTAGGGTGTTCGCAAAAGAAATAGTAGTCGCAAAAAGGGGGTTGTAATAATGCTCGCAAAGAAAGGTGTGGATTCACAAAAATCGTCGCAAAAAAGGGGTAATAATACTCGCAAAAAGGTAGGGAGTTCGCAAACAGAATTAGTCGCAATATAGGGGGGTTTACAATAACTCGCAAAAAAAAGAAAGGGGAAGTCGCAAAATAGGAGATATAAGCGCCGCAGCGACGGGGTAATTCCCTGAATCACAATAAATCATTCATCAATAGAAAACATAATCGCCGTAGCGGAGGGGTTATTTCCCGGAATCACAATAACTCATTAACCAAAAGAAAATCTAATCGCCGTAGCGGGGGTTATTCTCCTGAATCACATGAAATCATTAAAAGAAAATACAATCGCTGTCGCGGCGGGGTTATTTCGCGTAATTACAATAACTTGTCGAAATAAAAGAAAAATATAAACGCCGTAGCGGAGGGATTATTTCCCTTAATCGTAGTAAACAGTCAAATCAAAAGAAAATATAAGCGCCGTAGCGGAGGGATTATTTCCCTTAACTACAAGAACTTATCAAAATAAAAGAAAAATATAAATGCCGTAGCGGAGGGACTGTTTCCCGTACTCACAATAAACAGTCGAATTGAAAGAAAATATAATCGCCGTAGCGTAGGGATTCTTTTCCTTAATCACAGTAACTGAAATAGAAAAAATATATGCCGTAGCGTAGGAACTGTTTCCCTTAATTACAATAACTGAATAAAAAAAAGTATATGCCGTAGCGTAGGAACTGTTTCTCTTAATTACAATAACTGAATAAGAAAGTATATGCCGTAGCGTAGGAACTGTTTCTCTTAATTACAATAACTGACTAAAAAAGAAATAGATAGATGCCGTGGCGCAGGGATTATTTCCCTCGTTACTATGAATTATTCTAGAGGAAACACAAGCCGTAACGGGGAATCTTTTCTGGGAGAGGATTGTAATAGGTTTACCGTAGCGGCGGAACAGCAAAAAGGGCAAACTATGGAGGAATCGGGTGGCAAGGATCTAGGGAGAGGATTTCAACGGAATCGTAGGGAAGGATTTGCAAAATCTATTCATGGATATTACTCGGTATGGGCGCCAGCTATTTTTGAGGTATAGCTACCTGTCACAAAACTTGTTTAATTCCTTTCAGCGTAGCTCAGGGGTTAGGTTCGCCGACCGATATGGCCTCTTACGCTATCCCTTCGCTCTATATTTACGGGCGGACGCGGTATCTCGTCCCCACAGCACTTTTCCATAACCTGAAATGGCAGCGGCGCGGCAGCACGCGGCCGCTCGCGATGGCACGCTTAACCTCTAATTGGCACGTGGCCGCGCGGGTCGACGGAACACAAGAAAAATCCAATAATCGTTACAAAATAGTTGGGCACTGTCGCTGTTAATGGCCAACAAAAAGACACTTACTTTTATGGTTTAAGACGAACGCGACGAATATCCTCGCCGACGGCTCGATATCGCCCTTTTTCCCGTTTACTTGGGTTTCGCCTTTTTTTTAACCTCGTCCTTCCTCTCTTCTTTTACAATTTTCCTCGTCTTTTCCTTTCTCTCCTCGCTCGTCGCCTTTACTCGCAGTCTCCTCGCCGTTCACAACTTTTCTCTTAATTTCTATTCAATTAGCTTTACTCGCTTTACTTAATCCTTATAATTTTTCTCCTTTCGCTATTCTATCGCCTATCTCTCACAAAATGTCGCACCGAAGTAAAGTTTTTTTTGTCGTGCTCGTTGTTCGACCCGTCTTCTCGCCGCCCATTGGCTAGTCGCGCGTGGCGTGATTCTTGAGGAGGGTTCGGGTAGGAATGCGCGCGAGGCAGCACTGTATGGAGGAGTTTGGGGAATTGTTACCGGCGGGAGGGAGGGATCTGAGGCAGTGCGTCGCGGGTCCGTCGGATGGCAGCACTAGGTCCTCGCGCCGAGCCCGCGAACGCGACTGTCGGCTAGGGATGGGGTGTAGGGATCTGGAGAATTGTTGTAGCCCGCGGCGCGCTGGATGGCGCCACGGGATATTCTGCGTGCCGTGCCCAGCCGTCGGACGTTGCCTGCGGATGGATCGGGTTTTCCTTGATAAATTGTTGTACCGCGCCAGGCTCTCCGTCATAATAATTCTGCCCCGGACTGATGACTTCGACTGTCGTCCCGGGTGGTTTTAGAGGCCAGCGCCACGATGGTGCGGAGAGCCTGTCCGGCTTGTGATTCCTGTCTGCCCGAGGCAGGGATCCTTCCGGTTGGCGTGGGCGGCACGATGCGTTGCTACGGGGAGAACGAATGGCGGCGCGGGAAAAAAGGGAAAGAGGGGGGAGCAGAGAGGGGATAGCGGGAAATTTCGTGCGGCGCTGTGGAAATTGGGGAAAAGGGGAACTCACGGCGCGGCGAGCGTCCAACGGGAGGGAGAGTTAAGGACTAAGAACAAGAGAAAACGTGAAGTGGCAAATCAATAGTACACACAAAATTAAGGGGGTGCGACAAATGCGCGCCCGGATCCCCCTATACGTCCGGTGACCGCCCGCGTCGCCTTCTTATCGCTAACCTCATGCTAAGTATGGTGCTGTGGGGAGACTTCGTGGGACGCACCGGGGAAAATTGGGACGCAACGTCACAATATATGTATCTCTCTATATTATATAAGTATTTCGCCGCCGCCGCCGCCGTGTACAAGAGTTGAGGAGAGCGAGCGGGATCGAGTAGGCTGGATGAGGGGATCGAGCGGGGGCGGGGGAGGCGTGGGTGGGGGTGGGGGCGCGGGTGGCGGGAAGGGGAAGGCCGTGGGTGGGGGGGGGGGGGTTGGCGCGCGAAGCGCGCAGGGGGGCAGAGCCCCCCTAGTATATATATATATTGTTACGTCGGGGGTTTCGAGACCACTGGGAAACCCCACTGGTCATTTGATTTTACAATAAACTAATTATAAATAAAATACGAAATAAAGGAACACCCTCAGAGGTGTTTCCGTAACGAAATACTCGAACCGTCCTATCAGCATGTGAGCTGATAGGCGAGGCTCTCACGGCGGTGTTCTTGCTGACCGCGCACCTAGGGCGTGCGACCGGCGGCTGTCCGGGGCCACGCTGTTCGGCGTTTCGCTGACAGCGTGGATCTCACGGTAGCCGACGGACGCCTCGCGCCTTGGAGATGTGCGGCGGCCGAGTCCGTCGTGAGACAACAGGGGCGTAGTAATCTAAAACATAGAATATATAAGACGTCCCATTAATGCAGTTAGTAGTTATTCTCTGGAGTTCAGACACGACGGTCGAGTTCAAAATGTAATTGGGAGTCTCACTCCGTGGATTGACCAGTCTAGTCGACCACGTTAAATATTTATCTTAAGTAAAGTACAGTGTTCAGTTCAGGAATAACATCGCAGGTCGGGATACGGACCCTAACTATTTTCCGTTCTGTTAGAACCGAGTACCGGAACGCGTTACACCCGAGTCAACGAAGTACAAGGGTGAAGTTGATAGGCGGCGAACTTCGAGTTTCGACCGAAAAGAGTGTGACGGTGAATATCGCGAAACGTCAAGTGCAAGTTCGGAAATTGTTAGAATAGTTGTCGGACTAATCGAGTACGCGCCATCCGATTTCGTAAACGCGCGTTAACCGAGTGCGAGGCCCAACGTTCATGAAACTATACGGTGTGCCGAACCGATTGGTCCTCGACCTGGCAACGAAGAAACATTGTCAAACCATAATTTAACAACTATATTAAGCCTCAAATTTGTTAACTCGATTTTATAAATAAATTAATATTTTATTTGTTGACTTTCATTAAAATTCTTCAATGACATTTATTTACCGAAACATAAACCCTCTACGCCTAACGTTATCACACGTCCTCATTTCAACGATCGCCCTAACTACGCTCCCATCCCGAACGGACGCATTCCCGTTCCAAAAGGGAGCAACAACAACGTTAATCTACGTTAACGTACCACGGTCGACAGTGCGCCAAAAAGGTTCGTATCAACAATAATAATTAAAATACAAAATATAAATCGAACCACGCGTCGAACCAAAGCCGGGACGTAACAGGATTATATAATTTTTGGTGGCAGCGGTGGGATACTTTGAGTGAGCGATCAAAGAGAAAAATGTGCAATTTCGCGACAACTCACCGAGTGCGCGGAAAACAAAATAAATTATAGACAATTCGCAACGGCTCATCGAAGAACGCGAAAACAAAAATAAAATATGAACAATTCGCGACCGCGTGGTTTTACCCGAACGGTGCCCGAAAATAAAAAAAAAATAAAATAAAATAAAACATGAACAATTCGCGACCGCGCGGTTATAAAGCGAAAAATTAAGCGCGCGGCTGTGGAAAAATAAAAATAAAATAAAAGAAAGGAAAATAAAATAAATTTGTGACCACAGGTCCTCGTCAAGATAGAGTTCCGTGAGTGCGCGAAAAATATATAAAATAAAATAAAATAAAAATAATAAAATTCGCGACCGCGTGGCTTTACCCGGACGGTGCGCGAAAATGAATAAAATATGAAGAATTCGCGACCGCGTGGTTTACCCGAACGGTGCGCGAAAATAAAATAAAAATAATAAAATTCGCGACCGCGTGGCTTTACCCGGACGGTGCGCGAAAATAAACAAAATAAAAAATAATAAAATATGAACAATTCGCGACCGCGGGTTTTACCCGGACGCTGCGCGAAAACGAACAAAATAAAAATAATAAAATATGAACAATTCGCGACCGCGGGTTTTACCCGAACGGTGCGCGAAAATAAAAAAATATATAATAAAAAAGGAATGAACAATTCGCGACCGCGTGTTTTACCCGAACGGTGCGCGAAAATAAAATTTAAAAAAAAAATATGAACAGTTCGCGACCGCGTGGCTTTGCCCGAACGGTGCGGAAAAAATAAATAAAATAAAAATAATAACATTCGCGACCACGTGGTTTTACCCGTACGGTGCGCGAAAATAAATAAAATAAAATATGAACAGTTCGCGACCGCGTGGCTTTACCCGAACGGTGCGCGAAAAAAAAATTAAAAAAAAATATGAACAGTTCGCGACCGCGTGGCTTTGCCCGAACGGTGCGCGAAAATAAATAAAATAAAATACGAACAGTTCGCGTCCGCGTGGTTTTACCCGAACGGTGCGCGAAAACAAAATAAAAAATAATAAAATATGAACAATTCGCGACCGCGTGTTTTACCTGAACGGTGCACGAAAATAAAATTTAAAAAATATGAACAGTTCGCGACCGCGTGGCTTTGCACGAACGGTGCGCGAAAATAAATAAAATAAAATACGAACAGTTCGCGACCGCGTGGTTTTACCCGAACGGTGCGCGAAAATAAGAAAAATATAATAAAAAAAGGGAATAACAATTCGCGACCGCGTGTTTTACCCGGTCGGTGCGCGATTAAATAAAAATAAAATGAGAATTCTCTAATACGTACTTTGTAAAATAGGATCCACGAGTGCGCGAAAAACAAAATGAAAAATAAAATCAATTCGCGACAACTCGTTTTCTTTGGAATCCGTGAGTGCGCGAAAATCAAACACAACCAATATGCGACCGCGTGCGTCCAACTGAGAATTTGGAGGGTGCGCGACCGTGAAGGATAAAATAGAAAAATAAATTAACAAAATCGAAAGTACATAACTGGTGGTCAGAATCGATACTTCTGAGCCACTGTCGAACACGCTTCTCGAAAGTCTCTGAGTCGACAGACGGACGCGTCCCTCGTAGTTCTGAGACAACCATTCGGAATCTAAAATACAACGGAACAAGTTTGTTACTGACATTCCGAAAACGTGCACGAACAATAATACAAGTTTCGCGACATAGAATTCCCGAAGCCAGTGAAAAAAAAATCCAGCGTAAGGGACAACTGCAAAATCAGCTGGAAGATTCATCGTCCAGCGAAACCTAACAGCTGCTCTCCTGGGGAGGTGCAGCACACACACGCGGCACAACGACCGCTTATCGCACAACGGAATGTGCAACGATAGGGTCCGCCAGCTAGGGGCCCAACTACAACAGCAAGCTGCTACAATCGTAGGTCGCGTAGCATCACTAAGTTAGTAAAATCAAAACAGCGAGAAGATTGTAAGTAGAAAATTAAGATTCGTTAGAAATAAACTCTGGAAATAAAATAACACGAAATCGAAAATTAAGTTTCGTTGAAAATAAAGTCTGGAAATAAAATAACACGAAATCGAAAATTAAGATTCGTTCAAAATAAACTCTGGAAATAAAATAAAACGAAATCGAGAATTAAGATTCGTTAAAAATAAACTCTGGAAATAAAATAACACGAAACCAAAATAGATTCGTTAAAATTAAAACCTAGAACAAAACAAAACGAAATCGACAAACAAAGATTCGTTTGAATTAAACTTAAAATAAGAATAAAAACGAACTCAAAAATAGAATTCGTTGAAAAATAAAATCTGAAATTAAGAATAAAAACGAACTCAAAAATAGAATTCGTTGAAAAATAAAATCTGAAATCAAAAATAAAAACGAGCTCAAAAATAGAATTCGTTGAAAAATAAAATCTGAAATAAAAAATATCAAACAAAGTTCGAACCTCGCGAAACCTGACTCTCGAGCGATAGGTAGAACGAGACCGAGATCTGTTTACTAAATCAGCCGAAAGGAAAAACCCAACCAGGATAGAGAATTTGTAAAATTGACACCTTCAGATAACGGCGAGCAGCTCAAGATTCGTAAAATCAAAACTCCCGGGAGAAAATAAAAACGAAATTGAAAATTTGTAAAACTAAAGCCTCAGATGGAAACACCCCGGGGTGGCGTCAGGCAAATCAAGGTTTGCGAAATAAAACTCCGAGAGAAAATAAAAACGGTATCGTGGAACTGTACAGTCAAAACCTCGAAGGGAGAATTTAAACGAAACCAAAACTTTGGAAGGTCAAGACCTCGGGATAAGGTTACACAGGTCAACGCTCGCGAAAACCAAACTCCTGAGCGAAATTAGCATACGAACTCAAAATTAGCAAAGTCAAAATTCACAAAATAAAATTTGGAAATTTTCCAATTCAAAAGGGAACCAAACCCAAAATTCGTATAATTAAAACCTCGAGAAAATGCGACAGGTGAAATCAGAATTTCACCTGGGTAGAAATCTCGAGTGGAAGTAAAAATTGAACTTAAAAAAAAATATAATTTGTAAATTCAATCTTGAAAAATAAAGGAAAATACAAACGAAATCGAAAATTAGATCCATTAACAATGAAATCCAGAATAAAAAATAAATAAAATAAAATCGAAAACAGATTCGTTATCGGTAAAACTAGAATGAAAACAAAACGAAATCTACATTAAGATTCGTTAAAATAAAATCTAGAACAAGGAAAATGGTGATGAAAAATTAAGATTCGATTAAAAATAAATTCAAAATGTAAGCAAAATTCGAATTCATGCAGAGCCAGCCCCCGACAGCGAATCAATATCGGGCGGGTAACCGAGCACGTTAACCCACACCTCTGCGCTCCCGTCGAACATGCAACTTATTGCCTCTGAGACGACGGCGGGACACGTCCCTGGGACCTCTGACCGGCCCTGCCGAAACAAAGGAAACTGTCGGGGGAAAACGCTAAAAACAATTCGAGTTTTGTCAAATTAAAATACAAAGCAAAAATCGGAGTCTCACCCACGAAATGTAAAACCCGAGCAAACGAGACAATGAGAATCGAAAATAGTTCGGAGTAAAACCAGGGCGAGAACGAAAATGAGATTACGAATTCCAAAATTTACATCTCGAGCCAAATAAAAACAAAATTTATATAATCGACTAAAAGGGACGTATATACTCCGCGCTCCATTGACGGCTAAGCACCTCGCGATTGCTAAGCTTCAGCACATTAGTAGTTATTCTCTGAAGCTCAGACACGACGGTCGAGTTCAAAATGTAATTGGGAGTCTCACTCCGTGGATTGACCAGTATGATCGACCACGTTAAATATTTATCTTAAGTAAAGTACAGTGTTCAGTTAAGGAATAACATCGCAGGTCGGGATACGGACCCTAACTATTTTCCGTTCTGTTAGAACCGAGTACCGGAACGCGTTACATCCGAGTCAACGAAGTACAAGGGTGAAGTTGATAGGCGACGAACTTCGAGTTTCAACCGAAAAGAGTGTGACGGTGATTACCGCGAAACGTCAAGTGCAAGTTCGGAAATTGTTAGAATAGTTATCGGACTAATCGAGTATGCGCCATCCGATTTCGTAAACGCGCGTTAACCGAGTGCGAGGCCCAACGTTCATGAAACTATACGGTGTGCCGAACCGATTGGTCCTCGACCTGGCAACGAAGAAACATTGTCAAACCAAAATTTAACAACTATATTAAGCCTCAAATTTGTTAACTCGATTTTATAAATAAATTAATATTTTATTTGTTGACTTTTATTAAAGTTCTTCAATGACATTTATTTACCGAAACATAAACCCTCTACGCCTAACGTTATCACACGTCCTCATTTCAACGATCGCCCTCGCTACGCTCCCATCCCGAACGGGCGCATTCCCGTTCCAAAAGGGAGCAACAACAACGTTAATCTACGTTAACGTACCACGGTCGACAGTGCGCCAAAAAGGTTCGTATCAACAATAATAATTAAAATACAAAATATAAATCGAACCACGCGTCGAACAAAAGCCGGGACGTAACAATATATATATATATATATATATATATATATATATATATATATATATATTGTGACGGGACGGATCTGGAGCCCCTCGTCACTAGGAAACGGGAGTGGCCGAGGAGATGTTGTAGCTGAAAGCCGCGCGTCCAGCGTCGTCTGATGCGGCGCGGCTGACCGCAGGACACCAACTCGGCGCTCCTAATATCCGCATGACCAAGACAGGCTTGTATGCCATTTTGCCCCACGAGGCAATGGACTATATCAAATCGACAATGACATGACGCGACAATAAACAAATTTAATAAAATCATAAATTTTGAATACTTGGACGTCCCTACTCCCGAACAAGCAGGGAATCGCGCGTTCTGCCCCACCAAACAACCCGAAGCCAATCAGAATTAGGGAAACGAGTGCGGCGGTTGTAACAGCTTTTTCTGTAAAAGCAGGGGTTTTACGGGCACGATTATCAGTTCTGAACACAACATCGTGCTGGTCATTTTCTGCGTTTAATTACACGATCAAGTAATTATTTTAATCTCAGTTTTCGTTCGGTTTCACAAAACGAATAACGCGTTTCAAGCATTTGTTAAAATCATTTTATTTTCGCCCGTCTCATTTCGAAACGTACGGTAATTACCTTAATCCAGTCTCAACGAAATTTCATCGATAATTCTTACGTATCGTCGCACATCGATAGATTTCGAGTCAAGTAATTACTTTTGGAAATAGAATAGTCTTTTCTAGATTATTCTATTCCATCATTTAACTACTCTCACTGCGTCTCTATTTCCATACAGGATTTTTGGAACATCAAGCCGTACCGTCTCTTCAAGACCGTACTACATTTAATATCAAAACAACATTTTTTGAAATACATCTTTCAGCTACCTGTTAGGGAGCCGACTTTGGTGAGACCCCAGGCATTGCGCCTGGATGCTCAAACCTTAGAAGGTGATAGTCACAGTATCCCCAAACACCCATAGGTCGGGCCTTCCCTGAGTCGACACACGGGGCGTTATAGCAACGCGAAAGTGCATACGTCCAGCGAAGAACGCATGAACTCAGAAACCCGAGGGAAACTTCGATATCGTTCTACGACAAGGCCATAATATCAAATTTCTCAAGATCAAACCGTAATATTCACAGAAAACGACATACTCTTGACAAATACTCGACGGACTTTTTCCTCTCACCGTTTACCAATTCAATACGCAATTCCACTAACTCAGGCTCTTCCAGCAATTTAATTAAAGAAATAAAATCCAACTAATAATACCTTTCGTAAAAGTAAAATCAAATCCTTTCGAGTACGCTATAATTAAAAATAGCATTGCGAGAAATAATTTTGTGTTTCTACTGGTCATCGTTCCCGAGACACAGTAGCTTTGTATCAACCTATCATATCGCTCTCTAAGAGTGCCGATGATGAAAGGTTGACTTGTGACACGCATTACCTATGTGATGATTGAATTCTTCCGAATCTGAGGCATCTTCTAAATTCAAATGAAATTATTTACATAAAAAAAATCTTCATCACGTCGCCTCCTCGTAAATCCCGCTTTCCTTCGAGTCCACGACGGAATCCTGACCTCAGATCAAACCATGAGATACAGTTTTCAAATCTATTCAAGTTTTTACGAACTTATTAAATATAATTAAAATCACCGGAATGGTTTTTCCGACCGTCCCAGGAATGTGGAACGTTTATATATATACCAGGGGGGCTCAGCCCCCCTGCGCGCTTCGCGCGCCAACTCCCCGTGTCAGTGTTCTTCATAAATTCTACGGCTGATTGGACTATGAAGAAAAAAAAAGGAAGTGGCGGGGGGGGGGGGGGGGGGGGGGGGTTAGGGGGGAGCCCCCCAAGAGCTGCAGGGGTGCATTAGCGGTCAATTTCAATCCGGTCAGCTTCACCAACCGGGTTCGGGTTGCCCTGTTTGGTGAAGCTGATTGTTTTCCCCTTGTGGTAAAGGGAAATCGGTCAGCTTCACCACACGGGCAACCTTGGTCCGTTTGGTGAAGCTGACCTCCTGAACTATTGCACACGGCGGTGGCGGCGGCCGCGATATATATGGAATATACTAGGGGGGCTCTGCCCCCCTGTGCGCTTCGCGCGCCAACCGCCCCGGGCAATTCCATTCCGCGTACCCCCCCCCCCCCCCCCCCCCCCCCCCCGCCCCAAGAGAGGGGCGGGTACGCTGAATGGAATTGCCCGGGGCGGTGGGTGGCGCGCGAAGCGCGCAGGGCCCCCCAGTATATACTGAAAAGTTTCACTCATGTGACACGATCCAAATGATCGTGTCAGAACATTTAATTAAATATAATTCGATTTTAAATTAAATGGTGAAAACTTTTTGTAAAAAGATATCTCTTTTTGTATAATGAAATCTAAGGTAGAGTTCGTGTCGTGGACTCGAAGGAAAACTGAGATTTGGGAAGGCGACGTGATGTCGAATCTTTTTAAATAATATCAAATTTATTTTATTTAAAAGATGCCTCAGATTTGGTTAAATTCGTCATCACATATTTTATGCGTTTCAGAGCCAACCTCTCATCATCGGCACTCAATAGAGCGATATTGAAGGTTTCATGAAAATTACTGTGTCTCATTAAGCGATGACCAGTAAGCATAAATAAATTTCACAATGCTATTTTCAAGATAGCTGACTTGAAGGATTTTGACTTTAATTTCGGAAATGTTATTTTAGAGGGAGTATTTTCTTATATAAAATTGTTTGATGAGCGTGTTAATGGTGTTAGCAATTCGGATGGAATAAATTTCGTCAGGAATACGTGTGTTTTGTCTGTCGTGAAATTATTATTATTTTAGCGATCGGAATTTGATGAACTTATTTATTTGTTCGAGAATTTCGAAATAATGTAATTTTAGATTTCTTGATTATTATTTTTTTTTTAGTGAAGATCACTGTATTAAATTACGCTGAATTTAATAGTGTTTGATTTGTTTGAAATTGATTAGCTTGGTTGTCTTTTTTCATTCATTTAATAATTTCAAACTACTAGATTTTAAAGATTTCCTAGTTGTAGGAAATTTACTTTAGCTTGCTCGAGAAATGAAGTTAAATTGATTAATTTTCCCCAGTGAAATCGAGATCACAGTTTCCCTCGAATTAGCTAGTCATGCACGCTTTCTCGGACTCTCACAGTGCCACGTTGCGGTAACGTGACACGTGGCGACTCGAAAAAGTTCCTACCTATGGGTTTTTTAGGTTATCTGAGACGTGCACCCTCCGTATTTCGAACATCCAGTCGCAATGCGAGGGGTCTAGATACGGACGGCTCCCTACGCGTAGCTGAATCTTTATTCCTGAACTCAGTGAACACCCGTGAATGTTTAATTATCTTGATGAGATAATATCACTTTTACACGAGGTTAAATTGAAGATTATTAAACTCCCCTGACCAATACGTCGCAGAGAGAATAGAATAGTCAAAGTGCCTATTCTATTTTTCAAAAGATAATTACTTGAAGTGAAGTTGGCGTAGTGCGAGGAATAGTCAAATTCTCGATGAATCTATTCTTGAAACTCACGTACAGTAATTACTTGCTTGTTTCCGAGTGAAACAAGCACAAGTTGAAGCTAATTACCGATGCTTGACGAGCAGACTGTTTGGCATAAAACGGACAAAACCGAAGATGAAATTTACTCGAAGAGTAAATTGAATTTGGAATGACCAGCACGATTTGGTGTTCAGGACTGATAAAACTCTCTCTCAACAGAAGGTTATGATAGAGAATAGAATATTCTAGAAGAGAGTGTTCTATTTTTTTTTATGGTAATCACTTGAAACGATGTCCGCATAGTGCGAAGAATATTTAAATTCATCGATGAAGCTATACTTGAACTCGCGTAGAGTGATTACTTACTCGTCTCGAAGTGAGACGAGCACGTGGTGACTCTAATGATAAATGCTAGAAGAGCTGTTCATTTTGTGAAAATGAACAAAACTGAAATTAAAAAATTACTCTAACAAGGAAAGTACTTGAGGTGTCCCTCTCCGATTTTGTTGAAACTCAAGTATGTTATAGAGCATTGAAAACTAAGCGACACGTATTTTTTTTTATCGGCGGAAAAACGGTTTCAAGGGGTGAAACCACCCCCTAAAGTTACACATGTCAAGGGGCGATTTTGCAGTTTCACATAGAAGCAGTGCATCGATTTTGATGAAACAAAGATTAAAATATTTCTTGTACGAAGAAATGAAGAACCCACCAGATAATGAAAAAAAATATATATTTCAAGGGGTTGAAACACCCTCGAACATACACTTTTTGCTCCCTACATTGAAAATTTGCGAATCGATTGGAATGAAAATTATGCTATTATGTAGCGGAAATAAAATTAAAGTTGACGTGTTTTTGTATTTGTGCGAGAAAAAATGTTTAAGGGGGTAAACTACCCCTATTTAAGTTTTTACATCCCAGGTGTCTCCTGGTCATCCCAAATGTGCTTGCCGATACGAACTCTTCGGCGGAAATAAAATTAAAGTTGATGTGTTTATGTATTTGTGCGAGAAAATTTGTTTAAGGGGATAAACTACCCCTATCTGAGTTTTTACATTCCAGGTGTCTCCTTCCCATTCCAAATGTGTTTGCCGATATGAACTTTTCTCATTAAGCTAAAATTAATGTTTCACCATTTTTCTGTTATTTTAAGGGGTACAAACTCCCTCGAACATTTACGTCATGCACCCTACATTGGACACTTGCGAATCGATTGGAATGGAAATTATACTGTTTTATAGCGGAAATAAAATTGAAGTTGACGTGTTTTTGTATTTGTGCGAAAACATTTTTTAAGGGGGTAAACTACCCCTATTTGAGTTTTTACATTCCAGGTGTCTCCTTGTCATTTCGAATGCGTTTGTGGATAAGAACTCTCATCAAGCAAAAATCAATGATTCACCGTTTGGTTTAAATTAGTACGAATACTCAACGGCGTAGACTATCCTTTGTAGCCCCTTTTTTAATAGATATTCAAAAGTTTCCGAACCACTGCCAAGACATTTTATGATGTTACGATTTTCGTATTTAGATAAACTTACGCATCTACGAGAAGCACAATTAGGAGGGATTATACTATACATCATTCGCTAACACATCCTTTTTTTATATAATTTTCCTCACTTTTTCAGATATCACTGTGGGAGTATTTTTTTTATTATTAGCATAAACACGTCGTTTATATACTATTAAATGATATTACCCGTAATAAAGTGACTGGTTTTAATGGAGGAACTAATTTCTCTGTATAGATTTTCAGTTAAGTGTTACTTGTACCTAAAACAAATGTGCTAGATTCTTTGAAACGGGAACCTTAATAGTATATTTCAAGTGAATCATTTGCTTCTTTCTAAAGGATCATATGTGTATGAGCACTTTTGACGTACATACTTTATTTACATAGTAACTTTACTCTACACACGCCATCATCATCATTTGTATACATGCTCATTATCTACTGTCCGTTGTTATCGACTGATAGCCACAATCATGGTTCATAGACCGAGCAAAAATGCTAGTCATCGAAAAAATTCTGATAAGCATTGCCCGTGACATCCACGTAGTGTCACCAAACAGCAAAGTGTTAGTAACGAATTTAGGTGGTAAAACGTAATAGTACTGAAGTTGTAAATTCCCGAATTACGGATAATAATACGAAGGCACAATCAAAAGTGTATATTGACGGTCAGGCATATAGCTATACGGCTAATATTGAAAATATGCTCTTGCAGCAACGTGTGAAAAAGTGAGGAAAATTATATAAGAAAAGGATGTGTTAGCGAATGATGTATAGTATAATCCCTCCTAATTATGTTTCTCGTAGATGCGTAAGTTTATCTAAATACGAAAATCGTAACATCATAAAATGTCTTGGCAGTGGTTCGGAAACTTTTGAATATCTATTAAAAAAGGGGCTACAAAGGGTAGTCTATGCCCTTAAGTATTCGTACTAATTGAAAAATACGGTGAATCATTAATTTTAGCTTGATGAGGAGAGTTCTTATCGACAAACGCATTCGAAATGACAAGGAGACACCTGGAATGTAAAAACTCAGACAGGGGTAGTTTACCCCCTTAAACAAATTTTCTCGCACAAATACAAAAAGACATCAACTTCAATTTTATTTCCGCCATAGAACGGCATAATTTTCATTACAATCGATTCGCAAGTTTTCAATGCAGGGTGCAAGACGTAGATGGTCAAGGGTGTTTCGACCCCTTAAATAACAAAAAAATGGTGAAACATTAATTTTAGCTTAATGAGAAGAGTTCTTGACATGTGTAACTTTAGGGGGTGGTTTCACCCCTTGAAACCGTTTTTCTGCCGATAAAAAAAAATATGTGTAGCTTAGTTTTCCATGATCTATAACATACTTGAGTTTCAAAAAAATCGGAGGGGGACACCCCGAGTACTTTCCTTGTAAGAGTAATTCGACGAAAGATATGACCAGCACGAAATGGTGCTCAGGACTGATAACCTCTCTCGTAAAAGCACAGCTTTTATAGACCTGAGAGTACAAGCACCACGCTCGTTACCCGAAGTGGGGCAAAATTGTGAGCTTCCCTACCCTATTTGGAGTGGGGAATTCCTGGTATTGCAAATTGTTTAAATTTAAGAATCTCTTTTATTCTGTCGCGTATCGTCTTGTAGCTTTTATTCTTATCCCCTCCCTCATGGGGCAAGATGGACGCAAATCTGTTGTGGTCTCGTGGTATGAAGAGGCGCGGAATAATTTCTCCCGAGCACGCCTGGCGAAAGACAACCTGGAGCGCAATGCCCGCGTCGCCGATCGCGCGGTGCACAGAGTATACCTCCTTTCGCTTACTCATGCTCCTTTTGTAACGATGGCTCGAAATCCGTCCCGTTACAATATATTATCACCGCAAATTTGAAGAAGCGCGATTCGGGAACGAAAATAAGACACGGGGCAAAAGAAAGTTATATTAAATACGTGTTTATTCTCGATAGGAGAATCGGCTCTCGGAGCGAAGTCGCAAACAAAAAGAATAACCAAAACAAAACAAAACTCGCAAAAAGGGAAGTCGCAAACAATAATAATTCTCAGAAGAACTCGCAAAAACGGGGGAATCGCAAACAATAATAATTCTCGGAAAACTTGAAAAACGGGGGAATCGCAAACAATAATAATTCTCGGAAAACTCGCAAAAACGGGGGAATCGCAAAACAAGAATAATCCTCAGAAAACGCGCAAAAAGGGGAATCGCGAAACAATAATAATTCTCGGAAAACTCGCAAATCGGGGGAATCGCAAAACAATAATCGCAAAACGGGGGAATCGCAAACAATAATAATTCTCAGACGAGTTTTGAGCGCCAGCTATTCTTTTGGCATAGCTGCCTTTGACTACACGGGGGGAATACAAGTCTCGCGGGTAGCTCAGGGTGAAGGTTCGCCGACCGCTATGGCCTCTTACACTGTACCTTCGCTCACGCCGGGAATACAAGAAAAAGGGGAATTGATCACGTGATTTGCCGCGATACAGATGGAGAGGGCGGGTGGTGGGGGAAGCGGTGAAGCGTTGCGGACTCGATATCCTTTTCGCAAAAATTACAAGGGGAAGGGACTCAGCAATGCTCTCCTCCGAGTGAGGGGACTAGCGGGGGCCAGATACTAACGCGTGGGGGAAAATCCGCAATGCGACACTCGTGGAACGGAAAAGGGGGGGGGGGGGAAGCACTAATGCACGTAATTTTCGCAAGGGAAATAATAGATCCTCACAGCACTGCACCGTCGTTGAAGAGGGGGAAGGCAAACTCAAATAAACGGTACTTACGGCACAAAAAATTGGAAAATGATTGCAAGCTCGCGGAAGTCCTGCCGAATCGTAATGATCGAGGGCACTCGCTCGTTCTATTCCTTTTCGCACACTTCTTCTCACAATATCAACTTGCCTCATTCACTCCGCACAAAAACACACACGTCTTTACAATACGAATCTTGGTTTTTTACCCGTCACTCTTTTTTCCTTATTAACTACGCTATAAACTATTTATTCTAGTGCTCGACCACGCCGGTCCTATGGTCGCCGCGAAGTGAGGTCCTTGCCTCGTGGTTTTTCATCCTCGCAAAAGCGGCTTTTCTCATTGGCCCGTCGTACGTGGCGTGATTTCTCGCCACGAGCTTCGGGATTAATCACGCGTGGCGCAGCACCTTCCGGGATCATTATTGATTGGGATATCGATCGGGGGCAAAGGCTATAGGTCAGGGGCGGGGAGGGAAGGTTTGCAATCAGAGCAGTGGGTCACGGTTCTCGTAGGATGGCAGCACGGTGGCAACGAGGAGCGTCCGTGTGAGCGACACGGTAGATCGGGAGACGGTAAGTAGGGATCAGGGTGGGGGGCAGTGAGGGTCGGCGTACGCGAGATGTCGCCGGCTGGTCATTTGCCGTGCGTAACGATGCTGTACATGCCTGTGGGCCGGCCCGCCGATGTGACTCACAATGACATTCGTACTGATTACACGAAGGATTACGGATGGCCTCGAGTCCCTTTGACGACGCTCTTCGGCTTTACTATGCGAGACTGATGACTGGGATGGTCGTCTCGGCGGTTGCGGGTACTCGTGGGTCCATCGTTTAGGTTGTTTGATGGATCTTGATGAATCCTTCGTGGCGGTTCTCAATTTTCGTGAGTTGTTTGCACGCTGGCCGTGCACGGCGAATAAAAAGGGAAAAAGGTCAGGGAGAGAAGCGAAAGGGGATAGATACTACGAAAAACAAAGGGGGGAAGGAAGAAGAAAAAGGGGGAACCAGAGGCGCACGCGCGAAATATTATTTAAAAAAACTTAAGGGGTTGCGATAAAATCATACCGTTTTCTTATAACTAGACTTACGTGCTAAATTGCGGTGCTGCGGGGAGACTTCGGGGAGCGCGCTGGGGAAATTGTGACACAACGTCACAATATATATATATATATATATATATATATATATATATATATATATATATATGTATATATCCGGAGGTGAATATAGAAAAAAAGAAAAAAGATACATTAGTTTTCAACGTTTTTATATGTGCAACATTTTTATTATTATTTCGGTACTCACCAGTCTTCGAAAAATCCTTTATTCTCCTGCTCCTCCTCCTCCGAGGCCGCTTCCTCGTCTTCCTCCATCGGTTGCGGCCAGGGCGGTGTGGGGTCGAGAAAAATCGGGGCATCGTCTGGTATGGCTGGTGGGGGTCCTGTGCAGATTATGCAGCTCCATGCAGCTCCATGAGCCCCCTCGACGCAGCCGGCATGGCGTACGACTCGAGATCGGGGTGGGGGGCATGATCACCGACTCTCTTAAACCACCAATAAAAATATTGATGGTTCATCACGATCATCGTCGGACAATCGTTAATGACTATAACACCCCCCTCGACACCACCCTCGTCGTTCGCCATGCCACGTCCACGTACAGAAGGGGTTCGAGCTGATTATTAATCATGGCAAGAAGCTCGGCCCCACTACCCCATTCCTTGGGAACCACGCAGGAATACACGATGTAAGCACCTGTAAGAGACAAAACAAAATTGCAATAATATGAAAAAGAATAAAGAAAATGGAATAATACTAATAACAAAAAATCACACTTCACTTACCTTCTATGTTGTAATTCTCCATGTTTTTTTTAAATGATAAAAAATCGCTGGGTTTTTGGAAAAACCGAACGATGCTGTAGCGTACGAAAATTTTTGTAGAATGAAGTAGTCTGCGCGAAAAACTTAGAGATTTTTCCTTGAGAAGGACCTTCCCCCCACCCTCGACACTGACGAAAAGAAAAGAAAGATATTTTGGGAAAATAGCACATGTGAAAGACCTTTTCGCTGAGAAGCGCTTCATAAAGTATCTTTACAATATCTACAGTTTTTATTAAACGGAATAACACCATAAAAATCATCGATAGTGAAACCGACACCTGCTTGAACAATTTCAAGAGCAGAACATTATTCCATTTCACCATCGAGATGACAATTGTTGATATTTACATTTTTTAATGTTGCAGATTCAAAATGTTCTATATTAATTATTGTTTTCGAATAACCAATAATATTGTGAAGCCATTCTTTTTTCATAGACCCCGTAATGTAGATGGCATTTTTATATTTACCATAATATTGACAATGTCATCAAGTTTTTTGTACGATAATCCACCACGATAATCGACAATATAATCAGCCGCCTTGGCATGTTTCCACAAAAGCGTGTGAAATTACGCAACTATTAGGAAAAAAGGTTTTGTTAGAATAGGCCGGGCGGCATAATTAAGCGGGCTGTCGTGTTTCCGTAAGAACGCAACGCGATGTCATGTATCCTCAAGATGTGAAATGGCTGAATTATTTATTATAGAGTTTTTCTTGGAATACGTTTTCCACAAAAAGCGTGTGAAATGACGGAACTATTAAGAAAAGAGATTTTGATAGGATAGGCCGGGCGGCATAGATAAGCGCGGCGTCGTGTTTCCGTAAGAATGCGGCGCGGTGCCATGTGTCCTCAAGATATGAAATGAAGGAATTATTATATCATAGGATTTTGTTGGGATAGGCCGGCGGCATAATTAGGAGCGATGTCACGTTTTCCACGAAAACGTAGCGCGGTGTCATGTTTTTCACGCGAACGTATGAAATAATGATGTTGAAACTATTATTATAATTACGGACTTTTTTGGGGGTAGCCTAAACATTGAATGTTTCAACATAGGAAAAAATATATAAATATAAGGCCAACTCCGAATGGGGTGGCATTCATGCACAATCATTGACATCGTGAGTCTCGGTAGAAATCAACCATCATGAATAGAGAAATGTATTCGATTCTTGTTGAGATGATGGAAAACGCTTACGAGCTGTTACGCACACTAGACCCTGGACAACCGAGTGATAAAATTTCCACTGGCTGGACGAACATCGGACTTAAAAATATTGAATTTTTCAGCAATATCCTGAAGCGTCCACACCTGCATGCGAGTGAAAAAAAGCGAGTGACAAATACAATTTCACTTTTACAATCGTGGTTGGTGAAATTTCAACAACAACAACAACAGAATATCATCGTTGGTGGCAATATCAGCAACACTGTGAGCAATATTAGTGATCGTGTTCAATGGGATGATGTGGAAAGTGTGTTCAAGTGTCGAATTCGCACCAGTGTCGTAACAAATATACGCCACCTCGATTTACAACAGTTATTGACGCGAAGTGCTTGATCAACAAACGGCTAAAAGATGCTCTATAAACTGATGGTGTTACCATCAGTTTATAGAGCATCTTTTCATAGACGATTCGTTTAATTGCGATAGAAAATAGCATCGATATGGATGTCGACAACGATGGTGATGATGATGATGATGATCAACTTGATGCTCGTACTGCATTTCACTTTGCTTGGATCCGTAATCTATCTCGTTTTTAGTAAGTAGCCAATTATCGAATCATAAAACTGCAAAAATTTTGTGTCATCGTTATTTATGTCATTTTCAAGCCGAGTCATCATACAAAAATCATATTCAGGATTGTTTTGCAACGAATAAAACGGAAAAAAAATTACCCGATGATGGAGATAAAATTGTTAAATTAAAAAATCACCGCTATAAAACATTCGTATCGTTCACCATCTACGCCGATCTTGAATGCATTCTCGAGCCAATGGTTGATAGAGTGCAAAAGCACATACCACAAAGCGTCGTATATTACATTCATTGTGCCTTTGATGATTCTCTTTCTGAATTTTATTTAAACGCGGTTCCAATTGCATTGAGTGGTTTATAAATTAATTGAAATCCACAGCAGAAGTCGTTAATGGCTATCTGAGGAAAATCGTGCCCATGGAAATATTGAATGCAATTCAGCAGTAACAATTTAGGGGGGCAACAGTTTGCTATATCTGTGAGGGGACATTTCCGCCGGATGAGGTTAAGCATCGTGATCATTGCCACTGTACTGGTAAATATCGCGGTGCTGCGCATGAGAGTTGTAATTTGAATTACACTAACTCCCATGATATACCAATTGTGTTCCATAATTTATCCGGTTATGATGCACATTTCATAACTCGAGACTTAGCAACATCATTCGAGGTGTCAGTCAAGCTCTTGCCAATAAATAAGGAAAAATATATTTCATTTACGAAGCAGGTCAAAGGCAGATGAGTGAATTTGCGCTTCATCGACTCGTTCAGGTTCATGGCGAGCAACATAGATAAACTATGATCATACCTCAATGACTCAGATAAACTTTGAACACATACATTTTATGATAATATCGACGAATCCAAGCTTGTGACGCGTAAAGGTGTATTCCCATATGCGTACATCGATAATTGGGCGAAACTAAATGAGAAACAATTACCGGATAAAGAGAAGTTTCATTCAAGATTAAACGATGCCAATATTTCCGGTGAGGACTATGAGCATGCCAAAAACGTATGGGAAAAATTTAATTTAACAACCCTCGGTGAGTATTCCGATTTATAGTGAAAAACGGAGGTATTACTCTTGGCGGATATTTTCGAAAATTTCCGCCGTAATTGTTTCTCGACGTACAACCTTGATCCTCTGCATTATTATACAGCTCCAGGGCTTGCTTTTGATGCGATGCTCAAATGCACAAAAGTCCAGCTTGAATTATTAACTGACATTGACAAGGTGGTGTTTATTGAAAAGGTATTGGAAGCAGAGTAGCACAGTGCTCGTGACGTCTCGCAAAGGCAAACAATCCTTACATGGACGATGATTACGATCCAAGGAAAGAGACTTCATACCTCATGTACGTCGATGTAAATAACTTATACGGTGCTACGATGACCCAACATTTGCCCACAGATTCTTTTGAATGGGGGGGAAATACACAGTTAAATGTATTTTCTATATCGGATGATTCTCCTTTGGGATATATTCTTGAAGTAGATCTCGAGTATCCCGAGGAGTTACATCCTATACATCAAGATCTTTCACTGTATCCTCAACACTTCACACCGCCAAACAGTAAATACTCAAAGTTAGTGCCAACTCTTCTCCCGCGCGAGAAGTATATAATTCATTATAGAAACTTGAAGCAATGTCTGAATTAATTAATGAATAATGCAAATTAATGAATAATGCAGTATTTGGAAAAACTATGGAGACTGTGAGAAAACATAAGCGGTGTGGTTGGTGACGGAGTGGGCAGGGCCATACGGTGCAAGATCACTCATCGCAAAACCGAATTTTCATACCTGCACCATATTTGACAAAGTCATGGTGATTGTTGAAATGACTAATCTTAAGGGGGAAAATAGGGTTAGACGGTTCAAAAAATCGATTTTTTTTTATTTCATAAATTGTTAGCAAAACTATTGAAAAATACGTTCCCAAAATTTTAAATGAAAATTCCGAATCGTTCTATTGTTATAAGCCATTAAAGTGAGTAGCTCTTCTTCAGGCCCCGAGCGCGCCACGTGTATAACCGAGCGGTCACTCAGGTACCCATTTACTTACTTCCTGGCATGTATTTGGGGGGTCACAGATACTAAGTAATATGCCAGAAAATGTCCTTTTATGTATTTTCACAATAGAAACCTCAGGTAGAAATTACTAGACGCATTGTAACTTGGTATCTGTTGAAAACGAAGCGGTGGTTTTCATCAGTTTTGTACAGACTTCTGAGCAGTGAACATCAAGTTTATAAGGAAAATGTCTACGTATCCGAAAAAAGATCATAGTGTACCTTCTCGTACTGGTAGACCACGTAAAAGATCTCTCCACCGGAATCAATTTTCTAACAGTGAATCAAGTAAATGTGATAAAAATGACGAAAGCATTAGTGCAAAAAAACTTTCAAGTGCTACGAGTGAAGATGTAATTGTTAATCCTTTACATTGTTATCGAATTATTGAATTTAACACCGTATTGCAATGTGAGATCCGCGTGAGATGCCGGTAAAAGATGGTTTCCGCAGAGTGACCGAAGCGCGGGTTAAACAGTAATAATCACTGTATTCTCACAAAGATTACAATAAACTTAAAGTACGTCAATGGTATAAAGTATATAAAGGTGGAAAGAATAGAATGTACGTTGGATGTGTGTGTGAAGAGCGTGATGAGTGTGGTGAGTGTGTGGTTGAGTGTAAACTAAATGTACGGTAAGAGTGTGAGTTGATGATGCGTAGAACACTGATAACTGAGATCACGGAGAAGTTAAGGTTCCCGTGAAATACTGAGTGACTGAGACGGCTGCAAGCCGACACGTTGATTTTCCGCGTACCGAGGAGATTACGTGAATACGATCATCCCTTAGCGAACGACGGAGTGAGGTGAGTTGAAGTAGCGCGTAAGACGTGTAAACGGTCCGAATGCTATAGAGTGATTGCCACAGGGACGCCTGTTGCCGGGCGCGCGCGCGCCAAGCGCGACGGAAGAGAAGAGAGAGAATGCTCGAGCCCCGTGACGTGCTGCCCTCGCGACTGGTCGAACCCTCTCCCAAACATTCTCCCCGCCATCAGCAACTTGTTGCTGATTAAGTTGAGTGTAAGTGCGTCCCGGGAAACAAGGCGAGTTTGACGGTTGGACGTGTCAGTGTTGTGGTGGACGTCTTCAAGGTGACCACACGGTCACTTCGGTGCCAACGGCCACTTCGCCGAAGGCGACCGTTCGTCTGTGATGAGCACCGGTGACCCAACGCAAATCTCGTTGTTATGGTGATGCCACTTCGACGTAGCGAGTTGTTGATTGAGGTAGTGGGTGGCCCACTGCTTCCAGAACTGCTGCACCTGATGTTGGATGAGTCGCCATCTTGCCCTAGCGGTGAGCGTTGATTGCCCAACCGATGCTTCGGGTAGAGTTGTGAGTGGTTGGCCGATGAGAAAATGTGCTGGAATGAGTGAAGCAACGTCGGCAGGGTCGTCGCTCACCGGCTTCAGCGGCCTTGAGTTGAGAATGGCTTCGATTTGAGTGAGCAGAGTAGAGTATTCCTCGTAGGTGAGTGCTGTCTCCCCGAGTGTCCTCTTGAGGTGATGCTTGACTGATTTTACCGCGGCCTCCCATTTTCCCCCCATATGAGGAGCTGCCGGTGGGTCGAGATTCCATGTGGCCTTGTCATTGAGGAAAACGTGCAATAACCCTGAGTGCTCCTGCGTTCCTTGAGTGAACATGTTCTTCAATGATTTTTACGCACCCACGAAATTCGTCCCACAATCCGATCGAATAGTGTGCGGAATGCCTCGTTGAGCGGTGAAACGACGATACGTGGCAACGAAGCCTTCGCTCGAGTAGTCGGTCACAAGCTCGAGATGCAGCGCTGATGTGGTGAGACAGACAAATACACAAATCCATCCTTTATGAGTTTTCGCCCCTCGTCCTGTCCAGGACTTGAGAAGAACCGGTCCAGCGAATCGACACCGGTACTATGAAAAGGTCGCGCGGGAGTGACTCGCGAGAGAGGTAGTTGGCCCATCAGTTGATGGGCACGGATCCCCCTCTGGCGAGCACACACCACGCACCTTAGAATATGAGTTTTGACCAGATCCCTTCCTCCGATGATCCAGTATTGTGTCCTGGTATGAGCTAAGATGAGTTGCGTTCCTCCATGAAGCGTTGCGTTGTGCGCCTGACGGATGATGAGTTCGGCAAGTAGCGAGTCCCGGGTCAAGATCATCGGATGCTTGCTCTCGTAACTGCGCGAGGTATTCTCCAACCTCCCTCCAACCCTGAGAATTCCCTTTTCGTCGATGAATGCTGTCAACCGGTGGAACACGTGCGTGGCCGGCAGCTGAGTTTGAGTAAACAGACACTTGAGTTTTGACTGAGTGTCACGAGTCCGAGGGAAAATTCGGAAACCCGAGAAAAACAAAATTCCGAAAACTGCGATTTACGCGCACACACGCACGAAAGTCTTAACTGAGTGTCACGAGTCCGAATGAAAATTCGGAAACTCGAGAAAAACGAAATTCCGAGAATTGCGAGTGACGCGCACACACACACGAAAGCCTTAACTGAGTGTCACGAGTCCGAATGAAAATTCGGGAACTCGAGAAAAACGAAATTTCGAAAATTGTGATTGACGCGCACCCACGCATGAAAGCCTTAACTGAGTGTCACGAGTCCGAATGAAAATTCGGAAACTCGAGAAAAACGAAATTCCGAGAATTGCGAGTGACGCGCACACACACACGAAAGCCTTAACTGAGTGTCACGATTCCGAATGAAAATTCGGAAACTCGAGAAAAGCGAAATTTCGAAAATTGCGATTGACGCGCACGCATGCACGAAAGTCTTAACTGAGTGTCACGAGTCCGAATGAAAATTCGGAAATTCGAGAAAAACGAAATTTCGAAAATTGCGATTGACGCCACACACGTACGAAATGATAGCGAGTTTCCATTCTCGAACCGAATGGAAATTCGGAGACGTCGCGGAATGATTTTCAATGGCGAGTTACGACCAGAACAAAAAATTACGAAAAATTCAGAAATATGGAAAAGTTCAATTTATAGTTGCGTTAGTTGCGTTAGTTGCAATAGTTGCGTTGTCAAAAAAAAGAAAACCGAAATTAATTCGAAGTTTCGAAAAGTCACGACCTCTAAAAACAAGAAAAAACCCGAGATTCACGTTCGGAGATGAGTGTCACTTTATGAAAATAAGAGTTGGAATGGTTGAGTGTCACTGAGTGATGGCGTCACGAACAACGCGCGCGAAAATTCAAAAGTAAGTACACGTTAGCGTGAGTGAGTGCCACTGACGCGCGAGAACGTTGTGCAGTTCGAGTTGAGTTTCACTGCTCGATTGGTCGAAATAATTTTCCGAAATAATATTTCGAGAAATATTATTCCGTCACGAAAGTTAAACGTGATAGTTTTCGACACCGTGTTGAAAAAACTGTATGTCTCGAGCCTTAGGTTTGTTTACTTTTCGACGCTTGAGCGCGCGAAGACCTTGGCCGAGAGAGACAGCACGACGCCGGCTCTACTCGCGTTCACACACACGCGAGACCGTGAGCACACTGATTTTCCACACACGTTTGATTTGAATGCCCATTTCCTTTTTTCACGCACTTTTGAGAGTTTTCGCTGAGTTTTCTTTTCCCGAAGAAAAACCGCAATCCGCACTACTGTTTCACCGATCCGGCTCGAAGGACCAAATGTTGCGGTGTGAGATCCGCGTGAGATGCCGGTAAAAGATGGTTTTCGGAGAGTGGCCGAAGCGCGGGTTAAACAGTAATAATCACTTTATTCTCACAAAGATTACAATAAACTTAAAGTACGTGAATCGTGTAAAGTATATAAAGATGGAAAAAATATAATGTACGTTGGGTGTGTGTGTGAAGAGTGTGTGGTTGAGTGTGAACTAAATGTACGGTAAGAGTGTGAGTTGATGATGCGTAAGTAGTATTGGTACGCGTATGGCGCCCCCCACTCTCATCCCCACTCCTTCCCCCTCCATGCGGCCATCCCCACCACTCCAATTTTCTCCCCGCCTACTCAGAAGTGGGAAAATCAGAGCGATACGATGGGTGGTGGGGGAAGAAGTGAGGATGAGTGAGAGCACCATACGCGTACCATACCATTTTTCCAAGATTCTGGAAATGACGTCATTGTTCGCGCTTCCGAAGTCCACGGTATAATGAGCAGCCACACCTAGTAAAGTATCGAGAGCGACTTCCCCTCCCCCTCGTCTTTTATTAGTGCGCTGTCGGCTATTGTTTCGGCTTAGCAACGATGAATTCTGGATATAGCGGTACGAAGCAGGGCGATAAATGAAAAAGATTTTTTCAGTTTTTCGTTTAATTTTTAAAAATTACATGAAATACAAAAATTGTTTATTTATTGAGCGAATCATTTTTCGCGAATGTCGTCTTCGGAATCCAAGCCGATATTAGGATAGTCTTCCTCATTCTCGAACGGATGCTGCTGAAGCCATTTCTTTATTTGGCACGCGTTTTTCAAGGCACATCGTAATGATTTCGTGCGCATTAAGCCATGGCGTATGCACGTACGATATGCCAGTGGTAAAAATCTGAACGGGGGAGCTTCTTCTTCCTCTTCAAGGTTGATTACTTCTCGCCCCGTGACATTTTGTAGGAGCAGTGCCTTATCGCGTCCGCGGGTATAAATTCGCTTCGATTCTCGAGAGATATCGCGTAAATTCGCATATACCTGCTCGAGCGAAATCTCACCCTCGCACCACTCAAGTCCGTGATAAACTTCGGCCAGAAAGCTATTTTGGCGCCTCGATTTTTTGTCCACTTGCGTCATCCATTTTGCCCGCAGTGTCGTCATACCATAGCACTGACGTGAGATGAGATTTTTTAGCCGCCGGCCGTAATTTAATAACGTCCCAATGTACGCGCGATACGCGTAAGCGTTATTTGGTGGTGAGACGAGTTTTTGATTCAAGTATACATCGACTTGATTAAACATTGAATGCAGCAAATTATTTACCGGTCCGACAATTGGCTCTTTAGTGGCTGTCGAACTAGATGCACTAGATACAAGAGGTTCTTTTATCTGCACGCGAAGACTAAGCATGGTGTGAGCGAGATCAATATATTCATCTCCTTGTCCGGGAATGACAAATTCTATCGGTGAATCATCCGTCAACGATGAAATCGGTTTATAGTGCACCCAGTTCGAACCTTCGATCGTAGTTTGCGTTGGAGGTAATGAAAATAATTCGAGTTCCGATTTTAAACACTCGCACGAGTGTGCGTGTAAAAAAGCCATTTTTTTAATCCAAATATATCGGCAACAGTGCGCAGAGTTTTCTTCTTCTTCTTGCGTATCGTTTTCTTTTTAATGTTCTTCTTCTTCGTCTTTTTAGGAGACACTCGCCTCCTAACGCGTCCGCTGTTCGAATGACTGATTTGCGCAATTTTTCTCTTCTTATAGCCGGATCCCTGCATCATCATCTTATCAATTTTTTCCTCGGCTTTTCGTTTTAAGTTTCCCCCAGATTCGCGCACTCTCGTATGAAAAGAATTTTTCAGACTTATATTTTTATTCATCACATCACCAGCTATATTTACTCCTGTGCGCAAAGCCTCTTTATCGACAGCCTTGACACCTTTTCGCAGGAGCGGTAAAACCCGTCGAAAAAGCCCCCCGAGGAAGCTGCCGATACCGTAACCCCGTTGATTACGTGTGCCGATATAAACGTGGCTTACCCCCGCGTATCCTTGGCGCCCTAGGCCCGTCTGCTCCTGGTCGTCGTCGTCGTAGTACTCCATGAAGCGATTAACGAAAGCGTTTGAATTGCAGTGTCACCGTCAACGTTCCCTCCTCGAATGGTATAGGATTGCCATATCCATCCCTTATATCGATCTCGATCGTGTGAAAATTATTACGGATGAGAGGAATAAAGCGCAGAGAAGGGAAATTTTTTATTCTAGTCGAGCCGTATGCGAATGAACCATCGGTCTCGATAGGCACAACGCGTAACAGAGGCGTCTGCACATCGCCTGTGATATATGACTCGCAGATATCTGAATAAATAAACATGCTATTCGGAATTGCGCGAGCCAGCGATGCCGGTTCCGAGCCAATAAACGGCTGTGTTTTATTTGTCGTAAGATGCTCGCGAATTCCGAATCCTAGCAGTTTTCCTATAATCGGTGGCACGCTAAATTCGTGATAGAGTTGATCGCTGCGTATCCGAGAAACTTTAACGCGCCCACAATGTTCATGTTTGAATTCTAGGTGTTCTCTAATACCCGATAGCTCATTAATCGCATCCAACAATGCATCGATAGAACGATATACTCCGCTAGGCACCGGGGCTGACTCGTATGTGCGTAGCGTATGCTCATGTCTACCGGATTTATCATAGTCACCATATTCAAAATTTATAATATTGTCGAACCGGGGAATATGTAAAAAAGTCATAGGATAGCTAATTTCCGTTACTGAAACCCCCCACTCCCCTTCCAAACGCAATTGCCGCGGCAACTTTGTAATAAATTTTCTCGTGGTATTGCTGGGAAAATATTGCATGCTGCTGTTACTCGGCAGCACGACGAAGAAGCTGTTATCTTTAATCATACTCCTGTTTCGGACGCACGCTTTCTTTTGAACGCTTTCTCGCTCACCCGAGACAATTCTTGAGTATAAAAAATTCCGCCAATGAGCTCGTTATCGAGATCGCGTAAAATATAAACGAATGGAAGGCGGTTCGTAGATATACGATATATCTTGAATATTTCGTTGCTCCAACCCCGCTCATATGTTTTCGCGAACGCTGCTTTTGCGCTACTGATACGCACGAGATCACCAACCCTATATTTAGGCGTTTTAATTTTTGTTTTTTTCTTCGACGAGGGCGTGTATCGGCGAATGAGATTTTTTCGCGCAATAGCGGCATTTTCCAAATTTACCCCCGCAGGCTGCATACGTGTACCGCTATGCCTTGCGTGATTGTAAGCATGTACAAATTTTTGCAAAACATCTATATAGCGTTTGTTTCACGTGTACGTAAAATAGCGCCACATTCGCTCTTTCAGCGTACGATTGAATCTCTCGGCGATCGCTGCTTTAACATTAGGATTACGGGCAACACGAAAAGCGATTTGTTTTTTCTTCAAAAATTCCTGAAACGGAGCTCCGATAATTCCTTGCCTCGATCGCTTTGCAATTGATGGGGAACTCTATTGTTGCTACGAGCGAGTATACGAGCGAAAGCGCGCGATACATTTGCACTTGTTTTGTCGTGCAACGGCTCGACCCATGCATATTTCCTTAAAACATCGATGACAACTAACAGATAGACGTAGTTATCGTTGTATATCTTAATTGTGCGAAGATCGGCAAGATCAGCCTCCCATGAATCATCAATATTATTAACGTTGTATACTCGACGAGGAAATCACCTCCGTACGAATCGATGCATAGTATACGAATCCTGAGTTTCGAGCCATGGTAAAATTTTTTTTTTGCTAATTCTTCGATCGGTCATACTTTGTAAATGCTCTGCTCGCGAATAGGATGCCGGATGAGAGGGATCGAGATAAATCTTCTCGGGAGCCTTCATAATTTTAATGCTGACCAAGCAAATTGTTTCTGCCTCTTACACGGCGGTAGTAGTAGACCGCGACCTTGCTGCGGCCTCTTCTTATCGCCTTTCTCCTCCTCCTCCTCCTCTGAACCCGATACTATAATTGCCTCGCTGCTCACATCCTCGTAATCGCTGCTGCTGCTGCTGCTACCACCGTGGGGCGGTGATATGACACGTTTGCGCGGCGTTGATGCTCCGACGACTTTCTCTCGGAATATTTCGGGATTTCCGATAAATTCTTGCGGCGTCTGTATCTGTCGCAAGTGCTCGGCAAAGTGAGCTCTACCCGCGGGTTTTACTCGTTTTCTAGCTCGCATCGCGTCATTGATAAGATCGACAATGTTCGAATTTGGAATTCTTTTACCTCCAAAAGAAACAGCACCAGTCGCATCCCAACTAATATTTTTCTCCGCCAAAGCATTTCGGTGCAAATTGTGTAATAACAATTTTGCTTTCGCGCGAAATTTTTTCGGCACGCTATCGAGAATGAGCGTATCATTTAATCGTGATTTTGCAGCATGCGTTAATGCCGCATTATCTACTTCTAAATTTTTTACAGGTTCTTTCGACTCGATATTATCGCTCAGCTGTTTATTAGGGTCATCGTGCTGTGAGCGTAGAGCGAGTCGAAGAGATCTCTGAAGGACTTGAAGATAAGCAGACCACTTGTCTCTCTCACTCTCGTACGCCGCGGAGTTTAGTATTTTACTCATCTCGGCGTCCAAGCGAGAGAGCGGTGTGCCTACGGTCTGTACAGATTTGGCTGCTGCCGAGTCAGCTTTTTCTCGTTCGCCGAGACGATGTATATTATCATGTGGAATTAGAACCATTTTTCGAGCGTGCTCCATGTTTAATATAATGCAAAACGGTCGCAAGAAGTAGTTTGAGGAAAGCGCCGCTATTTTTAATAATTAGTCGCCTTTTATCCACCCAATTACCCCGTGTTTCAGCTAAACGCCGAAGAAGCGAAGCATGCCTCTGTGATCGATGTTTCTCTCGCGTGCCGAGGCTCACGTTACCGCGTAACACATTGAGCGCACACTCGCATATACCGCGTGTCAATGTCACGTCGGCTATACGTAAGACGACACGCTGCTGTTTTTGTGTGAGATAACACAATGCTCGCAACATTATTTTTTGCTTTTTACCGAGAGCTCCTCGCTCCCCCATTACAGGCGTATAACTGGTACGTTACGACTAGCGTCTCGGATTTTTATTTCTTTTCGCGGCGTATAAACGTAATGATATTGATCATCGGGAAATACGCAGGCGCGAAATCGACAATTGTCGGGTGTCGATTGTTTTAGATCGAGTAAGAGATAACCGTGAGGTGCTGAAGTTGCGTCAAAATATATCTCTTGTAAAAAACGTGGATTTTCCGGGCATACCTGACGCGCGAGATGCTGTATTTGAGCGCGATCACGCGGATTTTAAAAAACGACGATATAATTGGCGTTCAGGGAAATGTAGCGTTGCCCGTGCCCTTGATGAAATAAATTTTGCGTGATGTATATAATGCTTAAATTTTTATGATAGCTACCCTTGGTGAAAAGATCGACGATGCTATTATCCGAAGCTTCTCGCATTAGATCATCGATCACGATTAATTTTGGACGTTGATCATTCGAGTAGTCGGCGGCCTGAGGTAAACCCTCGCGAAATTCAATTTTATCGCCATACTCGGTATAACCGGGCTGCCATTCCGAGTAATAAAAAAGTATTCGTTCAAATCGAACATCGGCCATTTCACGCATATATTGAAAAAATTTGTTAACAAAATACGTTTTGCCACACCCAGAGGGGCCACATATCATAGAGGTCCATGGATGTTTCCACCGTGTTTCCATATCGTCGAGTGATATTCGAAACACAAAGTTTATTATTTCAATAAGCTGTCTCCGCGGCGGCGGCGGCCCGCGGTACAAGCTAATACCGCACGCGCGCGCGCGTGTCAACAAGCTGATTACGCGCGCGCCTTTTCAAGCTGATACCGCGCGCGCGCGCGCGTCTTATTTGCTTATATAGACGAGCACGCGGTAGTGTAATCTGAAACGTCACAATAAACGATGGATGCTTCGAGTATTTTTTTTTTTGCAAAAAGATTTTATTAAATATACTAAATGATGGTAATGATAATTATTTTGTACAGTTATAATTATTGCGAAAAAATTTCAATAAACATTCAGAAACACCGGATTGTTCGCAGGAATTTTTCTTATAATTTTTTTTTTGCCACTGTATTCGTCATATCGTTTTATTTATAAAACTGCGTGGAAGCGTCGGGTAACAAGGAATGCCGGGGCGCGCGGCGCGGGAGGCGAATCGCAACGCTCGAGAATAGTGTCCTCGCGATAGCAGCTTTGAGGAAGAGAAGGATGGCTGCAGCATAGGCGTAACCTTGCAGTACGATGCTTTAAAAAATATAACGCAACGCCGTAGTATAAGAATATTTTTATTTTACAAATAATATATATAAATGTGTACAATGTCTACATAGTCTGAAAAATATAACTTAAAGATATTGTTTATTAAAAATATTACAAATAATTGTCATTCATCACAAAAATCTATATTACATTTATTTTTTGCATACTATCATTTGTTCGTTCGTACAAATCCATACGGCAACGTACCATATTCTTCCTGGCGGAGACGCTTTACATTTACAGGAGCGCATGACTTTGTTTCTTCGCGCGATATAACTCTATGAAATTCTGTGCGACGAATCGCGTCGAATTTTATGGATGCCTCTCTATCACCCATCACGAATTAACGAATTGTCTCATAATTAACGTGGCGGCTATTTGCGAAATTTAAGGTGATGCCTTTAACTTTACACACTTCTGTCGTCGTACCGTCCGGTTTACGTATGATAAAAGCATAAAATTTCGGGCCACCCGATACAAACGAAGCAATATACGAGCCAACACCGTATTCGCTTAACTCGTCGCTAAGATCACCGAGAAATTGTCCGATCGGCGGTTCGTACTCTTGACTGCCCTCTCGGCTAACATAAATACATGAATCGGTATCGCAGTACAATACTCGCTGCCCGAGCACCTCGAGATATGTATATAATTTTAGCCGCGCCTGTGCTGTGGTATATGCCGCGATCACGACATTAGACGTCGGTGTTGGACGCATAGCCGAAGCACTGCTTACGTAATTAACGTACATTACCGGTAAAATTCCTACGACCTCGATTTCCGAACTCGTTAGTAAATCCATGAGCTCGCCCCGTGTTGAAACGATCACGGTAGCCGGTTGATTTTCTCGCTGGCCAAATTTACCCCAAAATGAATTTAGAGCTAATTTTGCGAGCGAACGAAGACCCGGATTTGCTTGCAAGGCATTAGCATCTAGGCGTATTCCCTCGGCTTCTTCATATGATTCGATAAAACGGTTTATAGCATCATCATCGTTATTATCAACGGCGGCTCCGCTTGCTTCTTGTTTAATTTTCAAAAAAGTATTAATATACTCGGCGAAAAGTCCGCCGCTTCGCGTCGCCGGATCATATCACGTTATTTCATACTGCTAGATTTCGTCAACGCAAATTATCGTATAACCGAGTGAGACTGCTTTTTTTAATTCATCTACGACCCATGTCCCCGCAAATGCTCGCGTGTTCGGATCTTCGTGCGTGCAAATTTCACTAGTATCCATTGTTTCGCAGCATGCCTTACATAGTGCGAATAACTATTTTCCATTAGTGCGGTAAGGCAATACCGGAAGATACAAATTTCGCGGCGCTAGTACAGTACACTTGACGAGGCCCTCGACACGCTCGAGATCGTTATTAGGACCGATTAGCTCGAGACATTCTTCCCCCACGTACAGTCGCGGATGGCCAATCGGAAATTTTCCCGTTTTGCATACCCAGGGATATAGAGAACAAACATCTACGTAGCGTATTTGTTCCCCATCCCCGACCTCGTACATGCTTACGAAATTTTCCGTTAGGCCACCGAAAATGCAGAGCGCGGGTCGAGCGGTGCGGATAACACCATGGGATGATTTTCAACGTACTGAATCATTTCGTTATTGCTCTTTAATAACTCATCATATTGACACTCCCATATTTCCTCTAATCCGTATCCTCGCGCTTTAATTCTACCCGATATCGCTAAAGTGCGCTCATACCGTTCATCCATCGTGTCACCGAATTTTAATCTCTTATCTCTGTTTACGCGATAACAACGAGGACAGCCGTGCCAGAAACAACCTTGAAACTGTAGTACGTGACGCGTATCAGCTGTTCGTAGTACCCGTCGACCGCGGGCAACCCCCCTGGTAAGCGATACTTTCTCGCGCGTCCGGCGTGAGCGATAACGACGGCTCGCTCTCGCTCAAGCCACACGAGCCACGAGACGGCCTTGCGCGATTGTTTATCCCCTCAGCGATAGCCACCAGGTGGTAATATAGCTATACGATCGGGCTTTAAAAAATGCTTGCGATATACCAGGGGTGTTAGTTGAAATTTGCCATTTTTCGATAAAGAAAACACTTAATTTTCAGAGGAATCTCAAAATTTTTTTATTCAAAGTATTGACCATTAGTTTCTACACATTTCGCCCATCTCTCAGGCAAATTAAGGATACCATCCCAAAAAACTTTTTTTCTTTCGAGGTAAACCATTCGACGAGCCATTTTTCGACTTCTTCAAAATTAGCGAAGCACTGCTCTGCAAGGGAGTGTCCCATCGATGCGAAAAGGTGATAGTCGGACGAGGCGAGGTCTGGAGAGTACCGCGGGTGTGATAATATTTCCCAATTAAGTGTTTTTAATGTGTCTTTCACCAGTTTAGCGGTATGAGACGGCGCGTTGTCATGTTGCAAGATAACTTTGCCATGTCTTCGGACCCATTCCGGTCGTTTTTCGATCAACGCATAATTCAAATTGATCATTTGTTGTCGGTAGCGATCACCGTTTCATCAGGTTTTAACAACTCGTAGTACACCACACCACACTGGTCCCACCAAACACAGAGCATTGTCTTACGGCCAAAGCGATTTGGCCTTGCAGTCGATGGGCCGGCTTCACCAGGTGTAAGCCATGATTTTTTTCGCTTCGGGTTCTCAAAATAAATCCACTTTTCGTCCCCCGTGACAATTCGATGCAGAAAAGATTTCCTTTCGAATCGTTGAAGCAGCATTTCACAAACGGTTTTTCGACTTTCCATTTGTCTATCGTTCAGCTGGTGTGACACCCATTTTCCATACTTTTGGATCTTTCCCATGGCTTTTAAACGTTGGCAAATTGCTCTTCGAGTCACATTTAGTGTTTCTCCCAATTTTTGTTGCGATTGGGTTGGATCAACATCCAATAACGCCTGCAATTCCTCGTCTTCGAACTTTTTCGCTGCACCAGGATGTTCATTGTCTGTCAAATCGAAATCTCCACTTTTAAATTGACGAAATCATGTCTCACATGTTCTAATCACTGGAGCATGTTCGCCATAAGTTTCTACCAGCAACCGGTGAACTTCAGCTGCTTTTTTCTTTTGATGAAATAAGAAAAGCAACGAATGCCGCAAATGCGATTTACTTGGAACGAAACTCGACATATTCCCTGAGGTAAACAAATATGACGCTATTGTTTTGGCGGAATGTGACTTGCGTATTTTTGTAGGTTTATGTCAATAGAAAAAAATGACATACATGCCAAATCATAGAAATGTATACATATTGCTAGCGACATCTACTGGTAAAACCGGAAAACTTCAACTAACACCCCTGGTACTAATGAGCACGCCGCAGCTATAGTACAGCTTTCGTCAAAAGGGCATACATTCCCGCTCGAATAAAAAGTTTTCGAAAAGCCAGACACGCTCGACGTAACACCGTCACGTCGTTGCGACAGTAGCGTAAAAATTCTTTCGAAAAATCAAATTCATAACCCGCACGACTCGACTCTTTGTGCCATGCTAAAAAACGTTCGCGATCAGCCGAGAATATCGTGTCGGGTGAATAAAAATTTACCGATGGTAATGGTCCGATATAATTTTGATTTTCGGGTCTATTGAATAAATGCGGGAATGTACCCTTCGTTACTATCGCCGCGAAGCCGAATGCTTTCGGTAGCGCACTAAGCGACATTGGAAGATAGTTTAAGCTATCAAGAAAAATGACATTTCCGACGCGCATTGAAATAATTTTTGTACCGCACATTATGAGCGAAGGCAACTGCGTCTTTTTATTTTCGATAAGATAACGCAAAATAAATTGGCCGTCAAACCCCCTAGCATTATGCGCAATACAAATAGTTTTCGCGAATTTCGAAGTCATAGCTAACTCCACGAGAGAAGCTATCGGTTCATTCGCAAATACAAATTCCCGTTCGCCGCAAACTCGGCAGGATGTCTCAATATTGACATCGTCTAGACATGTCAAGCATACCCTTTGTACCACGCATAGATTTGGCACGTGAACACGGGTTAAATTGTCGCCGGGTAAATGAGTATGTTGCTCCGTCTCGAAATCATAAAATAACAATTGCAATGATAAATCTTTTTTTAAATTTACTGCGGATAGACTGGCACTTTTAACCGGAGAGATGAAACAGTGATGACTTGTTGGGCGAGTACATCTACACGTGGTACAAAATATCAGTCCGCAAACATGAGTGCCCTTTGACGCGCTTTTCACGAGACGCGAGCAATTACGACAAATTTTTAATGCCTGGCAGACGCTCGACCCGCGTTTAATTTTGCAACCACGCACTGTTTGTTCTTTCGGCTGCTTGCGTAACGCAAAACACTCTGCTCCGACAAATGATCGATTACAATCGTGGCAATGCTTTAATACATCTCGCTCGTTTTTACAGCGCTCAGATTTACATCGAGAGCATTGTTTAGAGCAACGATGCTCGTACACTCGTGTATAGCGCGCGTTACATAATGTGCAAAATCCGCGACTCCCGAGCGCCCCGACAAGATTCAATATAGGTTGGAAATGATGCGCACGCTCGTAATCCAAAATATACAGCGTATGTTTAATGCGACCTATGAGCGTAATTACAGTATCGCGACCATCGTAAAGCGCTTGAGAACGTTTTCCAAACGAAAGAAATTCATATACCACGATCGCGATACCCTCGTAAGCGAAATATCCTTGAAATTTACGAATTTCGCGTAATCCGCAACCCCTTGATGGTAATTTTACTCGCGCCATACGCGCAAGTTCTAACGCCTCGGTACGTTGATAATCACGACACCCGTCGCGAATTCGCTGCCACTTTTTGTGTAAATCGACGCTTCGCAGCTCGCCGCGCTCGGCGTAAACGAGTGCAGTGACAAGGGAGCGCGGTAGACACAAATTATCGCGATCGTTTATAGACAAAATCGATCTTTTAGCCACGGCCTCGTGCGTGAGAGGAATACCCCCACCAGCACCCTGAACCCCGCGTACCACACAAGTTCTCATCTCAAACATGCCATTATCTATTCTAAATTCCCGAGCACTCTGCGCAATATTATTAATAAGTGCCCAAATGTCACCTGGAGTATATTCACGTACGGGACGAAAAGAGAGCCACGCAGGCCCGTTTGTGAAAGCCGGTGTCGTAAAAGTCATCCCGGCGTAATCATAAGGCTCGCACGATTCCGTAAGATGCGTGAGAATATCCCGTATGGCTCCTTCGAGCCATGGCAAATGATCGGCGCTCGCTGGTGGCTGACGGATGTGAAAAATCGTTTCACGGCCGCGAGTTTTAAATCGAGGGAAATAACAAGTTCCCCACGGATGATTTCGAAACGACGACCAGGCGGTAAAATATCCTCTCCGTCACCACCGCTGCCGCCGCCGCCGCCGCCGGTTTGATAAACTGTAACAAAATTAGATACCAATTTTTTTTTTATGGAAAAATGACAAAATGGCTCGTGTTAATTACTAATAAGCGTACATTTTTATCAATCGTAACCCTCCGCAGCACCAGGGTAACGATTACGCAGCTCGTCGTCCACGGGGCGTTGCCTGATCAAAAAGATATCCTCCAGAAATATCCGCGTTGTGTCCGAGGAATATCCTGTTTTTTTGTATGTAATGACGAGCTGTGTTTTCGCGACAATAATATTTAGATATATGATTCATTTACCCGAATCTGACTCCGAAGGTATTTCTTCTTCTTCTTCTTCTTCTGTTTCTTCTCGTTCTGTTTCGTATTCTTCTTCCTCCGAGCTGCTTGTGTCGGATGCTGCTATCGCTGATATTGGAGACGGTGACTCGCCTGAATCCGATGCTGGTCCGCAGGCCCCTGACGGCCCGGCTATTGCACCGTCAGGTTGATGAGACGGCCCCGCTATTGCAGCATCAGGTTCATGCATTGGTCCCGTTATGCGAACTGAATCGAGACCGTAAATTGGCCGTCGCCTGGTATCGATCCATTTGTTTTTGTGCGGATTATCATTGTCGCTAGAATAATACTCGCTCTCCGAATCCGTGCGGCCCTCCTCGACGAAATCATACGCGTCGGCCTCGTCAGAGCGCATGGCTTGATAACGCTTGACTGAATAATTACATCGGATTTTAGTAAAAATTAACAGCTAAAGCGTGATAAAATACTTACTTCGTTCTGCGAATATTCCCTGTAATTCGAGGTCTTCTGTCCAACGGCGTCTTTGGATCACTCTAACTAGCGAATCAATCAAAGGCTGCGCGTGAAACATTCCCGAATTATACGCGCAAAGAATATCACGTTTGGGACACGCGTACAGTGCGCCACGAATTTTTCGAAGCACCACGCGAGCGTCAAGATGCCACAGCATATCATATTGTCTAAGTTTCAGCTTTCGCGAAGCAGCGGTATCACGATTAATTAAAAACTTTATCAATCGTGCGAGAATATAACGAGGAATAATGCGCACCATGATGATGAAACGTTGGCGTCGTATCTCTCTAATTGACTAACGATTATGGATAGATGCGCTCGCATTTAAGTATGTAGAAGGTGCAAATCGAGCAATTTTGCGCCTCAAGAAACTAATGCTAAAAAGGATCGGTTTGAGGAGGGCGGGGTGTTACGATTCATAAGACGGACGTATGCGAGAAATTAATCCTCCGCTTATTGGTTTCGATTCACGCTACTTTGAGACTACGCATGTTTAAAATCTCTATATAGAGGAATCGATTTCGTGCTCTCGTGTTGATAATTATGCCCAGCTTTGCATTTTTTTATGGCGCGTGGCGCGAAGTGAAACCGCCGAGTTCGCGCGCGCCTGGCGCTATGAAATCTGATCCGGAGACGATTTTATTTTCATTGTGCGGGTAAGCAGAAGGTATGCGTGTGAATATCTGCGGCGGTATTTCAAAAGGAAACAGGGCGTCGATATTTCTAATTCTGCGATACCACTCATTGGTTCGAAAATCGGTGTTCTGGTGGGGGGATAATGCTTAAATGAGCGGAGTAACCGTTTTTCGCGTCATTCGAATTCGCGAACTCGAAACATCGACGAAATGGAGAGCACCGGGGTAATAAAAGTAGAGCGCCGCGCCAATTCACCGCATCTAGCGATGTGCGTTCTATACGGGATAAACAACTCGTTCGGAAAATTAATTACCGCCGGGCTCGAATTGTCGTTGGATAGCGGGATTCTAACTCCCGTAGTGAAAATATTGTCAAATTCTTTTTCCGGTATAACGCTTAGCGTAGATGAGTGGAATCAATTTAAAAACGAGTACCCTTGAATTACGCATTACTTCGACGTCTGGGGGAAGGAGGCTGAAAATATGTACGGGACTCGTACGATTCATGGAAAGCATTACGTGCTTCTAACATCGTGTTATCAACAGTCAGCAATCTGTTTGGGTAGCAACAAGGGGAGCACTGAGGGAAAAGGAATGGTCGCCGGGATGACATCAAACCATAGTCAGCAAAAATACTCCTCGAATATCGTGCTACAGCGTTCAACCTTCAAAAATCTCGTGGAAATAACTAGATGTGTAGATCTACATATCCAACGTCTGCTTCGCGACAGTTCGGCTGTTAACTTGTGTATGCGCGCTGTGATATCATATGTCAGAAAACACATAGGAGACAAAATGCATCGCGCAGCTACCGTGCAGTTTCTCGAATCGAGAGAGAATTATGAAAAAATACTCGAGCAAATGCGTAGCGAGCTGACAAATGCCTATCCAGAGTTTGTAGAAAACTCATTGGAATTAATTTTATCGTATATAACCGCGCAGTATCGAGATAAAATTTCGGACTTCGCAGCAACATCCGCTGAATAATTTTATAAAGCTAGTTCGGGAGTATGGAGGACTAATAATAATAACAATGATAATAATCGGATAAATAATTATTGAAAAAATGTATAATAGAAATCTCAATGTAAATATAATAAAATATAAAAGGAGAATAAAGTCGTCAAGATATCGGCAAATATGAGTCCTCGTGGAAGACATTCGTCAAGAGATATCAATATCCGTGCGCGTGGAAGACATTCGCAGTATCCTAATTCTGCCGAATCAGCAGGTATGCGAGTGGGGATTCGCGCTTGGACATACGGATGCTGAAGACACGCTGCTCATTGTTCGACGGAGATTGAAGCAGGAAAGTTCGTGCAAAATTTAAATTAAAAAAGTGAATTTAAAAAAATGGCCGGACGCAACAGCCATCGTAAGTGTTTGTGCTAAAATTTTCAACTAGGTGTAGTGCGACGTAATTTTTATATATTTATTGTGTTTTAATTATGTTCCAGCTATAAGATACGAAGATTACGTGTCGGCGACTAGCGGGTCGACACTCGACCAATTCACGACGTACCGGGTGGAGGTCGATGGTGAGGGCAAGCGGAAGGTATTGCCCCAATTCGATGTAGATGCGGCCATGGCGGCTGAGAAGGAGGAAAAAGAAGATCGGCGCGCCATGGCCGCCGCGGCTGCGGAGGGCGCGAAGCGGCTCCGCCGGAAAAGGGGTGCGGCGGAGGCTATGGCTGAGTGCAGCGGTGAAAAGGCAGCGTAAGTATGAAAAATACGACGAAAATTTATAATATTTATAATAAACAATTTATAATATCTGTAATTTATATTTCAGGAGGCGCTAACGTCGGCAAACTATATGAATAAATAAAAAAAATATACTATAAAAAAGTTATTTATTTCGCATTCCCCAATCCCTCATCCTCCGGCGCATTTTGGGGGTTGTCGTGGTCGTTGTCGTCGTCGTCGTCATCGTCTTTCGTCTTTCGTCGTCGTTGGTCGTCATTGGTCGTCGTTGCCCGTCGTTGGTCGCCGTTGTTGTCGTCGTCGTTGTTGTAGTCGTCATCGTCGTCGTTGGTCGTCGTTGGTCGTCGTTGTCGTCGTCGTCGTCGTCGATTCTTATCGACAAAAAAAAAAAAAGAAAAAAGAAAAAAGAAAAAAAAAAAAAAATGAACAGAAAAAATTAAAAAATAAAAAAGAAAAAAATGAAAAAATTACAAAAATTTGGGCATAAAAAATAAAAAAGATAAAAATGAAAAAATTTAAAAAATTTGGGCATAAAAAATAAAAAAGAAAAAAATAAAAAAACAATGAACATAATGAACAGAAAAAATTTAAAAAAATAAAATAAAATGAAAAATGAAAAGATTTTTAAAAAATTAAAAAAAAATTCAAAAAGGTACCCGTATGGCATCCTCGCTCATCCTCACTTCTTCCCCCACCACCCATCGTATCGCTCTGATTTTCCCACTTCTGAGGAGGTGGGGGGAAAATTGGAGTGGTGGGGATGGACGCATGGTGGGGGAACGAGTGGGGATGAGAGTGGGGGGCGCCATACGCGTACCAACACTACTTGCGTAGAACACTGGTAACTGAGATCTCGGAGAAGTTAAGGTTCCCGTAAAATACTGAGTGACTGAGACGGCTGCAAGCCGACACGTTGATTTGCCGCGTACCGAGGAGATTAACTGAATACGATAATCCCTTAGCGAACGACGGAGTGAGGCAAGTTGAGGTAGCGCGTAACACCTGTAAACGGTCCGAATGCTATAGAGTGACTGCCCCAGGGACGCCTGTTGCCGAGCGCGCGCGCGCTAAGCGCGACGGAAGAGAAGAGAGAGAATGCCCGAGCCCCGTGAGGTGCTGCCCTCACGAGTGGTCGGACTCTCTCCCAAACACACCGTATTTACAGCCTTATCGGATATGTTAATTTGTCGAAATTGTCGTCAGGACGTAAGGTTTACAGAAAGTGGAATACGTGGCCTCGATTTCAAGCTTGTTGTCAATTGCCAATGTGGTTCCAGACAAATACAATCAGGTCCTTACATAAACACTGGATTCGAGATAAACCATAGAATGGTGTTTATCATGCGGCTCTTGGGTGTTGCCCGAGAAAGATTAAATTTATTTTGTAATTATATGGACATTGGTTAGTTATATCTGAAGATACTTACAACTCAATATACAAACACATCCACGCCGCTGCGAAAAAAGTGTTCGAATATTGGTGTCGAAAAGCTGTGGCAGAAGAAAAAATTGAAAATAAAAAGCATGAAAGACTTGCTCAGAATGTTAATGTATCTGCTGATGGGACTTGGAAAAAACGAGGGTTTAAATCATTATACGGTGTAACAACTCTCATAGCATATTACAGTGGAAAAGTGATCGATATTGACGTACGGAGTAGTTACTGCCATGCATGTGCAATGTGGCAAAAGAAGCTAAAAAATTCACCAGATTATTTAGCTTGGAAAAAGGAACATGATGAAGAAACGTGCACAAAAACGCATGAAGGTTCTGCGGGAAGTATGGAAGTGGAATCAATTAAAATCATGTTTTCAAGATTTGAAGAATTATATGCAGTGAAATATGGCAATATGGTTGGCTGAGCCAACTGTGCCACGTAGCGTGTTTATTGGCAGCTAAGGTTCGAAAGATTCGGCCTAATTCTCTATTTGTTCATTCTACTGGATTAGCTTGGGGGTGTCGAATGGCTGTAAAGATCTTTCTTATATTTGCCGACGTAAGTAACTGATCCCATTTTTTCGACGTAAATTGAGTGCCTTGGTCACTCAAGAAAGCCTCTGGTTTACCTATTTTTGGAAAATAATCGTCTATCAAACAACCCCAGGTGCATTCCGCTGTGGCCTTCCGGAGTCCATATAATTTTGTGATTTTAGAGAAAACATCAACAACGGCTATAATGAACTTGTGTCCGCATTCACTCACCGGGAGAGGCCCATAAAAATCAAGGGAAACCAATTCGTTTGGTTTGCTTGGTACTGTTATTTGCTGTTCCGCGAAGCTACCCGGAGTGTAAACTTTATGTTTTTGACACTCATCGCAAGTTGATAATATTTTTCAGGTGGTTCGATATAAATTCGGATAATAGAAATCCTCCCGTAATAGGTAGTAGCATTTGCGTGAACCTGCGTGTCCGTATAAGTCGTGACAAGCCCGCACGAGTTCCCGTACCTCTGTTGCCGGTACAACAAGTCGCCCGTGACCGTGCGCGTTATGGTACAGTTGTGTACTTCTTACTGTAAAGTTGGTATTTTTTGGATCCTCACTGATGCGTTCCTTAATGGCCACGCACCGGGGATATTCTTTTTGTTTGTCCATAATTCTATGAATTAATTCACGGAAATCAGGTGGGAGTTCGCTATCGATTTGAAATATCCGAATTTCTTCTTCGCGTGGGCACCCCCTCTGGTCTGCTTAATAAATCCGCAACTGTATTTTTTTCCGGGGCAATGCTCTATCTCGGGATAATAGTCTTGTATGGCAAGTGCCCAGCGAGTAAGTCGCGCATGCGCTAAGCGGCATTGTCCAAGAAATGTCAAAGCCGCGTGGTCGGTAACGATTTTGATTCGACTCCCTAAGAGGTAAGTACCGGATTTACCCAACGCCCATACAATCGCGAGTAATTCTTTTTCGCTCGTCGTATAACGTGATTCCGCCCCTTTTAAAATTCGGCTCGCAAAATGGAGTACGCGATCCTCTCCATCGTCATATTTTTGGAACAAGACCGCGCCCAATGCTGTATCGATTGTGTCGGTTTATAAATAAAATGCTTTTCCGTGGAGGGGGTAATACAGTGTTACGCTCTCGCAGAATTTTTCTTTCACGGATTCTAACGCGGCTTGCTCGTTTTTTCCCCACTCCCAGGTTTGTCCTTTCCGGAGGAGGTGGAGCAAAGGCGTTGTTGACTCCCCGTGTTCACGCGCGAATTTGCTATAATAATTTATCAAGCTCAAAAAACCTCTAAGTTGCTTAATAATTCTTGGTGCTGGATAATCCTTAATCGCGATTATTTTTCTGGATCCGGTTTTATGCCTTCTGTAGTAAGGATATGCCCCAGAAATTTTACCTGTTGGCGGAAGAAGTGAGATTTATCTAAACTCAAGGTGAGTCCGTGCTCGCTAAATCTCGTAAAAAGATCGTCGAGATTTTCTATGTGCTCCTCGAACGTCTCTGACATACACAGTATGTCGTCCACAAAATTAAAAACATTTCCCATCCCCGCGAGGACTTTTTCCAGCCCTCGTACCAGACTTGCGGTGCTGGTTCGTAATCCGAATGGCGTTACGTTAAACTCATAGCATCCCCCGCGATGCGTGAAGGCTGTATATTTTTTTGATCCTTCGGTTAATGAAATCTGCCAAAAACTTGCGCGCATGTCGAGAGTTGAGATATATCGCGCTGCACGACACTCCGAGAATATTTCATCGGTCGTTTGCATTTGTTCATGGTCGGGTACTAGGATCTCGTTTATCCTTCGCGCGTTGAGGCACATACCCACGCCGCCGTCCTTTTTTGGAGTTATAAGCAAGGGGCTACTGTATGGGCTCTTCGAGCGTTGGATAATTCCTAAGTCCAAAAGATTTTTTATTTCGTCGTCGACGGCTCCCCGATAAGCGATTGGTACTGGGCAACTCATCGCTTTGAATAGTTTGTGCTCTATGACCTTGAGCTTATGCTTGTATGAATTTAATTTGCCGGGAATTGGTTTGAACGCCCGAGCATGTTTATCAATTAATGCGCGGAGGCGTTCTTTTTTATCGACGTTTAACGCGGTTGCTTCCTCAACCTTTATGCTCATTTCCTCTCGGTTTGCCCCCTCCACCCCATTCCCCTGTCTGTCAATACCACTGATTGGCAACAGAGCGGTAGGTGGCTCCTGGAGCAGCGGCACTACTGTCGTAATGGGAGGATCTCTGGTTTGAGTGGTGGTTATCCGATACTCGTGTAAGTCGATGCTAGATTTTACCTTCGTCAAGAAATCCACGCCCATAATACAGGCGTGGTTTAATTTCGGAATAACGAGCAGAGTAACGAGTTCCGATACCTCACCTACGGATATTGGCGCGAAGAGCTGTTTATTTACTCTTACCGCCCTCCCAGCCATTGCCCCTCTCACCGATAATCCGGTGATTGGCAGTGCCGGGCAAGTGTCGAGCACTAGCTTATTCTCATTGTAAAATTCCTCGGAAATCACAGTAACCTCGCTGCCGGTATCCACCAGCGCTTTAACCGCTATAGAGACGATTGTTATCGATAGAAGGGGTGCCCCCTTCTATCGATAATAAATCTTTGCACGGTGACGCTAGGTCTCGGAGAGGACACCCGGGACATACGGGGGGTCTTCTCGAAGAAAAAAAAACATATACCGAAAAAAAACGTGCTCGATTTTTTAGAGAGCGATTGGGCGATTGTTATCGATAGAAGGGGTGCCCCCTTCTATCGATAACAATCGCCCAATCGCTCAATCACTAGGGTTCTGATAGTCGCACGGATGTCTTCAGGAAAGTGTCGCCTCAGTTTCCCTATAATATCTTTTTTGGATAAAGCGGGCCGTAACTCTTTTGCCGCGCTTATCGCGTTAATTGCATAAGCCATTCTCGTTTGTTTTTTACCCGGGTCATACCAATCGAATTCTAATTTGCATCTTATGGATTCTTGCTTCTCCTCTCCGCAGAATCTCCGCGTGAAGTGACTTTCAAATTCACCCAATTCTGTACAATATCGCGTGTGATTCTCCACCACTGGAGAGGCACGCCTTGGAGACATTGAGATATAATTGTTTTGAAATGATATCGAGGAACATGTACATCGCGGTAGTACTTGATATCGTCTAAGAATTGAAAAGGCACTCGCCCCACCCCCCTCGAAAGATGGGCGGTTCCAGCTTAAGATTCGCGCCTGTTATCGTTAAATTGTTTGGCCCAAGCGGCCTTGTGGCTTCTGCCTGACAAATTCCTCTCTCCGTAAGACCACACGTATTGGAATTGCCTTGGCCTCGTGCCTGACTCACTCCTCTCTCCGTAAGCGGACACGTGTTGTGATTACCACGGCCTGTAGCCTGGTTACAATGATTAGCTATGGGTTTCCCCCGATACGCGTTGTGGTAGGAAAGATCGTATGTCTCGTTACGTTGAGAATACCTATCTTCACAAAATGTTATATTTCTGGGCTCTTTTCGTTGACCCAACGAACTACGCTGTACTCTCGTGGAATGCGCACGCCCATCCTCGCCGGTATCAAGAGATTGATCGAATCAGCTGTTTGATTATCTAGGGACATTGATAGAAATTGTTGTATGGTTTCAAAACGTCGCGAAATACTTTCGTTTAATTTTAAGAGATTTGACTTTTGAATATCGCGATCGATTTTATTTTGTTTGTCCATTTGTTGGATAATGTCAACGATACTACTAAGCGTTATGTTTTGCTCTGATAATTCACTCGAGAGTGGGGGTTCCCTGTGGACAGTACCGCTGGACGCCTCTCCCTCCACTCGGTCACTCTCCCCGCCGATCGCGTGGTTACTCGACTCGTCCACGTTTATGTTTGCAAAATCTTCGAGGTGATTTCTTATGTTTATTTCTTGCTTGCGCAATTCGAAAGATAGCACGAGCGAGAGGTGTTTATAACGTACTCTTTTGTTCTCTCTCGGGAGCGTTATATTATTTCGCGAGTTAACGTTTCCAGAATTATTATCTCTGGGTGGTTTTATTTTATTTATTTCGTCTTCGTCGAGCGTTACAACTCTTTTTTCCTTTGTTCGAATATTTCTGTCTCTGGTGTTTACGAAAATAAATTTGTCGCTCTCATTTATGATGGGCGACGAGTTATTATTATCGATTTCGTTTGACGAGATTTTACTGCTATTGCTACTAGCTGAAGAATTTATGTCATTTAAAACGTTCCGAGAATTTATTGATTGTTGTTCTGCCCGATTTGATACGATATTATTATCCTGTGGGGAAATTGCCTGATCTCGATCACACAAAGGGCCACTCAGAATTTCAATCAACTCGGAAATAAAATCCCAACTGTGACAGCAGTAACGACTGTTATTTGGCCTGCCCAGTTTTACTTTATTTTAATTCTTTCAAAGAATTTTTTATTGCTTCGAGTCCCTGTTCGGGCGCCAATGAAACGTTTCACTCATGTGACACGATCTAAATGATCGTGTCAGAACATTTAATTAAATATAATACGATTTCAAATTAAATGGTGAAAACTTTTTATAAAAGATATCTCTTTTTTTTTTGTAATGAAATCTAAGGTAGAGTTCGTGTCGTGGACTCGAAGGAAAACTGGGATTTGGGAAGGCGACATGATGGCGAATCATTTTAAATAATATGAATTTTATTTTATTTAAAAGATGCCTCAGATTTGGTTAAATTCGTCATCACATATTTTATGCGTTTCAGAGCCATCCTCTCATCATCGGCAATCAATAGAGCGATATAATAGGTTGTATGAAAATTACTGTGTCTCGTTACGCGATGACCAGTAAGCATAAATAAATTTCACAATGATATTTTCAAGATAGCTGGCTTGAAGGATTTTGACTTTAATTATGGAAAGGTTATTTTAGTTGGGATATTTTCTTATATAAAATTGCTGGAAGAGCGTGTTAGTGGTATTAGCAGTTTGGAAGGAATAAATTTCGTCAGGAATACGTGTGTTTTGTCTGTCGAGGATTTGTTATTATTTTATCGGTTGAAATTTTATGAACTTATTTATTTGTTCGATAATTTCAAAATTACGAAATTTTGGATTTCTTGATAATTAGAAATTGAGTGAAGCTCGCTCTATTAAATTATGCTGAATTTAATAATGTCTGATTTGTTTGGAATTGATGAGCTTTCTTTTTTATTTATTTGATAATTTCAAATTAATAGATTTTAAAGATTTCCTGATTGTCGGAAATTAAAGTTAGCTTTGTTTGGTCGAGATCAAAGTTTCCCTCGGGTTATCTAGTCATACACGCTTTCTCGGACTCTCACAGTGCCGCGTTGCCGTAATGCGACACGTAGCGACTCGAAAAAGTTCCTACCTATGGGTTTTCTAGGTTTTCTGAGACGTGCACCCTCTGTATTTCGATCATCCAGACGCAATGCAAGGGGTCTAGATACAGACGGCTCCCTATGGGTGGCTGAAACTTTGTTCATGAACTCAGTGAACACCGGTGAACGTTTTATTATCTTGATGAGATAATATCACTTTTACACGAAGTTAAATTGAAAATTAATAAACTCCCTTGACCAACACGTCGTAGAGAGAATATAATAGTCAAAGTGCCTATTCTATTTTTCAAAAGATAATTACTTGAAGTCAAGTTTGCGTACTGCGAGGAATAGTCAAATTCTCGATGAATCTACACTTGAAACTCACGTACAGTAATTACTTGCTTGTTTCAGAGTGAAACAAGCACATATTTGAAGTTAATTACCGATGCTTGAAGAGCAGACCGTTTTGCATAAAACGGACAAAACCGAAGATAAGATTTACTCGAAGAGTAAATTGAATTTGAATGACCAGCACGATTTGGTGTTCAGGACTGATACCCGCTCTCGTAAAAGCACTGCTTTTATAAACTTGCGAGTACAAGCGCCACGCTCGTTACCCGAATTCTCATTGGTTTCGGAAATCGAGTGGGTCAAAAATGTGAACTTCCCTGCTCTCTTTGGAGTGGGGAATTCCTGGCAATACAAATTGTTTAATTTTAAGAATTTATTTTATTCGGTCGCGTGACGTCTTGTTGCTTTTATTGTTTTCCACTCCCACATGGGGCAAGATGGACACAAATCTGTCGGTGGTCCCGAGGTTTGAAGAGGCGCGGGATGGTGTCTCACGAGTTCGCCTGGCGATAGATGACCCGGGACGCGATGCCCGCGTCGCCGGTCGCGCGATCTTCGGAGTATACCTCTTTTCGCTTACTCATGCTCCGTTGTAACGAGGGCTCGAAATCCGTCCTGTTACAAAATATACACATATACGAGGGTCGTTCAACAAGTACTTAGCCTACAAACGAAAAACGAAAATTTTTGAGAAGTGGCGATTTATTTTTCAACATAGTCTCCTTTTAGGTCTATACACTTGGCCCAGCGATGCTCCAATTTTTATAACCCGTCCAAAAGATAATTTTTGTTGAGGTCGGCAAAATAGTCCTCCGTGGCGGCGATGACCTCCTCATTCGACCCAAATCTATTCCCAGCGAGTGACTTTTTTAGGTTTGGAAACAAATAAAAGTCACAAGGGGCCGAATCTGGTGAATAAGGTGGATGGGGCAGCAATTCGTAGCGCAGTTCAACCAATTTGGCCATGGCGACGGCGGAGGTGTGAGCCGGCGCGTTATCGTGGTGGAACAGCACTTTTTTCTTGGCCAAATGGGGCCGTTTTTTCTTCAATTCGCCGTCGGATCGGCCCAATAGGTCGGCATAGTAGAGCCCCGTTATAGTTGTACCCTTCTGGAGGTAATCGATGTGGATCACACCTTGTGAGTCCCAGAAAACGGTGGCCATCACCTTACCGGCCGGAACAACAGTCTTCGCCTTCTTCGGAGGACGTTCGCCGGGTAAAGTCCACTGTTTTTACTGTTCCTTGGTCTGGTGTGGTCTGGGGTACCAGTGAACCCATGTTTCGTCGACGGTCATAAAACGACGCAAGAACTCCGCCGGATTGCGCTTAAACAGCTTCAAACATTGCTCTGAAGTGGTCTCACGGTTGCCCTTGTTGTCCGGCGTAAGCAAACGCAGCACCCATCGCGCTGACAGCTTCTTCATGCCCAGTTCTTCGTGTAGAACATTATGCACCGTTCCTTCTGCGATGCCTACAGTCTCAGCTATCTCGCGAACCTTTAATCTGCGGTCTGTCAACACGAGATCGTGGATCTTTTTTACGTTTTTCTCCGTAGGAGCCGTTTTCGGAGCACCTGGGCGTGGTTCATCAAAAACCGACGTGCGGCCACGAGCAAACTCGTTAAACCAATTCTTCACGGTCGCCATCGACGGAGAAGAGTCACCGTAGACAGCATCCAAGCAATCTTTGATTTCGCTGCGCGTTTTCCCTTCCAAAAACAGGAATCGAATCATCGAACGGTACTGTTCTTTTTCAATTTTTGTAAAACTGACTGACACGCTCGCTTCCAAAGGCTATCAAAACAGAACTAATAAAGGGAATTGAATGAAACTTTCACAGTAGGCTACTAAAAGTATGTACTAAAAGTATGTACTGGCCGATGGTAACACTGATCTGTAATAGCAGCGCCTTCGGGCGGTGAGGCTAAGTACTTGTTGAACGACCGTCGTGTATATATATATATATATATATATATATATATATATTAACAAGAATCGCGCGAAAGTGAGTCGTCCAGAGCTATTATCGACAAGAAAAAAAAAGAAACAACGTTTCAGTTTGCCGCATCCGATTGATGTCGTGTCATTAATAGTCAACGAATTGGTAATGCTGTGAAACATTATGATCCAAGGAAAACGGTATAATTAGGCATTATTTATTCGACGAAAACTCACCCAAAAAGAACAATTAATCGCCGTCAAAATTATCAGATCAGCACGAGATAAAATAAGGACATAATAACGAGCACGAGACATAATAAACGAATATTCTTTTCGTACAATAAAAACAATGTTTATTATCAATGGTTTATGAAACAACTTGTTTATAACCAATGAATATTATTTAGTGTGTATGTGTATATTTATGGATACGCATGGATACATTTCCATTAGCTCATTTCCATTGTAATTCCCATTGGACGACATTGCCTAATGGTAAAAGAAATGCCATACGAATTTACCATTCAAAATGAAACTGAAAGGTAATATTACCATTCAGTTTCTATAGTAAAAAACTGTCATTGGAGTTTACCATTGGCTTTCCATTCGGTTTGTATGGAAAGAACTTGCCATTCGAGTTTACCATTGACTTAAATTACCATAAACTCCAGCCATACCGACTGCTGACAATTTCCATTAATGAAATACATGGTTCAGCACACCCCACACATCTTTTCAAAACATTTCAAAACTTTTCAAATCTGTTCAAAAATTTTCAAATCTATTAAAAATTTTCCAAACATTTTCGAAAACTTTCAAACATTTTCGAAAATTTTTGAAAATTTTCGAAAATTATCAAAAATTTTCAAAAATTTTCAAAAATTTTTAAAAGTTATCAAAACTTTTCAAAACTTTTCAAAACTTTTCTTCAAGCTCCAGCCATACCGACTGTTGACAATTTGTGAAAATCGGTTATGTGCAGCCGGTACAGTAGACTCGTTAGTCGTTAAAGCAGTCGCTAAAGCAGATTAAGTTCCAGCCATATCGACTGCTGACAATTTGTGGAAATCGGTCATGTGCAGTCGGTACAGTAGACTAGTTTCTGCAGTCGTTAAAGCAAACCAAACTCCAGCCATACCGACTGCTGACAATTTCCGTTAATGAAATACATGGTTCAGCCCACCCCACACTTCTTTTCAAAACTTTTCAAAACTTGTCAAATCTTTTCAAAAATTAAAAAATTTTAAAAACTTTTCATAACATTTCTTCAAGCCCCAGCCATACCGACTGCTGACAATTTGTAAAAATCGGTTATGTGCAGCCGGTACAGTAGACTCGTTAGTCGTTAAAGCAGATCAAGCTCCAACGATACCGACTGCTGACAATTTGTGGAAATTGGTTACGTGCAGTAAATTGGTACAGTAGACTAGTTTCAGCAGTCGTTAAAGCAGATCGAGAACATAGAAAGACATGTTCGATTCAAAGCAATATTCTATTCCTGCAAGATCAAATTCATATCATGCATACATGGAATTATGCATACAGAACCGCTCGCCACGGGCAATGGGAGGAAGTTGCACGTGATCGTGAGCGGTTTGAATTTCGAATTGAAAAATTACGTGAAATCATTGAAGCTGTATTAATGAAATACCTGGTTCAGCCCACCCGACACACATCTTTTCGAAACTTTTCAAAATCTTTTCAAAACTTTTCAGAACTTTTCAGAACTTTTCAAATCTTTACGAAAATTTTCGAAAATGTTCAAAATTTTTTTTTTAATTTCGAAAATTTTCAATAATTTAAAAAAATTATCAAAAATTTTCTAAACTTTTCAAAAACTTTTTAAAACTTTTCAAATCTTTTCAAAACTTTTATAATATAGTCGATAATTCGTTAAATTCGTACAGTCACGTAGTAGTGATTGAAGTGGTAACATGGAGTGCTCCAAGATTCGTGAACACAATCATGTTTTACATGAATTAGCGAAAGCTAGCGACGCAATAAGACGAAAGCATAAAATGATTAAGGTGAATAATGATGCCATGGTGCAGGTTACGGGTGAAATGTTTGAGCCTGTAGCAACATCGTTGCAAGAATTCGTGAAAACTTCGAAAGAGCAGCAGATAAAACAAGAAATAAAAACGGAACCACGGGATATTCACTACAGTTTTCCTTTATTGAAAAAGGAGAACTGTAGTGATGATGATGATGATGATGATGATGATGATGAAGATAACGAGAATGATGATGATGATGAGGATACACTTATATCGGATAGCATTCACGCTACAAGCACACCGATAAAGAAAAATGTAGACCCAGTAATGTGATTTTTGCGGATGTTTGGTACGAAAGAACAGGAGAATTTAGACGTTATATATGGTGTTCGAAAGTTAACGCAAGGCCTGATGATTGGTGATACTCAAATCGACTTTGATAATGAGCAGATATATGTTGGTAATGTAAGTTATGAAAAAACGCCGGGATTACTTGAATTATTGTTTAAAAAGTTGCCTAACTCCCCTATTGTAAATGACAACGACAATAAAAATTATATTAAAATTGTACTGATGACGAATGCTCATCGAAAACATTACAAGGCCGATGAAAGTCTTCGTGAAAATAAAAATGTGAAATATAAAAATTTCATTGCGCCGCACGTTAGCTCGTCGCAAAAATGGCGAAAATCTGTTAAGGGCTTACCCGAGTATAAAATAGCGCGGAAGGAGAGGCAAACAATGGATTATGTTTACTGGGATGATCCCAATGAAATTATCGATCGTCTTCGACTGATTATGGCTTCGCAAGCAGCTGGCAATACTAGCCATTCCAACGAAATAGTCTCCATTATTGAAGAATTACGCGAAGATGGAATCATTTATTAGCGAGAGAATACCTATGAAACCATCATTCACCTATTGAGCATCGAACAATGAGCATAGACGTATTTGGACGACAGCTAGTGACTGGTGGAGTTAAAAACGGTATTCGCGGGCCTCCGGGCTTAGGATTCAAATTTACCGCTGATAGTCAGTATGACATGGATTATAAACGATTGTGTAATATTGCCGATCTACTGCAACCAAATGATGCTGTTTCTCTGCAAATTGTTAATACTATTGTGCAACAAGCACTTCTTTCTCTTGAATTCAAATTCAATGATGATATAAAGAAGGTACACGTAAATATTGAAGATATTTGTAAACTTATGGTTGAGATGTTAAAACTTTAGCGCGATCAGTCTTCAAGAAACTCTCAAAGAACGGTGAATAGTAGAATTTTATAACAGTGAAATCGCAGCACTCATGAGACATTATAGTATTAATATGTACTCATCATTCAACAACTTGAAGACATCGATATGTGAACGTTTCAATCGAACGTTAAAAAATGAGATGTGGAGGGAATTTACTATTCGCGGCTCATACAAATGGATTGTCGAAAAATTAAAATGAAACCGAAAGATGTCAGTGTGACAACTGAAAATAAATGATTGTATGTAGTATCGTTGAGAAAAAAATATCTTGAAGTGTGGCTGCGTACGCTTAAACATGAAGGCGACAATAGCAAACGAACTTCATAGACCTGCTCGATGTAATTATCCTCGTCGACATGTGGACATTCGAGGTCTCGATGAGACTTGGCAAGCTGATCATGTCCGCGTATAAGTCATACAACAAGAATTACAAGTATTTACTCACTGTAATCGATATATTTCCCAAGTTTGCTTGGGCACTGCCGATAAAGTCGAAAAACGGAACGGACGTAACGACTGTTATGAAATCTTTATTGATGCGAGGTCGCATACCAAAAAACTTACATGTTGATCGCGGAAAAGAATTTTATAACAGTGAATTCGCAGCACTCATGAGACATTATATTATTAATATATACTCATCATTCAGCAACTTGAAGGCATCGATATGTGAACGTTTCAATCGAACGTTAAAAAATAAGATGTGGAGGGAATTTACTGTTCGCGGCTCATACAAATGGCTTGATATTTTATCTGGTTTGATGACTTCATACAATAGTACGAAGCATCGAAAAATAAAAATGAAACCTAAAGATGTCAGTGTGAAAAATGAAAAACAACTTCTGCAGACTGTATACAAAACTCCGCAACTGAAACGGCCACCTCGAAAATTAAAAATTGGCGATAAAGTACGCGTCAGCAAGTATAAGCACGTCTTTGAAAAAGGCTACACACCCAACTGGATAACGGAAATATTTACAATAAAAGAAGCGAAAAATACCAACCCACCGACGTACAAACTCATCGATTATCAAGATCAACCCATCGAAGGCGGCTTTTATGAAGAGGAACTCAGCAACGTGCAATATCCTGATGGTTATCTTGTGGAAAAAGTATTGCGTAAACGACGTAATCAACTTTATGTAAAGTGGTTGGGATTTGATAGTTCACACATTAGTTGGATAAATAAAACAAATTTGTAACAAAATAAATTGTGTTTATTTACAATAAAACGGAAACTGCATACATAACATTTTATTCCCCCACTGCTCACAATGATGTTTATACATTTCTTAAAATCTCCTCTTATCATATATACACTTATTTTACACTCCTCCCGACAATGTTCATACATTTTTTTGTTTTAAATACCAACGGTAATGTGGCTATTTTATCGGATAAAATTATCCTTTTGTCGTGACTCCAGCTCAAGGCTAATTTTTTATGTGCGATGGTTCTCACCTCATGTTTTTTGCTTCTAATTAGACATTGTTCAATAACTAAGGTTTCGTTGACAAATAAACATCGCTTGTAGTCATGAAACGTGATCTTTCGAAGCGTCGAACCTTTAATACCTTTTGATATTTTTTTTATCACTCTCACCCTGTGTTCTGAAGGTGTAAAGTTTAGCCAGTAATCCCACAAACTCTATCATGATTTTTCCATTGTTTTCATTCTTCATCAAGCCTAAACCTTTCTTGTTCGCCAGGGGAATACCATAGACATTATTTAGAGGATAGTCTGACGTGTCGAACTTTGAAAGCTCACATTTCATGACTTGGTAAATATCGGATACAGTAAAATAGTACAAGAGACTATCAGTATCGGTGTACATGAGCTTCGCGCTATCCCCAAATTTTTTTCCCACATAGTTATAATGAAAATCGTAAATCAACGTTTTCGATAAATCCAAAATTGAAAAACCGACATAATCCGACATGGTTTATTGAATTTTACATTAAGATTAGTCATTTCAATAATCACCATGTCTTTGTCAAATATGGTGCAGCTATGAAAATTCGGTTTTGCGATGAGTGATCTTGTACCGTATCGCCCTCCCCACTCCGTCACCAAACACACTCGCTTATGTTTTCTCACGTCCTCCATAGTTTTTCCAAATACGGCATTATTCATTAATTTGAAGAAATTTGTCTCAAATTCATTACTCGATTTTTTCCTCAAATCAGTATTTAGTTCAATATACTTCTTCAACCATGGAGGCTGTTTGAATTTGAGAATTCTATGGACTTTAGTCAATCGCAAACCTAAATTCAGACATTGCTTCAAGTTTCTATAATGAATTGCATACTTCTCGCGCGGGAGAAGAGTTGGCACTAACTTTGATTGTTTACTGTTTGGCGGTGTGAAGTGTTGAGGACACAGTGAAAGATCTCGATGTATAGGATGTAACTCCTCGGGATACCCGAGATCTACTTCAAAAATGTATCCCACAGGAGAATCATCCGATATAGAAAATCCATCTAACTGTGTATTTTCTTCCCATTCAAAAGAATCTGTGGGCAAATGTTGGCTCATCGCAGCACCGTATAAGTTATTTACATCGAAGTACATGAGGTACGAAGTCTCTTTGCTTGGATCGTAATCATCGCCCGTGTAAGGCTTGTTTGCCTTTGCGTGACGTCGCGAGGACTGTGCTACACCGCCTCTAATACCTTTTTCAATAAACTACACCTTCTTAATGTTAGTTCATAATTCAAGCTGGACTTTTGTGCATTTGAGCATCGCATCAAAAGCAAGCCCTGGAGCTGTGTAATAATGCAGAGGATCAAGGTTGTACGTCGAGAAACAATTACGGCGAAAATTTTCGAAAATATCTGCCAAGAGTAATACGTCTGTTTTGAAATATAAATCGGAATACTCGCCGAGCGTTGTTAAATTAAATATTCCCCATACATTTTTGGCATGCTCATAGTCCTCACTGGAAATATCGGCATCGTTTAATCTTGAATAAAACTTCTCTTTATCCGGTAATTGTTTCTCATTTAGTTTCGCCCAATTATCGATATATTCATATGGGAATACACCTTTACGCATCACAAGCTTGAATTCGTTGACATTATTATAAAATTTATGTGTTATAAGTTTATCTGAGTCATTGAGGTATGATGATAATTTATCTATGCTGCTCGCCATGAACCTGAACGAGTCGATGAAGCGCAAATTCACTCTTGTGCCTTTGACCCGCTTGGTGAATGAAATATATTTTTCCTTATTTATTGGCAAGAGCTTGACTGACCCCTTGAATGATGTCGCCAAGTCTCGAATTATGAAATGTGCATCATAACCGGATCAATTATGGAGCACAATTGGTATATCATGAGAGTTAGTGTAATTCAAATTACAACTCTCGTGCGCAGCACCGCGATATTTACCAGTAAAGTGGCAATGATCACGATGCTTTACCTCAGCCAACGAAAATGCCCCCTCACAGATATGGCAAACTGTTGCCCCCCTGAATTGTTGCTGCTGAATTGCATTCAATGTTTCCATGGGTATGATTTTCCTCAGATAGCCATTAACGACTTCTGCTATAGATTTCAATTCATTTATGAACCACTGAATGCAATTGGGGCCGCGTTTTAAATAAAATTTAGAAAGAGAGTCATCAAAGGCACAATGAATGTAATATGCAACGCTTTGTGGTGTGTGCACTCCATCAACCATTGGCGCGAGAATGCATTCAAGATCGGCGTAGATGGTGAACGGTACGAATGTTTTATAGCAGTGATTTTTAATTTTATCAATTTTATCGCCATTATCGGGTAATTTTATTCTCGTTTTATTCGTTGCAAAACAATCCTGCATATAATTTTTGTATGAAGAGTCGACTTGAAATGACACAAACATCGATCACACAAAATTTTTGGAGTTTTATGATTCGATAATTGGCTACTTACTAAACGCGATAGATTACGGATCCAAGCAAACAGAAATACAGTACGAGCATTGAGTTGATCATCATCATCACCATCATTGTCGAGAGGGGCGAAGAGGAAGAGGACGAGGATGAAGGGTTTTGCGAAGACTGGTGAGTACCAAAAATAATAATAAAAATGTTGCGCATAAAAATAAAATAAAGAAAAACCTTTTAAATAACGTGATTTTTCTTTTGTTTTTTCCAGATTCCAGCTAACTCATTATTTTTTATAAAATAAAAAAATACAAAATCATGTGTAAAAAGTATATATTTATATGAAAGCGTAAACGACGGAATTTTTTTAATAAAAAAGTTTTTATAATTTTAAAATGTGTGTTTTTGTTTATTAAAAATTCAACGATGCTATATTCCCCACCAACAGTTTAACACTGCAGAAACTAGTCTACTGTACCGACTGCATATAACCAATTTCCACAAATTGTCAGCAGTCGGTATGGCTGGAGCTTGATCTGCTTTAACGACCAACGAGTCTACTGTACCGGCTGCACATAACCGATTATCACAAATTGTCAGCAGTCGGTATGGCTGGAGCTTGAAGAAATGTTTTGAAAAGTTTTGAAATTTTTTGAAAATTTTGAAATTTTTTGAAATTTTTTGAAATTTTTTGAAATTTTTTGAAATTTTTTGAAATTTTTTGAAATTTTTTGAAATTTTTTGAAATTTTTTGAAATTTTTTGAAATTTTTTGAAATTTTTTGAAATTTTTTGAAATTTTTTGAAATTCTTCGAAAATTTTTGAAAAGTTTTGAAAAGTTTTGAAAAGTTTTGAGAAGTTTTGAAAAGTTTTGCAAATTGTTGAGAAGTTTTGAAAAGATTTGAAAAGTTTTGAAAAGATGTGTGTGTGGGGTGGGCTGAACCATGTATTTCATGAATACTGGTTCAATAATTTCACGTAATCTTTCAATTCAAAACTTAAACCGCTCACGATCACGTGCAACTTCCTCCCATTGCCCGCGGCGAGCGGTTCTGTACGCATAACTCCATGTGTACATGACATGAAATTAATCTTGCATATTGAATCGAACATGTCTTTCCATATTCTAGATCTGCTTTAACAACTGCTGAAACTAGTCTACTGTACCGACTGTACATAACCGATTCCACAAATTGTCAGCAGTCGGTATGGCTGGAACTTAATCCGCTTTAGCGACTGATAAGTCTACTGTACCGACGGCATATAACCAATTTCCACAAATTGTCAGCAGTCGGTATGGTTGGAGCTTGATCTGCTTTAACGACTAACGAGTCTACTGTACCGCTTGCATATAACCAATTTCCACAAATTGTCAGCAGTCGCTATGGCTGGAGCTTGATCTGCTTTAACGACTAACTAGTCTACTGTACCGGCTGTACATAACCGATTTCCGCAAATTGTCAGCAATCGGTATGGCTGGAACTTAATCTGCTTTAGCGACTGATGAGTCTACTGTACCGACGGCATATAACCAATTTCCACAAATTGTCAGCAGTCGATATGGCTGGAGCTTGATCTGCTTTAACGACTAACGAGTCTACTGTATCGACTGCATATAACCAATTTCCACAAATTGTCAGCAGTCGGTATGGCTGGAGCGTGATCTGCTTTAACGACTAACGAGTCTACTGTACCGACTGCACATAACCGATTTCCACAAATTGTCAGCAGTCGGTATGGCTGGAGCTTGATCTGCTTTAACGGCTGACGAGTTTACTGTACCGACTGCACATAACCAATTTCCACAAATTGTCAGCAGTCGGTATGGTTGGAGCTTGATCTGCTTTAACAACTAACGAGTCTACTGTACCGGCTGCACATAACCGATTTTCACAAATTGTCAGCAGTCGGTATGGCTGGAGCTTGAAGAAAAGTTTTCAAAAGATGTGTGGGGTGGGCTGAACCATGTATTACATTAATGGAAATTGTCAGCAGTCGGTATGGCTGGAGTTTGGTTTGCTTTAACGACTGCTGAAACTAGTCTACTGTACCGACTGCACAAATTATCTACGGCCGATATGGCAGTAACTTGATCTTTTTAACAACTGGCGAGACTACTGTACTGACTGCTGATAGTCGTCGATCGAAATAACTGATCTCTGCAAATTATCTATGGTCGATATGGCAGGGATTTCCAGTTTCAGCCGGTAAAACATATAGGTCGTTAAATGTCGGTAGTAGGGATCGTGTGGCAGAACCCCCCTTGTTACACTACTGCAGATGGATCTACGACCCTCGCAATCAGCACGCAAGATTATCGGAATCGGTGGAGGCAGAGTTTCCAGCACTCAAGGCAGGGTTAATAACACGTTACGATCGTTGTTCTTTAAGAAGTCGCTGCGCCTTGAAGCGCACGTGCTAAGCACAGTCACTGCCAACCTGCCTTTATTCGATGTGCCACTGGGGGAGTGGTCTCATATCCGAGGACTCAAGTTGGCCGATCCGGAGTATCGGTTCTCTCGCAGCGTCGACATCGTTATCGGAGCGGATGCCTATGGGCAAGTCGTTAGATCCAACATCAGAAGGGGCGAAGTAACGATGCCGATAGCTCAACTCTTCATCTTTGGCTGGTTAGTTTTAGGACCAGTACACTCATCGAACTCACAAGGATATCAAGCGTATCAGATATCGACTCACGTGGACGACAGACAGAGGCGGTTCTTCAGGACTTGTTGCCCAAGTTCTGGCTGCAGGAGGAGCTACCATCATCTCGATCAGGAGAGTTGACTGCAGAGGAGCAAGCCTGTGAGGATCAGTCACATACATCGGTGATGGCGATTTCAAAGCGTTCGCGGCAATTCGTAAATTGAATCCTTATGGTGATGAACTGACTGTTATTAAAAACGAATGCATAGGCCACGCGCAAAAAAGAATGGGAACTCGACTCCGAGCGGTTAGAAAAGACAAAAAATTAGGTGGAAAAGGAAGATTGACGGAGGCTTTGGTGAAAAAATTGAGTACTTATTACGGTTTGGCGATTAGAAGAAATGTTAATAGCGTAGAAAACATGAAGAAAGCAATAATGGCAACATATAATCACATGATATCGACAGATGAAAATTCGAAGCATGACAACTGTCCAGTTGTTCCAGATAGCTGGTGTAAGTTGTAACAAGCTGAAGCTTTCGGAACGACCACTGAAGCACATCCAACTCTATTACATCCTGATGTTCAAAATGAAATTTTACCGATATTTGAAGATTTATCACGATATGACTTATTAGAGAGGTGCTTAGGCATCCACACCCGAAACGCAAATGAAAGCTTCAATTCACCAGTTTGGCGTTTAGCCCCAAAGCACCTACATTGTGGGTTGAAAGTGATTGAGGTCGCATTATACCTGGCTGCTTGCTTATTCAATGAAGAAAGTTGAAGTATTTTATTAGTACTGAACGAGCTAAATATTATAGTAGGTAATCGCAGCTACAGTTTTGCATATCAAAAGGACGAACGAAGCGTAAGCCGACAAAATCGGCGCAGCGCTTTGGAGACAAGAGAAGCTAGAAAAGCCCGAAAACACGAGATACGAGCTCAAAATGAGGGATTTCAAAAAGAAGGGGGATTGCTTTATAGTGCAAGAATAGCAGATTAACCTGTAAGTAATTTAAAAAAATGTATGACTGCCTTGACTTTGTTTTTCTTGGTCCTATTTTTTCAAACGCGTTTTTCTGAAAACGACTTTTTTTGAACTTGCGTACACGCTAGTTTGAAAAGTTTTCAACCAATCGTTTTGAAAATTGGCAGTTACTTCCTTCATAGTATTGCGCTCTATATGAACCTCAAATCGGAATATTATCGTTATTTTAAATATTTTTTTTTTTGCAAATAAAGTTGTAAAGATTGGCAAAAAATCATGCTTTTTTGCTTTGACCCATGTCAAAAAATTCAATTTTCTATTTTTTTGTTAGCATTTAGGTTCATGTAGAAGAGAGACATATAATAAAAGTAAATTCCAACCTCGTTTGATTTCAGATGAAAATTGCAGCTTCCAGAATGTACGCAAAATGCTGAGTCTGATTGTGACTCGGTGTTTGTTAAGGAAATTCTTAAAAAATGTTATAGTATATATCTCTATATTATATAAATATATCGCCGCCGCCGCCGTCGCCGTGTACAAGAGTTGAGGGGGAGCCCGGGGTGAGATGGAACGGCGGGGAGTGGGGATAGGCCGCGGCGAGATGGAACGGGGGGGGGTTAGGCAGAGCCCCCCTCGTAATTAAATATATGTATAAATCATTCCCAAAGTTTCAATAAATTATTTTAATTTTTTATACTATAAAAAAATTAATGAAATTCATTGAGAAAACCCTGTCCTAACCCTATTTCCCCCCTTAATGTAAAATTCAATAAAGCAATTTATGTTGGTTTTTCAATTTTGGATTTGTCGAAAAATTTGATTTACGATTTTCATTATAACTATGTGGGAAAACAATTAGCGATAGCGCAAAGCTCACGTACACCGACACTGATAGTCTCTTGTACTATTTTAGTATACCCGATATTTACCAAGTCATGAAATCTGATTTTTCAAAGTGCGACACGTCAGACTATCCCCCAAATAATGTCTATGGTATTCCCCTGGTGAACAAGTAAGTTTCAGGCTTGATGAAGGATGAAAACAATGGAAGAATCATGATAGAGTTGGTGGGATTACGGGCTAAACTTTACACCTTCAGAACACAGGGTGGGAATGATAAAAAAATATCAAAATGTATTAAAGTTTCGACGCTTCGAAAGATCACGTTTCATGACTACAAACGATGTTTATTTGACAATGAAACCTTAGTTACTGAACAATGTCTAATTATAGGCAAAAAAATTAAGTGAGAACCATCGCACATAAAGAATTAGTCTTGAGCTGAAGTGACAACAAGAGGCTAATTTTATCCGATAAAATAGCCACATTACCATGGGGATTTGAAACAAAAAATGTATAAACATTGTCGTGACGAGTGTACATAAATATTATGTATGCAGCTTCCGTTTTATTGTAAATAAATACAATTTATTTTGTTACAAATTTGTTTTATTTACCCAACTATTGTGTGAACTATTGAATCCTAAACACTTTACATAAAGTTGATTACGTCGTTTACGCAACACTTTTTCCACAAGATAACCATCAGGATATTGCACTTTGCTGAGTTCCTCTTCATAAAAGCCGCCTTCGATGCCTTGATCTTGATAATCGATGAGTTTGTACGTCGGTGAGTTGGTATTTTCCGCTTCTTTTTTGTAAATATTTCCGTTGTGAAGTTGGGTGTTTCGCCGTTTTTAAAGACGTGCTTATACTTGCAGACACGTACTTTATCGCCTATTTTTTATTTTCGAGGTGGTCGTTTCATTCGAGGAGTTTTGTATTCAGTCTGCAGAAGTTGTTTTTCATTTTTCACACTGACATCTTTCGGTTTCATTAAAATTTTTCGATGCTTCGTACTATTGTATGCCGTCATCAAACCAGATAAAATATCAATCCATTTGTATGAGCCGCGAACAGTAAATTCCCTCCACATATTATTTTTTAACGTTCGATTGAAACGTTCACATATCGATGCCTTCAAGTTGCTGAATAATGAGTACATCATACTATAATGTCTCATGAGTGCTGTGAATTCACTTTTATATAATTCTTTTCCTCGATCAACATGTAAGTTTTTTGGTATGCGACCTCGCATCAATAAAGATTTCATAACAGTCATTATGTCCGTTCCGTTTTCGACTTTATCGGCAGTGCCCAAGCAAACTTGGAAAATATATCGATTACTGGAGTAAATACTTGTAATTCTTGTTGTATGACTTATACGCGGACATATCAACAAGATCGGCTTGCCAAGTCTCATCGAGACCTCGAATGTCCACATGTCGACGAGGATAATTACATCGAGCAGGCCTATGAAGTTCGTTTTCTATTGTCGCTTTCATGTTTAAGCGCTCGCAACCACACCAAGATATTTTTTCTCAACGGTACTACATACAATCATTCATTTTGTGTTATATTCACTGTTCTTTGAGGTGTTTTTGAAGACTGCATGCGCCAAAGTTTTAAGCTCTTGATGTTTTGCTCACAACCGAACACACGGACGCTGTGATTTCTAATGGCGTGTGATGCCTCAACCATAAGTTTACGAATATGTTCAATATTTACATGCACCTTCTTTATATCATCATTGAATTTGGATTCAAGGGAAAAAAGTGCTTGTTGGACAGTAGTATTAACAATTTGCATAGAAACAGCATCATTTGGTTGCAGTGGATGAGCAATATTGCACAATCGTTTATTATCCATGTCATACTGACTGTCAGCGGTAATCTTGAATCCTAAGCCCGGAGGCCCGTGAATACCGTTTTTAACTCCACCACTCACTCGCTGTCGTCCAAATACGTCTATGCTCATTGTTGGTTACATAGTTAATCTCTTGCTAATAAATGATTCCAGATTCGCGTAACTCTTCAGTAATGGAGACTATTTCGTTGGAATGGCTAGTATTGCCAGCTGCTTGCGAAGCCATAAGCAGTCAAAGACGATCGATAATTTCATTGGGATCATCCCAGTAAACATAATCCATTGTTTGCCTCTCCTTCTGCGCTATTTTATACTCGGGTAAGCCCTTACCAGATTTTCGTCTTTTCTGTGGCGAGCTAACGTGCGGCGCAATGAAATTTTTATATTTCACATTTTTATTTTCACGAAGACTTTCATCGGCCTCGTAATGTTTTCGATGAGCATTCGTCATCAGGACAATTTTAATATAATTTTTATTGTCGTTGTCACTTACAATAGGGGGGTTAGGCAACCTTTTAATCAATAATTCAAGTAATCCCGGCGTTTTATCAAAACTTTCATTACCAACATATATCTGCTCATTATCAAAGTCGATTTGAGTATCAGCAATCATCAGGCCTTGCGTTAACTTTCGAACACCATATATAACGTCTAAATTCTTCTGTTCTTTCGTACGAAACATCTGCAAAAACCGCATCACCGGATGTACGTTTTTCTTTATCGGTGTGCTTGTAGCGTGAATGCTATCCGATATGAGTGTATACTCATCATCATCATCATCATCATCATTCTCGTTACCTTCATCATCATCATCATTATCATCATCGCTATAGTTCTCCTTTTTCACCGAAACATCACGTTGTTCCGTTTTTATTTCTTGTTTTATCTGCTGCCCTTTCGAAGTTTTCACCAATTTTTGCAACGATGTTGCTACCGGCTCAAACATTTCACCCGTAACCTGCAGCATGGCATCATTATTCACCTTAATCATTTTATGCTTTCGTCTTATTGCGTCGCTAGCTTTCGCTAATTCATGTAAAACATGATTGTGTTCACGAATCTTGGAGCACTCCATGTAACCACTTTAATCAATGACTGTACGAATTTGACGAATTATCACTAATTTATGCTTACAAAACAATCTAAACCTTTCCTATATCTTCCCTCGTTAATTTCACTATCTTTGTTGATAACTACAAAACTGTATTTCCCATCGTTCCAGCATGCCGAAAATAGGTTCTTGAATTTATCATAAGTCATATCTGTATTCACATGATCATTGTAATTGTGTTTTAAATTCATTTCATCTTGACGAAAATGTACCAGTAAATTCGCGATATCACGCGCAAGATGTTTTGGAATACGAGCATACGTCTGATTGAGATAAAAGCAATCAACATCTCTGTGTCCCCCCATGCAGAAGTATGCTCTGATATTATCTTGCTTCTCACACGCCACATCATCAAAAATTATAATTGAATTAGGGCGAGCATCTTCTGGTTTCACAACTTCCTTATTTTCGGTCAATGGGAAATAACCCACTCCTTCCACCGGTTCTAGAGAACTTTTTCAAAAATTCATACTGTGTCTGAATGAGTGATTTTGAATACACATACACATTTTCAAATCGTAACCCATTGTCGTGAGTAATAAGGGTGAGAAGGGCATTAGTTTTACCACAATTAGATGGTCCACAAAAAACTGCTCGTACGCTATTTGGTAGTAATTCCCCATGTCGTTTCCTCCTCGTATTTTTTCGCTCAACCAATTTATCAAAATTTGCAACAGGCAGCTGGATCGCTTGATTTTGAAAGTTCATGATGGTTGTCTAACGCTCCAAAGAGAGCTAATATTTTTGAAGTAAAACTTCTATACGCACGCTGCGCTTGGGGAGTAAACTGGTAAAAGCGTGACGGGAGCGTTACGAAAAGTGTGATCGGCCGAGGCGAACGGAAGTTGAGAGGAAGATATACGTTGGTAAAGACAGAAAGAGAGAGCGAGTTATGTTTCGTAAACCTCATACACAGTGTAGGCCTATCGTCCCCACTCTTACATTGAGTCTTAAGCCCAGATCTAGAAGCATTGTAGTAGCAAGAGAGAGTGGTGCGCACGCACATTTTCTTTCTCTCTTTCTCTCATTGCCCATTAAGTAGTGTTAGCGAGTTAGCCTACGTTACACAAACGTTGATGGAAGCCCTATATGAGCAAGTGAAAGAAAGAATTGCGCGCGCATATTTTCTTTCTATCTTTTTCTCATTGCCAGTTCATGAGATATATATATCTCAGTAATGCGTGTGTGAGTTCACTAGCGTTACACGAACGGCGATTTCTTGGTTATTTCGTGATTTCATTTCGTTCTTGAACAATTTTATAAATCAATATTTTGTTCAATACATTAAGTATTCGACGTTTAGAGTGAATGAAATTGTAAATTCATTTTAAAGTTCACATTTTGTGAATTTTTGCTTGAATAATATAAAATTATGGCAGGGAGTGATACAGACTCGGAGCTTGAATGCGATGCTCCAGGACCATCAACCAAAAATAAACAATTATATTATTAAAAAATCAAATCTGAAATATTGATTTATCAATGAAAACCCATGAACATAAAAAAAAATTACCGTTATATATGTAGGATTCTAAGCTTGGAGGAGGCAAGGAGTTAAATACGAGCCGACAAGGATGAAAATTAAACGAAGAACTTTATTAACACAGAAGATAAGAGAACGTATGAAAAGACTATTGACGGTTATGTCGCTTCTTTCGAGCCCGTGGTCCGACTTCTACTGTCTCCTTTCCGTCCTTTGTCCTCTCTCCTCACTCACGCCTCAGGCTCGTCGTCAGAAGCCTTCGGGCCCCGTCCCACATTCGGCCTCTCCTGCGCTTCTCCGGTCCCCGGAGAATACACCTCAAAGGGATTCATTTAATCGGCGGATGACGTCGTGATTCGCGGACCTTCTCCATCACCTTGTCAGATCATCTCGTCAGATATCGGTCACTAATGTGAACTTTATCCCCAGCAAGTACACTCGAAACTTCTTTACAGCCCGGATCACTGCAAGGGCTTCCAGTTCGTATGAGTGCAGTTTCTTTTTGGCGTTGGACGTCTTTCGGCTTATGAAATAAACTGCGTAGAAGCGATCGTCCTGTTCTCCTTTTTGTAAAAGTACAGCCCCATAGCCTTCTTTACTTGCGTCCGTGTGGCGCTCCGTAACTGCGTCGGAGCGATAAATTCGTAGAATCGGTTCGCTCGTTAACAGCCGTTTCAGCTGTTCAAACGCTTGCTCTTCCGCGGCGTCAAATCGAAATCTTTGATTGTTTTTCAGTAATTCTGATAGCGGCTCCGCGATTTTCGAGAAATCGCGGACGAACTTCCTGAAGTATCCCGTTAGTCCGAGAAAACTCTGAACTGCCTTTTTCGTCATCGGTTTTGGAAAGTTCTTTACAGCTTTGATTTTAGTTGGTGATGGACCCACCGTACCTCCCTCGATGACGTGACCAAGATACTCAACCCGTCGTTTCAGGAATGCACATTTTCCCCAGTTGATTGACAACCCTCTTTCTGCTGCGACTGTCAACGTTTCCTTTAAATTCGTTAAAGCTTTTTCTCCATCTTTTCCTCGCACTATCAGATCATCAACGTATGTGAAGACTATACTTCGTCGAATCAAATCACGGAACACTTCGTCGATGAACCTGAAAAATGACGTTGGGCTGTTGCACAATCCAAACGGTGTCTTGACAAACTCGTACTGTCCATCTGGCGTCACAAACGACGTATACTTTCGGCTTTCGGCTGCGACTGGGACATGGAAGAATCCGTTTTTCAAGGCGAGTACCGAGAACACCCTCGCTTTCGCGAGTGCGTCTATCCGATCATCAATAAGTGGCATCGGAAATCGATCTCGTGATATATTTTTTGTTCAACTGTCTATAATCGATGCACACTCTGCACTCTCCGTTGTTCTTCGGTACTATTACCACTGGACTCGAATATTTGCTCTTACGTGGTTGAATTATTCCTTCCGTTAACCACTCGTCTTTCTTCTTTCTTCGTCTCACTTCTTTATTCGTCTTTATGTGTTTTATGTACTATTACTCCACGGCTATTCGTAAATTATTTTTCACACACGACTTCCGTCTTTCACGGCTTCACGTCTTGAAGATTTTTTTGGCGACTTTTCGCCTTAACGATTATTCGTCTTTACGTTTTGTCGATCCATCTAACTTTCGCACCTTTTGTCCGCGTTAACTCTCGACTCTCAGCTTAACATCCCGGACGAGCCCCCATATGTAGGATTCTAAGCTTGGAGGAGGCGAGGAGTTAAATACAAGCCGACAAGGATGAAAATTAAACGAACAACTTTATTAACACAAAAAGTTAAGAGAACGTATGAAAAGACTATTGACGGTTATGTCGCTCCTTTCGAGCTTAACAGTAATAATTCTAAAAAGAAAACTCGCAAAAAGGGGAAGCGCAAAGACAATAATCAGTCTCAGGAAAACTCGCAAAAAGAGGGGGAACGCAAAAAAATAATACCTCTCAGGAACACTCGCAAAAAGGGGGATCGCAAAACAGTAATAATTCACAAAAAAAACTCGCAAAAAGGGGGATCGCAAAACAATAATAATTCTCGGAAAAACTCGCAAACAAGGGGAATCGCAAAACAATAATAATTCTCGGGAAAATTCGCAAACAGGGGGATCGCAAAACAACAATAATTCTCGGGAAAACTCGCAAAAGGGGGGGGGGGGTCGCAAAACGATAATAATTCTCAGAGAAACTCGCAAAAGGGGAATCGCAAAACCAATGATAATAATTCTTGAAAAATAACTTTCCAGCCGATTTTTGGGCGCCAGCTATTCTTTTGGCATAGCTGCCTTTGACCACACGGGGGGAATACAAATCTCGCGGGTAGCTCAGGGTGAAGGTTCGCCGACCGCTATGGCCTCTTACTCTGTACCTTCGCTCACGCCGGGAATACAAGAAAAAGGGGAATTGATCACGTGACTCGCCGCTATACAGATGGAGAGGGCTGGTGGTGGGGGAGGCAATGACGCGTTGCGGACTTGATATCCTTTTCGGAAAAATTACAGGGGGGAAGGGACTCAGCAATGATCTCCTCCGAGTGAGAGGACTAGCGGGGGGGCCAGATGCTAACGCGTGGGGGAAAATCCGCAATGCGACACACGAGGAACGGCCAGGGTGGGGGGGGGGGGGGGGGGGGAAGAAAGCACTAATGCACGGAATTTTCGCAAGGGAAATAATATATCCTCACAGCACTGCACCGTCGTCGAAGAGGGGGGAAGCAAACTCAAATAAACGGTGATTACGGCTACGAAAAAAATTGGGAAATTACTGCAAGCTCGCGGAAGTCCTGCCGAATCGCAAGAACTGAGGGCACTTCTCGTTCTATTCCTTTTTGCACTATACACGCTTGCTCTTTTTCTCAATAATCGTTCCTCACTCATTCCACACTCTAACACACACGTTCGTTACAATTTTGGGCACGAGTTCGAGTTTTTTACTCGTTACTCTTTTTACTCTCTTACAACTACGTTACAGATAATACTATTCTACTGCTCGACCTCGCCGGTCCTATGCTCGCCGCGAAGTGAGTTCCTTGCCTCGTGGTTTTTCCTCCTCGAGGAAACGGCGTTTCCCATTGGCCCGTCGTACATGGCGTGATTTCTCGCTACGAGCTTAGAGGTTAATCACGCGTGGCGCAGCACCTTCCGGGATCATTATTGATTGGGATATCGATCGGGGGCAAAGGCTATAGGTCAGGGGCGGGGAGGGGAGGTTTGGAATCAGGGCAGTGGAACACGGTTCTCGCAGGATGGCAGCACTATGGCAACGAGGAGCGTCTGTGTGAGCGACACGGTGGATCGGGAGACGGTAAGTAGGGATCAGGGTGGGGGGTAGTGAGGTTCGGCGTACGCGAGATGTCGCTGGCTGGTCATTTGCCGTGCGTAACGATGCTGTACATGCCTGTGCGCCGGCCCGCCGATGTGACTCTGACAATTACATTCGTACTGATTACACGACGGATTACGGATGGCCTCGAGCCCCTTTGACGACGCTCTTCGAGCTTTACTATGCGAGACTGATGACTGGGATGGTCGTCTCGGCGGTCGCGGGCACTCGTGGGTCCATCGTTCAGGTTGATTGATGGATCTGGATGAATCCTTCGTGGCGGTTCTCGATTTTTGTAAGTTATTTGCACGCGGGCCGTGCACGGCGATAAAAAAGAAAAAAAGGGGTCAGGGAGAGGAGCGAAAGGGGATAGATACTACAAAAAAAGAGGGGAAGGAAAATGAAAAGGGGGAACCAGAAGCGTACGCGCGAGATATTATTTTTAAAAAACTTAAGGGGTTGCGACAAAATCATACCGTTTTCTTATAATTAGACTTACGTGCTAAATTGCGGTGCTGTAGGGAGACTTCGGGGAGCGCGCTGGGGAAATTGTGACACAACGTCACAATATAAATAGGTGCATTTATAGGATTGAAGTTACCCGCGCAGAAATTGTGGCGGGGATCCAGCTGGAATCCAGCAATCACCCCAGTCTCTGGCCAGGATCTGACTGGATATCCGATCGGATCCCAACAGGGAATCGTCACGCTTGTAAGTTGGATTCCAGTCGGGACTCCCGACTGGGATCCGACTGGATTCCTAGACGAATTGTATGGGATCTGACGCGATTCCTAAAGGATTTTACAGGGTCATCCTAGATACGCGTAAATCGCAATAAATCTGTTTCCCCGAGAAATACTAGATGAAATACGTTTATTATATGATAGTTAATACAGTAGGTAATAAAAACAGCTTTTCAATATTTGTTGAAATATTGAATGACGTAGAGATTTGTTAATTCGGCGGGCGGGGTTGACGTCCATCCCAATCTTTTGCATTTCATATCGAATTTCCGACAAATTTTGAAAACACTCGACTGTCGCTTTTTTGGAATCTGTTGAGCCATTTGCTACCAACGCATCGTGCAGGGAGTTTATTGCAGTAGTGTTGTTCCTCTGTTCAATACTGAGTCGTTTCAGAATTGATATTACAAACATAGTATCTGAAGAAAACACGGTAAAATTCATTAAAATATGTAAACTGTCCAGAAATTTGGATAAATAAAAATGTCCAAGCATACAAAGTGCTACTTGAATTACCCGCAGAGGACTTTTGTTGAGGTTCATTGAACTCATCTGGATATGCGTCGTTTTTTTTTCTCTGCCCCGAAATTGTGACTGTATCGTTTGAGCTTTCCGTTTTTATCGCGTTTGAGAGATATTTCGTCAAGTGCGATTGCGATTCTCTTGAGTATGATTCCAATCCTAGCGAGCACGAAACCGATTCTTCCGAACGTGATAACCAAACTTCCAATGACGCATCTAGCACATCGTGAAATGTTATCACGATACAATGCCTTATAGAAAACGAAAACACGCCGAAAAAAATACAAATTTATCAACGTACTTTTATTGCTAAATGTTGATGGCAGAACTGTACCATATGTATGAGAGGATCCTTGAAAATCTGTGTTCTTTGGGTGATTTCCTCATTGTTATTTTTATCGTGTCCTTTGCACGGAGATACTTTTTGAGCTATTGACAAAATAATGCGATGTATTCATAATTGAAATAATTTTTTTGCAGCGTAGTTCATCAAAGCATAGATATCCCTGCGTATGAGTTTCAAATGAAAATGTGTACCATCAGACCATACAAAATTTTCTCATGAAGAGCTAGATAGGCTTATCAGTGCAAAGTGAACCTTGCGACAAGTTGAGAATGTTAAATATTTGCTGTGATGAACTACGCTACAAAAAAATTATTTCAGTTATGAATATATCTCATAATATTTTTGTAGCGTAGTTCATCAGAGCAAATATTTCAACATCCTCAACTTGTCGCAAGGTTTAGTGTGCACCAAAAAGCCCATTTGGCTTCGCAAGGTCTCAGTTTCTTCATGAGAAGATTTTTTATGGTCCGATGGTACACTTTTTCAATTGAAGTTCATGCGCAAAGGATATCTGTGCAGATATATTCATAACTGAAATAATTTTTTTGTAGCGTAGTTCATCACAGCAAATATTTAACATTCTCGACTTACCGCAAGGTTTACTTTGCACTGATGTGCCCATTTGGCTCTTCATGAGAAGATTTCTTATGGTCTGATGGTACACATTTTCATTTGAAACTCATGCGCAGAGGATATCTGCGCATGAGCTCCAAATGAAAATGGGTACCGTCGTCGAACCATAAAAAATCTTCTCATGAAGAAACTGAGATCTTGCGAAGCCAAATGGGCTTATCAGTGCAAACTGAACCTTGCGACAAGTTGAGAAGGTAAAAATATTTGCTCTGATGAATTATGCTACAAAAAAATTATTTCAATTATCAATATATCTTATTATGTTGGTGTTCTTCAATTAGTATTTCTTAAAAGTGTCAAAATTTCATATTCAACAGTGTCGCAGTTTTGTTTTCACAATCTTTTGCCAACTCGACCCCGTTAATACAACTACGAATCTGCTTACAATCATTTCATTTTAGGTTTTCTATTAAAACGTGTATTATAAAAAAAATTCTTTCTTACTTGAAACTGGTGGCGATGCCTTGTTTGGTATTGCATATTCTTTCGATAATTTCTTGATCGATGACTGCGAAGATGTTTGAGAACGTATAACTTTTGCAGTTGAGTTCTGACGTCGAAAAGATTTGTTTCGAGCTCTCCTCGACACCTTGAATCTCTCAGCCTGTGAAGCAGTAGATGATGAACTGGAGCTCCTTGACGATTTTTCGATTGATACTAGAAAGGAAAACAAATTGTTAACTACATTTTTGTATATTCGGTATTCCAGGCTAAATCGAAGCATCCGTAATTCTCCCCTTCTAGGATTTGATACCCAATTTTTTATATTATTCGAACTTAAAAGGCATCCAGCTTTTTTGAAAGATTTTTTTGGCAGCCCCCATTTGAAATAAAATAATAATAATGTTTTTTCCCCAAAAAACGTGTAAACGTACCATCTGTTCCATTTTGTAGACTTGGTACATCAAGCAATTCCTCCATTGATTTTTTTTCAAATGCTTCCATGATAGGACTTGCTTTTTTTAATGATTTTCCTCTGCATCCGTAGTAAAAGCATAGGCCTCGATTCGTAACTTTTTGAGTCGCTGCAGTGCCACATCGTATGTACCTAAAGTTTGAAGAAAAATCTTAAGCCAATAGCGATGACATTAAGCTCTACGATACAAAGTAAAACCAAACTATATTACCTGCGCCTCCTTTAACAACGATATCCCATATTGGCCATTTATCCAGTGGCGGTTGTTCTTTCTCAACTCTGCGCTGGAGCAATTCACAAGATTTCTTTGTGTATGGAGGTTGGGGATATATTATAAAACAAACTTTTGTCTTCCAGTCGCAGGAAATCCATGACGCAGGTACTATATCAACGTCCAGAAGACCTTCCTTTCGGCTTTTAGAAAACTACGAGTTGAAACTTATAATTTTCTTCGTATGTGCCTGAGATGTCTAGAACCATTTACAAAAACAAAGAAGATTATGTTTTCATTTCTATGGGCTACTCTTACCGTTTCAGTACTTACCCGAGTGTGAATTCATTTGCTGCATCGTTTTGTTTTTTTTTCTGCATCTTTCTCGAATCTCTCTGTCGAATGTTGTTCACGATTTTTCGGTTAAAACGACGATTTCAAGCACAACCCGATTCCTTACGTTTAAGTAGTTCGATAGATTATATGATTTTTACACAAAACCCAAAATAAAAATATAATCTTGCACTCACACGCCCGAAAATATTCTGATCTAATGATTCACAGAAAACGTGGCCACCGTGGTCGCCACGAGGCGTATTTATAGGTTATCTTTCGACACTACCGAATTTGTTTTTGAATTTTACTTCTATTTTTCGATTAAAACGACGGTTTCAAGCACAGCCCAATTCCTCACGTTTAAGTAGTTCGAGAGATTATATGATTTTTACACAAAACTGAAAAGAAATATATAAGCTCGCACTCACACGTCCGAAAATATTCTGATGCAATGATTCACAGAAAACGTTGCCACCGTGGTCGCCACGAGGAGTATTTATAGGTTATCTTTCGACGCTACCGACTTTGTTCTTGAATTTTATTTCTATTTTCTTGATTGTTCATACGACGATATTTCAACGAACAAACCGATTGTTCTTTTTGTTCATCATCACAACTGTACACAGAATTTGCACATAAAACTGCAAAAAGATCACTCTGACTCGGGTTTGAAAACTCTTGCACTGTGAGAAGGTCGCGCAATACAATGGATAGTCGGTACGACATGCTTACGAATAAAGTATATAGAACGCACATATGACACAATAATTCGCGTAAAACGTGCACAAATTTAAGGGTTTTATGTTCTTTTTTTGACATTTCACTCGATTGTGCTTCGAAGCAAATCGCGATTATTTTCACATGAAATTAATATGATTGTTTATTTAGTTCTGGTGTGTAATACCGAAACAAATCGCTCGAGACTCGTATTTATAAACTCGGTATAAAAGTTTTATAGGAGCTGTGATTTATTGATGGAGAAGCGGAATTACGAAAACTTTCGGGCTTCCTCCTGGGCGCATTGGCAATGATAGTTTCACCATTTTTGTGTCAATGGAATGAACAGAACAGGTCACAGTGGTACTGGAAAAATGTTCACGTAATTCCCACATGTCTATTTTACTGGATGGAGTGGGAAACTTGAAAATATCTCGTGTTACTTTCCATATAGCTCCGTCCACGTATATACGACGGGGGACCCAAAAAAACGGGAATTGCGCTGCGGCGGCGAGGGAGAGTGGGGGAACCCATTGCTCGACCAGGTGTCCGTTGGGGACACGTCTCCTGAGTTAGTGTGCGAAGTTCTGTCGCCGTGCATGACACCAATTGTCCCCCCCCCTTCTCGCCGGATCTAGCCCCCTGTGATTTTTTTTGTTCCCCAGACTCAAAAGGGACATGAGAGGAAAGCGTTTTGCCACTGTGGAGGAGGTAAAACAAAAATCGCTGGAAGGCCTAAAGAACATCCCGATAAGTGAATTAAAAAAATGTTTTGAACATTGGAAGGATCGTTTGCAGAGGTGCGTTGTGGTCAAAGGAGAATACTTTGAAGGTGATCAAAATTCGGTGTAAAAATATTTAAAAATAAAGAATTTATGACGAAATTCCCGTTTTTTTTGGGTCTCCCCTCGTATCTCTCGGAAATTCTTCAGACTAACAAATTTTTGTTATTTTGATGATTCTTTTATCGTTTAGCATAACAACATCGTCTGGTGGATTGGTTGTTAAAATACACTCTCCGTACTTCATTTTATACACTAATATGGATCCGTTTATTGCACCACGGGCTCTGTTCAAAATTATTACTTTATCTTCAAGGATTGGTTGTGCTTCTGTAACGAATAAACTACCTTCGTGTGAACGTCGACTGTTCGGGAATGAGTCCGCTGCGCTCGAGGGGAGCACCTCTCGGGCGCTCGGCGTTCTCTCATTCTCTCGCCATTCGCGCCAACCACGCTTGCGCGCCCGGCAACAGGCGGTTCGCCGGCAGTCTCCGTTCAGCATCGTGTAAACTCAGGCGCGTTTCACGCGAACTCTCCATAACTCTCACCGTGTCTGGACTTTCATCAACTTACTCAACTTACCCATCTATACTCACCGTGTTCATACTCAGCACTCATTAACCACCATACAGTGTCTACACTCATCACGGGTTACAGAATTCGCTACGGTAAAACGCCATGGGGGGCTTCGGTAGCTCCTGATCGTGATGCATCGCGTCTATTGCGGTGTCGGTAGCCGCCTCAGTGTTCGCATCTATAAAGACTTTTGGGTTCTACGCATCATCTATTCATACATTAATCACCACCTATCTTTGTTATCTTCGCCTATTTTCCCGTCAAGAAACCGTGTTATATCTTGTTACATCTTCGTCTTCGTTTATTTATGCCCGCCGATCTCGTCATCAGTAAGCTGGCGAACTCGCGTTTATCCATCTCTCAACATCGACACACCTGCTGCAGAGGTTGGTTTGGCGTTCGCACAGTTTTTTTTAGTTTGCCGAAAAAATTTTCGAAAGGAAATGGAAATTCGCCGCGAAATTAGTGCGAAATTTGCTCAATTTCGAACGGAAACAGTGTCGCGTTAATATTGCTAAGGCGCTGTTGGACTCGGTCCGCGACGACCCAAATTTGCTCCAGAGGGTCATAACTGGTGACGAATCATGGGTTCATGGTTATGACGTGGAAACCAAAGCTCAATCATCACAATGGAAGCTGCTTTTTTGGAATAGGCAAAAATCGAAGACACGCCAAAACACGTCTAACCAAAACAGCTGGCAACAATTAACTAAACATCTAAAATGGTCGATTTTTTTAGCATACGTGAGGGGAATGAGTACCAACCTAACGCCACAAAAAAATCGAAAATCGAATATACGTAACCCGCGGAAATTCAAAATTCGCGATACTTTTTGGACAGACCTCGTATATATATATATATACTAGGGGGGCTCTGCCCCCCTGCGCGCTTCGCGCGCCACCCCCCCCCCCCCCCCCCCACCCACGCCTGCCCCGCCCCCGCTCGATCCGCTCACTCAGCCTACTCGATCCCGCTCGCTCTCCTCAACTGTTGTACACGGCGGCGGCGGCGGCGAAATATTTATATAATATAGAGAGATACTAGGGGGGCTCTGTCCCCCTGCGCGCTTCGCGTGCCAACCACCCCTGTTCCATCACGCCCCGGCCTACCCCCCCCAACTCTTGTACACGGCGGCGGCGACGGCGGCGGCGAAATATTTATATAATATAGAGAGATATATACATACACACACCCATATCTCTCTATATTATATGAATGTATCGCCGCTGCCGCCGCCGTGTACAAGAGTTGAGGCGGTCCTTCCCTTCACCGTAACCCCTCCCCCAAACCCAAGAGAGGGGGGGGGGGGGGCACGCTGAATGGAATTGCTCAGGGGCGGCGTGCGGAGCGCGCAGGGGGCAGAGCCCCCTAGTATATATATATATATACACAGGGTGTCCCAATAACTATTAGCATCTTAGATATCTTCGAAACTTTAAGGTTCACAGAAATATTTGCTGAATCAAAATTGCACAGTACGAAGGGGGCCATCCAATGATACCAAAATACTCACCCCCACCTCCACCCCCTGGGCTCGGGGTGGGGCAACTTTGAAATCTTAAATTGGAACCCCCATTTTTCATTGTAGATTCGGATTCCCCATAAAAAAATACGTAACTTTTGTTAAAAATTTTTTTTGCGACCCGTGATAGACTGCGCTGTAATCACAAAAAACGCCTGAAAGTACAAAAAGGCGATAATACTTACAGTTTCGGTAGTAAATAAAATTACTACGTTTATAGTAAGTGTTCGAAATGACAACCATCAGTATCAATGCAATATTGGATTCTTTTTCCGATTGATTGACTTGCAAGTTTTACTGCGTCCGAACTTATTGATGCACAGGCTGTAATAATTCTTCCTATTCGTTCCCATGCAATTCTTGGTGAAGACTAACATGGTACGGGTGAAATTTGTGACGGTGCAAAATGCGATGTACGCTAGTACCGCCAATGCCAGATTCATTTTGAATTTGTCGCCAACTAATGTGAGGATCTCGATACATATGGAAATCGGTGTGCTCGCAAGTGTGTATCGAAATCCTCACATTAGTTTGCGACAAATTCAAAATGAATCTGGCATTGGCAGGACTAGCGTACATCGCATTTCACACCGTCACAAATTTCACCCGTACCATGTTAGTCTTCACCAAGAATTGCATGGGAACGACTTCATAAATGGCGTAGAGTTTTATCGAACGGTTCAACGTCAGATCGAAAACAATGAGTAATTTCTTAATACCGTTTTATTTACTGATAAGGTAACATTTACAAATCATGGGAACGTTTATTTGTATAACATGCATTTATGGGCAACGGAAAATCCACATTGGTTGCAGCCGGTTAACACCAAAGACAATGGTCTGTGAATGTATGGTGCGGAATCATAGGTGCTAAAATTATTGGTCCTTTTTTTATGAATGGAAATTTGAATGGCAACATCTACAGTAATTTTATCAAAGATACATTGGGACTTTTGCTAGAAGAGTTGCCTTTACTTACACGACAAACCATGTGGTATCAATATGACGGATATCCAGCACATTATTCATTGATTGCACGAAGGCAACTCGACGAAACATTTCGAAATCGTTGGGTTGGACGCGGCGGTCCAATATGGTGGGCAGCTCGTTCCCCAGACCGAACACCTTTAGACTTCTTTGCATAGGGAACATTGAAAGATAAAGAGTACAAAGAAGTACCAACTACATTTGACGACATGTAACAAAGAATTATTACAGCCTGTGCATCAATAAATTCTGACGCTGTAAAACTTGCAAGTCAATCAATCGAAAACAGAATCCAATATTGCATTGATACTGATGGTCGTCATTTCAAACACTTACTATAAACGTAGTAATTTTATTTACTACCGAAACTGCAAATATTATCGCCTTTCTATACTTTCGGGGATTTCTTGCGATTACAGCGCCATCTATCAAGAATCGAAAAAAAAATTTTGAACAAAAGTTACGTATTTTTTTATAGGGAATCCTAATCTACAATAAAAAATGGGGGTTCCCATTTAAGATTTCAAAGTTGCCCCACCCCAGCTCAGGGGGTGGGGTGGGTGTGCGTACTTTGGTATCATTGGATGGTCCCCTTCGTACTGTGCAATTTTGATTCAGCAAATATTTCTGTGAACCTTATAGTTTCGAGGATATCTAAGGCGCTAATAGTTATTGGGTCACCCTGTATATATATATATATACTAGGGGGGCTCCACCCCCCGGCGCGCTTCGACCCCGCTCGATCCGACCACCCAGCCTATTTGATCCCGTTCGCTCTCCTCAACTCTTGTACACGGTGGCGGCGGCGGCGGCGGCGATATACTTATATAAAATAGAGAGACTAGCTGACCCGGCAAACGTTGTTTTGCCATATAAATTATCAAAGAAATCGAACGTAAGTATAAGTCGAAAGTGAAATATTAAATTTGAAACTGAAAGTGTCCACGTGATGACGGTCCATTCTTTGATGAAGATCAAACGGATATGTGGGGATGGGATCTATGACAGAAAGAGAAATGGAGCGCTGTAGACGATGACCGGCCGATAAAAATAAAAAAACACCAACCATTAATTTTCTCAATTCAATGTATTTCATTAACGTAACTGACATATTCATTGTTTTATCTCTTAAAAGTTAAATGCAAAGTGAAAAAAGTAATATATTTTTTATCGTAAAGTAGAAAAATGAAGGGAAGAAAATCAATATTAATTTCGAAGAGCAATTGAGTGTACGATATTTTTTGTCAGTCCATCTTTAGCCAACAAAAATAAGCTCGATGGTTTGCCCACACGATGGTGTGCCCAAATCTAAGCCGCAAACGGACATCATTTGGCCTTGCGACTTATTGATTGTCATGGCGAATGCCAATCTAATAGGAAATTGAACGCGTTTAAATTCAATTGGCACCTCCGTGGGAATGATTGGAATGCGTGGCAGCAAAACAATTTTGCCTAGGAATTTGCCATTCAAAATTGTGGCTTCGATAATATTTTTCATCAATTTTTTAATGACCAATCGCGTGCCATTGCATAGCCGTGGTGGGTTCAAATTCCAAAGTAAAATAACCGGAGATCCAACTTTCAGTCGTAGAAGGTGTGGCGGCATGTCTGGCAAATCCAGTGAGTTCAAAAACTCTGTTGGATAATTTACAGCTTCGTTGGCATCGCAAACTGTATCGATCGATTTGTATGATATCAAGTCGCCTGGCAACGACTGCTGTATCTTGAAATTTAAATCGTCGGCGTCCACATTTTTTGCTGCCAAAATGACTCTTTCTGCGAGCCACGCATGATTTATGTATTGTGTGCGTACATCGGGGAATATGCGGTCAATGAGAGCATTTTGCGAATCAACGATTGTGCAGAAATCGGTGGGCAATTTTTTGCAGCCAGTATTTTCATGGACAGCAACTTCTCCATTGCCGATATCTAACAATTGTTTTGAGAATGTGTCAGCGGATGGATCTTGTAGCATTTGGACGCGCATATTTATTGTTAGCTGGACTTTTTAAACATTACGCCACAGTGGCGATGATTTCAAGCAAGCGTTGATCTCATCGGCATACGTTGAACGTGGAATAACGGGAAGGGTTTGTCTGAAATCACCTGAAAGGAGTAACAGAGTGCCGCTGAATAGTTTGTCGTTGTTTTTTATATCTTCGAGTGTTCTGTTCAACGCCTCAAAAGAATGTTTGTGTGCCATAGTGCATTCATCCCAGATGATAATTTTGCATTGTTTCAGCACTGTGGCCATGGACGATTGTTTTTTTTATGTTGCACACTGCGTCTGGGTTATTTTGAATATTCAAAGGCAGCTTAAATGCTGTAAAAATTTAATATAAATGCAGCGAAAATTACTGCTTAAATGCTGTAAAAATTAAATATGTAAAAATGTATGTGGTTCGTTTGGTATTGGCAGCAATGAGCCCACTTTGTGGTACACTTGGCCCTTGATTTTGAACGTTGAATTGAATTGTTCACCATTTGCCGCAGTATTGTGAACTATTTCTGTTGCTCCGAACGATGTCATTTGGAAGCATGAATTGAATGTGCGAATGGACTTCAGCAACAGGTTTGAATCTGGATCCGTGCCGATGAGCAAGCCGTTCAATGATTCTGGTGGTGTCTCAATTTCTGGTAGTTGCACTTTTCCTGATGCGCAACACATGCCAGCTGACTCATGTTTGAATTTGAGCGCATGACAATGGGGACATTCTTTGTCCATAGTACTAATCAGCACTTTCGGATGAGCGAAATATTCAATATCTGACTCGTACTCGAATGCGAGACGAAGGAACGAAGCGGATGTAAATGCTCGATGTACTTGTTGGCGTTGTCGACCATTTGCTCTGTGTTTGTCAATTACGAACCGGCGCCGTTGTCTTCGTTCCAATTGTCGTTGTTGATCTCGTTCAGCTCGTGCCTCTTGTGATTGAGATGCACGCAATTACGACATGCTTACACGCACATTTTCGTTATCTTGTTGGGTTTGTTCGTCTGTTCTTTCTGCTCTACTATTTCGCTTGTTTGTTGCTTTATTCGTTCGCCGGCCCAAATGGGCCCCTTTGCGTCTTGCGGGCATTGTCAATTCTATCACAAACACAAATAGACATACTTACTGTTGAAATCGTGCAAAATTTTGCACGCACTTCGTTGTGATACATAACAAATGCAGATTGACATGTCAAAGTGACGCGACACTTCACGTTAATGCCTTCACGTCAATGAACGACGGTGAAATTATTTGGATATTGTTCATACAAAAATACTGAAATCGCGATTAAAAAATGGGGGGTGGGGGTAGGAAGGTGACAAATACTTTACGACCTATTCTCATACCTATCAAATATACAAAAAAATTACATAAAAATCGGTCGAGCCGTTTCGGAGGAGTGCGACGACAAACACCGTGATACGAGATTTTTATATATTAGAATATAAATATATATAAGATGTATTATTATCATCATACCTGAGACTGACAACATTTATAATAAAAGGGCGCCGCGCACTTACACTTTAAAATATATCTTATCAATCACGATACCTACGGCGGCACGCCCCGATCCAGCTGGAATCCAGCTAGATCCAGCTAGATCCTAAAAGGAAATTCTTTGTTGGAATCCCCAAAAATTTTTGATAGATATTTTACGGGAAAATGATAATAATAGTGCGATTACTGAAACCCGAAACTTCAACTTATACAGTTAAAATTTCACTGATCAGTGGTAATCGGGATACCACCCTGGATCCAGCTGGAATCCTAGAAGGAAATTCTTTGTTGAAATCACGAAAAATTATCGATGGATATTTAATGGAAAAGCCCGATTACTGAAATCAGAAACTTCTATTTATACAATTTGAAGTTTTGTCGATCAGCGCTAATCGGGATAGAACCCGGGATCCACCTGGAATCCGGACGGGAATCCCTTGATAGGGAGATCCTAACAAATCCCGATCGGGATTTGGCTGGAAACCGGAACACCCTACCAAATTTCTGCATGGGTAGTTGTTACCCAACTATGGTTGTGCATACGTATAAGAAACGAGGTGAGGGCTTAATAAATAAAATTATCAATCACATCCCCGTTGAATTACATGTGCCGGGGTATCGGTATTGTGGGCCTGGTACAAAATTGGCGCAAAGGTTAGCTCGTGGTGAACCAGGCATTAATCCTCTAGACGCCGCGTGTAAAGAACACGATAATGCGTATTCGAAGAATCGGGAAAATATTGCTGCCCGAAACGAGGCCGATAAATTACATGCTGAGAAGGCTTGGGCTCGGGTTCTCGCTAAAGACGCTAATCTATCGGAAAAAGCTGTGGCTTGGGGAGTTGTCAACGTCATGAAAGCTATATGTAAGCTTGGTATGGGTTTGGTGAAAACTAAAATGGGGAAAAGTAGACGAAGCGTGTGAAAGGCAATCGATCAAATGTAGGGTTGGAATGAGCGTGAAAAGGAAGAAGTCGACAAATTCCAATCTTGGTAGTATGACCCCCGCGAAAAAGAAGAAGAAACATAGAATAACGTTGAAATCTATCATTCAAGTGGCAAACAAATCAATGAATCATTGTTCTAATGCTATTGCGTCAGCATTGAAGGGTGCCCGTGCAGCAGCAGCCAGAGAGGGTAAAAAAAAGTACGAATTCCCTGTATTTTGCCTATACCAATGAAAATTGACGGTATTTTACCATTTCTCAAACCAATTTTGGCTGGTATCAGCGCCACTGGAACTTTGGCTTGGGGTGCTGCCAGTATAGCGAAAGCAGTTAATCATATTAGTGCCAATAAGAATCAATTGCATGAGGCTAAACGCCATAATACGACAATGGAGGCGATTGCGTTGGGCAAAGGATTATACTTGAAACCTTACAAGAAAGGTATGGGCCTGTATTTGAAGCCTGCAAAAAACTAATAAAGCTACCGCACCGAGCTCTCACCAATTTTGATTTGCTGAAATATGCTAAAGCTATGAAAATTTCATACTTTCGTGGTGTTTTTATGCGAAATGAACTACCCAAGTCGAGGCCCAGGAAGCGTGAATCTGCAATTATTAATCTCGATGATAAAAATGGTTCGGGTACGCATTGGGTTGCATACCAGAAAAATAACAACGATGTCACTTATTTCGACAGTTTTCGTGATTTACAACAACCTCAGGATTTAATGGAGTATCTTGGTGTTGGTAGCGTTAAATACAATTACAAATGGTACCAGGAATATAATACTGTGATTTGTGGGCACTTGTGCCTTCAATTTCTCAGTGATCATTTATAAATGGATGTGATTGGGGAATATAACCTCAGTCATGGGTGGTTCATTCACGTTTATTCTAGCGGGCACATCCTCCGTGCTGGGAGCGAAATATTTCCCTACCTCACTTTTATAACTACCGCCAGATTTTGTCGTCTCAAATACAATCCCGATTATCTCAAGAGGAGTACTTTACATGTAATCGTACAGTTATTGTTTCTCCACGGAAATTGACCAATTCACCCGTCTTGATCGACTATTCTCAATTGTATATGCTGTATCGATTCCACGATGGTTGGGAAGTAAATGACGTTCGATGGCACTTCAACAATCTTATATCCTGGCGGAACGGTGGGGAAAAATTCATGAATTGTGTATACACGATGCTCGTTTATGTATGCACCCGTAGTTATATTGCACTCGACTGGTGAGTGCAAACAACGACTAGTGAGTCCCTTAGCCTCTCACATCACGGGGTGCTTTCTGAGTGATTTCCCCTAGTGTATAAGCGCTTTTGATGTACACACTTTATTTACATAGTAACTTTACTCTAACACACGCCATCATCATCTTTTGTATACATGTTCATTATCTACTGTCCGTTATTAGCAACTTTTAACCATAATCATGGTTCATAGGCCGAACAAAAATGGTAGTCATCGAAAAAATGCTTCAAGCACAACGATTTTTTACACCACGCACATTTAATAACGGCTACATTATTACATTGCTGTCACCATTTTGATTTGGTGGCAAGCAGCATAGAACTTCTGGGACGTTATCGTTTATATTTATGGTGATTGCTTCAAGGATCTGTCGATTTTCTGGAAAACGCGATTAATGAAATCTTGTAAATCTGGATACGTGGAATAATTTTTCACAGCATTTCCGAAACTTTGGTGACATTCGACATAGTGTCACCGAACTAAGCGATATCTTTTAAAATAAGAAAATAATACGTACGATTCCGAGCAACAATGTTCCGACCTGAGGCTTTCTTTTTTGTATTTGATCGTTTCTTCTTTTCTTCCTGAGTCACTACGTAACGGCCACCGGCATCACACCGTATTACAAACATCGTGCATAGTCAAAATTTTAAACACAGTACCACTGTTAAGAATTAACACCGACAACAATCAGAAACCGCGCACAAATCGTGTTGATGTTCACTTTGAATTAGTTTTACGCAGCAATGATGTACGGGCGATCGGCGCTGAGTGCTGTAATGCAAATGCCGCCATTTTGTGGCACTAGTAGTATCTCACAGATACGCCTATGCACAACACGCCGTATATTCCAATTGCAGAAGCGTAAATGGTTGGCACTGACGCCATATCGTTCGTACTCTATTTCAACGTAGATGGCGCTTACGCAAAAATTTGTGACCTAGAATGAGAATGAGAACTACGGATATATGGAGAGTTGCGTTCATAAATCCTACGCAATTTAACTCAAGTATTATGATAAATATTATATCTACAATTTGTAACGAAATATTTAACTCTCGTCACGTGGGTGTCGAACGTGGCCTAATAAACATTAATAAAACCCCCAAAAAAATGAATATTACGTTGGAGAGGTAACCAACTCTCACAAGATGTCGGAAGTACCGACCAAACGAACGAGAGATAGGCGCCAGGCAACGAGCGAGATTCGCGCGTCACCACCGCTCCCGTAAAGAGAACGGCTTATTTATTTTTCGCTCTCGTCGTTTAATACCAAAGGAACACAGTTGAAAACGTTCGGCAAAAGACTCCGGCTACTCAGTTAATACTTCCGAGAATGGTAGATGGGCGGGATTTTTGGGCGAATAAGCGAACTCGGTGACTCGGGAAAACTGTGAAAATTATTTATTTTATCCCGGAAACCACCCACACGGTATGCGGCGGGGGCTGTACAACGAGATCGTCGGTCGTACAAAAAACGTGTAACAAGGGGACGTGGCAACACTGCGAACGATAACGAAAACGAGCGGTTACGACGCACTCGGAAGATTCGTACCGAAAATAAAATGATCAGCGTTCTGCGATAATACGAAGAAATGCAATACTTAAATTTAACAAAACAAATAACTTAGCGCAATTTAAGCCAGCAGTCACGTAGTTCGACCGCAACAACGCAATAAATTCCGATACAAAAGATAACAAAATGACGGCAATAATCGCAATGAATAACTAGAATTAACAAAATATTTTACACACAATATTACAACCTGAAGATTCGCCTCAGGGAGGATTCGACGTAATTTAACAAATATCCGGCGGAAGCAAAATAACGCGAAACGTAGCCAAAACACAATACGAACAAAATTAGCCTGAAATTAATAACGAACAAAGTCACGGGTTACCGGCTTACGCACAAGAGAACAAAATTGATCAGGGGTAACGGTGACGATAGCGGGAATTTCGAATAGCCTCTCGTAGAGGAAAATTAGCCGGAATTCCAAGATAGCCTCTCGTAAGAGGGAAATTAGCCGGGATCTCAAGATAGCCTCTCGTAAGAGTCGAGTTAGCCGGATTTGAAGATGGTAACGGTGGTAACGGCGAGGACGTTGAGCGAATACGAAGGTTCCTCACGACACTCACACCAAGATAGCCCAAATCCACGATAGCCTCTCGTAAGAGTCAAATTAGCCGGGATTTCGAGATAGTCTCTCGTAAGAGTCAAATTAGCCGGGAATTCGAGATAGTCTCTCGTAAGGGTCAAATTAGCCAGAATTTCCAAGTAGCCTCTCGTAAGAGTCAAATTAGCCGGAATTTCCAAGTAGCCTCTCGTACGAAGGGAGTTAGCCGGATTTGACGGTTGCAAAAGCAGTAGCGACGAGGACGTTAAGCAAATCCGTAGATTTCTCACGGCACTCACGCCGAGATAGCCCAAATCCAAGATAGCCTCTCGTAAGAGTCGAATTAGCCGGGATTTCGAAGTAGCCTCTCGTAAGAGTCAAATTAGCCGGGATTTCCAAGTAGCCTCTCGTAAGAGTCAAATTAGCCGGGATTTCCAAGTAGCCTCTCGTAAGAGTCAAATTAGCCGGGTTTTACGGTAGCCAGAGGGGTAACGGGCAAGGGAAAAACGCGATTAACCATCACGGGCAAAATATTACGAACGGGTGCGAAGATACGGACAAAGATGGCGGAGATTCGAAATCTCGCAAGTAATGGCGCAAGGGAATGGCGAATAATAACCAAAAGCAAATGGTCCAAAAGGGTTCGAAAATAAGGGTCGAAATAAGCAAAAGGAAACAGTGCGGTAAGCGATAGCACCCGGACGTGAATTGAATAACGAAAGAAACGCGAAAACCGAAATAACGAATAAATTGGTAACAAACTCGAACGCGATAACACAAATTCACTTAACAAAATAAATCCCGAAATGCGATTTCAATCGCGAATAAAAAACGTAACAAAATCGAAAATGCGAAAAATATAACACGTGGCGATAATGGGCCAGTAACTTCGTCACGCGGTCCGAGGACCGGCTCGTATTTCCACTAACAAACTCGAACGGGACCAAATCCCAATAATTAACCAAAAATACCAAAATCCTCAAAATAACCAACACTAACGGCCACACGGCCAATTGAGAAAGACGAAGTTACTAACCTTACAAAGGAAAAAGGAGGAAGTACCTCACCGAATAATCTCTGCCGCAACGCAAGGGACTCGTACGGGCGAATCGCAAGATGGCGGAAGATCGTCGATGCCGTCGTTGAATGATATTGAAGATGGATGGTGAAGACAAAGGTAGCGTTATGATCGATGGCGACACTCGAGAGAACACTAGGAAAAACGCGTCACGCGAGGTAGCAGTCCCAACAGTAAGTGAAAATCGATGTGCGATCCTTGCTCTACGTGGGTCGATGGTCCCCACTCTTGACCCTTGGACTAGTCCTGCGCATACTCGTACGTTTCCGGGGTCACTCGCTGTAACTCGGGTTACTGGGTTACGCCGGTCCTCCTTCTTACGCCGGCACCTCTCGCGTCGACTCGAGGAGTGCGCGGGGAGAGGGGTCCTTTTTGACGAAAGCTAAAGAGAGAGAGAGAGAGAACGAGCGATGGCAGTTTTTTATATGCCGTGTCTCGGCCGTCTTCCCCCAGGACCCGGTCTCCGACGAGGGTAAGGTCCCCCCCACGGGATCCCGCCCGTGGATGGTGGTGGCCGCCAACTCTGTCCACGCGGATCCCAGAACCGGCACATTGCCACCTCACAAACCCCCATCGGTCCCATAGGCCCTCTACGAATGAGGCGCCGGAGGGCATCCGGACCGCGACGGTCGAGACAACGGCAGGCTGGTCCAGCACGAGGCTGGGAAGCCGTACGGGAGGAGGGTGGCTCAGTAAATTTCGGCCGTTTCTCCAGCTCGCTACCTGGCGACCATGACCACGGGTGCAGTTGTTCGGCACCCGCCTGCCCCCTTAAGGACGAACTCCCGACTCTCAAAGTCCCTAAAATCCTAACCTCGGGAGATGATCGGTCTCCCGAGTACAAAAAAATAATGTCAATGCCGAGATAAACGCCGATCACCCGCCGGGAAACGCAGAGAGCCTTAATTCATTGTTGAAATACAGAGGCCCCAAATAAGAGAGCCAAACGATAGCCGGCAGAGAGAACCCAAACAAAAAAATAAAGAGACGCAAATATTAGTAGAATTTAACCATACCAGAATACCTTCTCGAATTTAATATGAAGCACTTGCTTATAATATAATTTAATGATTCGGAATATTTACTTGAACGGGACGCTAAGAGGGCTGAACGGAACGGGCTAGAAAAACAGACGCGACAGTATAGTAAACAGAAAAACTCTATCGTTCGCGCTCGAAGCGAGCGAACCATAGGGTCATTAACACAGAGAGCCTAACAAAGTCGCTGAACGACAAATAGCCACAGCGTTGCCAAATGGTCATCTCACGAGGTAACCGGAGATTCTTAATTTTTACCGTTTCGGACTTGCGACGAAGCGAGCGCGCGTCGTCCCAGGGTCGTAAATCCGACCCCCTGAACGAATGCACTCCGTACGAGTGACGAGACGCCAAATGTTTCGTCACAAATTATATGTGCGCACACACATGTGATGTATGATATAGATACATGACACCATAAACATGTATGATACACATATATGACACCATATACATGTACGGTATACATACATGACACGATATCATGTATGATATACATACATGATACGATATAGATGTTGGTATACATACATTATATACATACATGACACGCACTTTAGAGAAGCTACGCCAATCGGATGGCTAATTTGTATTCCTATTTCTTATTTCCTGTCGTTGCGCCACGGGGCTAAGGGGGTTGGAGTCATTAAAAAAAATTTTTTTCTTACATCAGTTTCTCATTATACACTCTCTTTTAGCACATCTATAACTCCAGTTATAAAGGGGGGAAAATATACAAGTGATAGAGAAAATTATTTTCAATATTTGATTTTTTTATCTTTCTAAAAGCATATATAAAAAAAATAAACGGATGTAAATACATACATGGTATATGTGTATATGGTTACATATATTTATTTAACATACATAGCGAAAACTTTCACTGCTATGTAGAAATCTCCTTCTACATAGCAGTGAAAGTTTTCGCTACGCTTCTGCTACCAACTGATAAATTTACCATTTTTAAATGGTCTTAAATGGCCAACGGTTGAAAGTTTTGGCCACTTTGGCACTCAGCGATAGCCATTTCCAACCATTTTAAATGATCATCCAGGCAGTGATTGCTCTCACACTATCCCCAATTATCTGACTATACTACAAAAAAAAAAAATCTCAAATATCCATTTGAGATGGTTGGAAGTAGTCGCTGAGTAAGGATAAGGACAAAAACTTTCTGTGCAATTTAAAAGACGATTTAAGACCTATACAAGATGCCGACCCATATACATTTAAATGGGTTACTTCCGTGACATTGTCTATAAGAAAACTATACAAACCAGAAACATTGGTGACAGTATTTAAACCACCACCGTTGACCATTAATCCGATGTCAGAGAAAAGGTCGTTTCTGTAGTTGATGGCAGATTTTGATAAATAGTCTACATCGGTGACACTGTACCTAAGAAAGGTTTACAAACCTGCTACATTGGTGACACCTTATAAACTATACGATATTTCTATAATGTTACCGACGGGATCAGATGGCCAGAATGTCAAAGGTGGGAACAATCTTACCACTATTTTGAAGGACTTTTAAGGGCGTCGAGTTAGCTAGCTTTATAGGTGGAATAATTTTTCCTGTAGTCTACTTACAAATATAATTAATAATCTCTTATTTGGGTCATTAAGGGAGAACACCACTGTGACCCCCTGTTTTTTTTCACATTTTTCAAGAATTTTTTTTTGTGGGAAAAAAAAGAGATATTCGAAAATTTTTTTTCGGTTTTGTTCCTTGTTTATTAATGTATCAAAAAACATTTTTTTCACATTTTTCACGCCGCATGGTGGCGCTGGGGAAGCTCTCGCGTCAGGTGCTGCCGTTTCCGCGGCACGCAGCAGAACTCTCTTCAACGTCGATCTGAAAAAAAATACCGAGTGTTTTCGTTAATACTATGATATTTTGAAGAGAAGTACACAGGGATTTGGAAAAATATTGTTTTTAAAAAAATAGGCATGCCTTTGAAATTAAAGTTAATTTCAAAGACGTGCCGATTTTTTTAAAACAATATTTTTCGAAATCCCTGTGTACTTCTCTTCAAAATATTATATTATTAACGAAAACGCTCGGTATTTTTTTTCAGATCGACGTTGAAGAGAGTTCTGCTGCGTGCCGCGGAAATGACAGCACCTGACGCGAGAGCTTCCCCAGCGCCACCATGCGGCGTAAAAAATGTGAAAAAAATGTTTTTTGATACATTAATAAACAACGAACAAAACCCAAAAAAATTTTTTGAATATCTCTTTTTTTTCCCACAAAAAAAATTCTTGAAAAATGTGAAAAAAATAGGGGGTCACAGTGGTGTTCTCCCTTAAAGACAGTTTCTGCCAGATAATTTCAAACCTAATCAGATTAGCCAATTTGCACCTTTACAAGACTTTATCTTTTTCATCCTGCATGCGATTCAAGCAAACTGATGAATGGCTTTTGCTCTACGGTATCTCATTTTCCTTGAAATATCACTCCACACTCAGTGGAAACAGCTCATTCTGTTTTTTACTTTCCCATATCAACGCTGCTAGCTGGTTTTGAAACTATCGACACGGATATGCAGTTTGAGTTTGTTTGGGTTTTTTTCTAAAAATTTGTTGTGTATTCAAGAATCGACCATTTTTGTGACATTCGACGAGTGATGAATCCGTCTATTCGGTGACCCTATGGACACATCGTACAGGTTATATGGTGTTATCAATTGTCCCGGTTTGCATAGTTTCCGTAAGAATTATGTCACGACTGTACGTCATTTACCAAAGTTTACTAACATTATGGAGTGAAGCAATGTGTAATTTTCTGATTTGCGTCTTTCTATTCAATTGCAGTAAAATTCGTAAATTACAAACAATAGTTTTTTGTGAATTTAATATTTCTTGATAGTTGGGACTAATAGCCTCTGCAAAAATAATGAAATTCTAATTTATTTTCAACCGTACTGCTGTCAATAGATAATTACTAATTACTTACAATAGAATTATTGGTGGAAACATCGCAAAGATCTATATTCGCAGAAGTTACGGGTATATCTTCGTATTCCATGACATTTTTCGGAATACCCAAATAATAAGAATTTCTGTGAATTCGAATCGACGGTAATCTGATTCTATCGGTAACCTTATATAAATATCGTACAGGTCATATGTTTCACTGTCACCAATGTTTCCGGTTGCAAGGCTTTATGAACAGTGTCACGGAAGTGAATTATTTCCCAAAAACAATTGGGTGAAACAGAAACGAGCATTTGGGTAACATTATACTAATGAATCGGTCTCTTCGGTGACACTACATAAACATCGTACAGTTTATATAGTCTCACCAATTTCCCCGATTTAAATAATTTCTTTATGGACAGTGTGTGGATGTAACACATTTACCAAAATATGCTGTGTATTATAGAAACGAGCATTGTGATGACATTCGACTAGTGATAACCGTACACTTTATGGGGTCTCATCAATTTTTCCGGTTTGCATAGTTTCCTTATGGGCGCCATCATGGATGTAACCCATTTACAAACATTTACTGACATTATGGAGTGCACGATTACACATGATTTGGAATGATTCATTATTTTGTATTAGCTCTAGTATTTTGTTTATTATTCGTTGTTGATAGACGCATGGAAATTATTTTGCACAAGCTACTTTTTCATTCGACATATCATTGTAACATTGATATTTAATAAAACAGCTTCCTAATCTGAACGTTCAAAACACCGATACGGCAATCGTGCAAAAGCAATTATCGTGTATTTATTATTCACTAGCAACAACGCGCTCGCTTCGCTCACGCTTGAATGTTTCATATTTTGAACTTGTCCTTTAGATTAAGAATCAACTGCAAATTCTTATACTTTTTCCCAAACGGCACAACGGATTTTGTCACCATACTGCAGTCGCTAAGATTATTTCGTCTCGATCGGTTGACATTTCGTTAATTAGTACATAATTTATTATAAGGTTTTCAAATTATGAGAATTGCATTGGGCGAGAGTCAATAATCTATTGAATCTTTGATCTTATTGAATCTTTGTATACTATAGATGTTGTTTCTTGATGAACGAAATCGTGTTTGAATTACGCGCGCTTTACGACAACCAATCAGATTGACGATAAACGGGCTTCATAATTCGATATATTTATCTCGCATTTCTTTATTATATAAGGTTTTTAAATTTTACGAATTGCATTGGGCGAGAGTCAATGATCTATTGAATCTTTAATCTTATTAAATCTTTGTATACCATAGATGTTGTTTCATAGTGAACTAAATCGTGTTTGAATTACGCGCGCTTTACGACAACCAATCAGATTGACGATAAACAGGCTTCAAAATTCGATATATTTATCTCGCATTTCGAGAGTTTCGAGAATCGAGTGCCATGTCTTTTTTAAGAAAGGAAACACAACAAAAAATTCTTAATTTCCCAACAATAATTTTTTGTTACCTTACCAATTCTTAGTAATTAAGACTTATAGCCCCTGCAAAAAAAATTACTTTGGAGATTAATTTCAAGCTTACAGCTGTCGATAAATGATTACTAATTAATAATAATAGAATTACTGGTCAAACCATCGAAAAAACCTGTATTCCCAAAGTTACGCGTATATCTTCGTATTTCACAAAATGTTCCGAAATATTGACACCAGCCTTTCCGTGACTTCGAATTGCTGGTGATCCGACCCCTCGGTGACACTACAGTACACTACACTACTCTCAACTATACAGGTGGTAATTGCTATAAAAATAGGTTTGTGGATAACCACCGACGATATTGAGTTTGAAATAAATTGTTAAAGTGCTTGAAGATTGTAAAAAATTGAATATTTGGAGTTTTGTGTATACTGCAAAATAAGTGAATTGCTGTAATTTTAGTAAATTTTGCAGAATGATGAAAAACCATTACACTTTTCAACCCGTAGTACCTTAGAAATGTTTGAATGGAATTTATTTAAAATACATGCAAATTCGAATCTTACACATTGCTTCTTCATTATTTAATCTCGCTCACAAAAATTCCTCGATGAGGAAGCCAACATTAAAAAACTAATTTAGTCATGGAGGCGGATTTGTGAGCGAAATAAAATAATGAGGAACCGATGTGTAAGTTTCTAATTGGCGACTTTTCAATAAATTGCAGTAAAATTATTTATTTATAGAAGATATTTTTTTGTGTACTTAATATTATTTATTAATTAAGCTTATAACCCCCGCAAGAAAATTTACTCTAGAAATTAATTTCAACTGTACTGCCGTCAGTAAATAATAGCTAATTCCTTACCATCACATTATTACTGAAAACATCGCTAAAATCTATATTCGTAGAAGTTACGGATATATCTTCGTATTTCATGACATTTTCGAAATACTGAAGTGATAATTTCTGTGCATTCGGATTGGCGGTCATCTGATTCCATCGGTAAGCTTATGTTAATATCGTTCAGTTTATATAGCGTCACCGATGTCTCGGATTCGTAAAATTTTCTTACGTGCAGTGTCACGTATCTAAACTATTTACCAGAATCTGCAATCAACTACAAAAACGACTATTCCGGTGACAGTGGATTAATGGTCAATCGGCACCTTTGGTGACACTATATACATCGTACAGTTTATATAGTGTCACCAATGTTTCCGGTTTGTATAGTTGTCTTATGGATAGTGTCACGGATGTCACCTTTTTATCAAAATCTGCTGTGCATTACAGAAGCGAGCATTTTTGTGACATTCGCCGAGTGGTGAATTAGTCCCTTCGGTGACACTATGTACACATCGTACAGGTTATAACCTGTACGATGTGTACATAATTGATGATGCCATATATGGCATCATCAATTTTCCTGGTTTGCATAGTGTCATTATGGATTATGTTACGGCTGTACGTCATTTACCATAGTTTACCAACATCATGGGCATCAGCAACGGGCAATTTTCTAATTTGCGTCTTTTCATTGAATTGCAGTAAAATTAGTTAATTATAAACAACAGTTTTTGGGGAACTTAATATTTCTTAATAATTGAGACCTCTGCAAGAATAATGAATTTTTAAGTTAATTTTAACCGTACTGCGGCAAGTAAATAATTACTAATTCCTTATCATCGAATTATTACTGAAAACATCGCACAAACCTATATTCGAAGAAGTTACGGGTATACTTTCATACTTCAGGACATTTTTCGGAATATTGAAATCAGAATTCCTGTGAATTCAGATTGGCGGTGCTCTAATTCCATCGATAACCTTATATAAATATCGTACAGATTATATGGTGTGACCGATGTCTCAGATTTCTAAATTTTAGTGTCACCAATGTTCGCGGTTTATATAATTGTCTTATGGACAGTGTCACGGATGTGACCCCTTCACCAAAACCTGCTGCGTGAAACAGAATTGTTCATTTTTGTGACATTCTACTAGTTGTAGATCGGTCCCTTCGGTGACACTATATAAACATCGTACCATTTCTACAGCGTCACCAAAATAAACGAATTATGTAAACAACCGTGTCACCGTATCCACTGAACCATACATTTTCAAGCGTCCACTTGTCAATAATAAACTTATATTAAAATGATTGGTGGAAATATCTCAGAAGTCTATATTCTGTCAATTGCACGCAAAAAAAGAGTGGTCTAAAAAATGTCACCGAAAAACCCGATTGCAGTACATATATATTGTGACGCCGGATTTTAGCGACGTCACATAATATACCAAAGTATCGTATACTTTACACACGACATGCGAGAGCACCGTCTCTTCGCGTCAGGAGTCCTTCCCGAGCGAAAACCAACAGGGCCGAGCGTTAACGTACCGATACAGTTCTAATTTGTTTTGTATTATTTTTCCCGTTTCAAATTCATGAGAACACGTCAGCGTAGTCGACGAGAGCGTCGAATCTCCGTTCACGAGAACGTTCACCCAGTACCACAGCCGTGTTGTTATGTCAGCGACGCCTGAGTACCGAGAGCCTGGAAGAACCATTGCCGCCTCGAAACTCATTGTCGAGATTGAGAGCGGCCCATAATCCGTCATCGAAGGATTTTCCAGGATCCAGTACCATCGTTGGCCGCAGTGAAAATTGGGCACTGTACCAAGGGCCGATAGCTCTAACTCAGCGCGTCGTCCGCCGGCACATCTCATGCCAACCACTGTCTACCGAACGTCCAACGTCGAATTTGAATCGACGCGCACCAGCCCAAAATCTTGCCGAGTCATAATCGTAATCGAGAAGTGGGGGGTAATCGAGGTAACGAGAGTGAACGAGAGACGCGTCTCGAGGACTCCGTTTTGCGTTGTAAACGAGAAGAGACGTGGCTCCGTGTCATGAACAAATTATCGTTTCACAAGAAAAGCGACGCTACCGAATATATTAAAGTCCGAGGCAGTAGAAAGATCTGCTCTCGTTCTGCTGAAAATTAACCGGTAGGACGGTCGTTTCGTTCAGTTTGTCGTGTGAATTTGGGAAATAGAATTGTTGGTTGAACAGGCGAAACTGTAACGATATTGTCGCGACGGTACGTTCTCGCGCGACGCCCTTGAGTTTCTTGTTCGCGAGTATAATCGATCGCGTTTCCGTTTGTCTTCTTTATGTGAAATAGAATCGCCGAGAGGGATTCCTACTGTATTGTACGCGCGGAGGTCCGTAGTATTAGTTGAATTGTAAAGTAGGAAGTAAGTGTTCTCTACTGTATCGAGCTGCGAACCGGCGAACGTAATTTGTGAAATAGAAAATAAGGATCGTGTGGTTTTCCGTGGAATTTTGTTATTCGGAATTGTTGCTCCCGGTCACCTTCAGTGTCCGGCGAAGGTTTTGCTTGAATAAAATTCTGTGCGTTCCAGGATTTGGGAAACTAGTTTATTCGTTGGAAACCCTTGGGACCCCGCCCCTCTACCATTGAACGAGGCTGCGGCTATGTCGGGAGAGGTTCCCGTGAATTCGGTGTTGGGAATACAAATCTTTTGTCGCGAGAGCTTCTCTCTCGCCGCGGGCGCCCAACCAGCATCGAGTTCGCGGGTATTTTGTGCGTCGATCGTCCATCGCCGGGAATCGGCGTCACAAATTTTGGCGCCCAACGTGGGGCTCGAGACATTAAAAAGCGTTGGGTTTAAAGAGTGTTTCGTATTTCGCGAAAAATTGTATTAGGGAAAAAAATGATAAGGAAAATAAATAATAATAAATTAAAATCGTTTTTGAAAAGTGTCGCGAAGTGGTCTTGAACCGGCGGTTCGCGGCTCGAGTAAATCAGTGAGTGTAGAATGTCGTCGTGTGTGCGCGCAGCAGGGATCCGGAGAGCTCTACCACACTATAGAGCGAGAGTATAGCTCTCTGGCCGTCCCGCGCGTTGTCTTCTTTGTGCGGATCTTCGCCAGCATACGCGAGGCTTCGCGGAGTAGTGTTGGTGTGTTGGTATACTTGTGCTGTCCGAGGGCTACGCGTGTGAGTGCACGGTAGCGTGGTCAGTCGAGAAAACAGAAATCACGCAGTGAGCGTCGAAATTATCGGGGAAAAAAGAAAAAAAATGAAAAGTATAAGGAAATTGAGGAGTTAGGTGGAAAGTGAACTTGGAAAAGGAGAAGAATAAAAAGAATTTCGGAAACGGGAATCTGGTATCGTGTCGGAATTTGAACAAGGAAATCGTTCGCTTCACGGGAAAGGAATCTGTCCCGGGTTCCACGCTACAGGGACTATCGTTCGCTGGTGGTGGAGGATCCCGCCGATTATAATTAATCATTGTCCGTGATGTCGTGTCCCAACAAACCACGGGTTATAACGTAAGTTTTTTTTAAGTTAATTTTCCCTATATTATACAGAGCCGTGTGCGAGGGCAGCGCGGGACGAAGCGTAGCGTGACCGCGTTGTTTACATCAGCGGCCTCTAGTCTCTCTCTCTCTCTCTCTCTCTCGAGCCTCGCTGTATTGTTATTGTATGTTCCGTACAGAGAAATCGATTTCGGACTTTCTCGAAATCTATTTCAAATTTACTGAACTATCTCTTGGGATTTATCTATTCCCAATTTGAGTTTAATTATTATTATTATTCCGCGCTTTGGTAAATTCCGTTTTCGCACGACGGCTCATACGCTTCCAAAAGAGATCGCAAATTATTGGCGAGAATTCTTATCGAAACAGATTATTCTGATTATTGTCGTTGCCTGTTTGTTTTTTTTTTGATTTTGTACTTGGTCGAAACTTCGACGAAATATTATCGGGTTTTCCTGGCTGTGTCAAATTTCTATCGTCGCTTCGTGAGCTCTCCTAATATTCGGACCGCGAAATTAAAATTTTGAAAATTAATTTCGGAATTATTATTATTATTATTGTCATATTGTGGAATCGTTCGTCGCCGCGTTCCTCCCGCCGGTATACTCGTGCCGGTCGGGCCACGTGCCCGTGCGTATTCGTGTGTGTGTTCGACGCGCGTCGTCCGTGAGTCTCGCGCGTCCGTGTGAGTAACCGCTCCGCGCTGCGAGCCACGCTCTCTCTCTCTTAGTGCTTTCTCGGAATATCGATCGCGCGCTACAGCTGCCGTGTGTGTGAGAGAGACAGCGCGATACAATGCAGCGTACACCGCCGTCCTCCCGTGAGGCCGACAGGTACGCGGATTCGCTCACTCCCCGTCAACTAAGAAAAGAGCTCGCGAACCGAGGGCTCCCCGACAGCGGGATCGAAACGGTTTTACGCGAACGGTTAACTACCGCGATGAGGGAAGACGAGGCGTCTCACGCTCTCGCGCGAAGTCGTCTCGCCGATCTATTACAAAACACTGATCTATTTCGCGAGGAACAAATAATTATTCGTTGCGATATTTCGGGGAAAACCTCCCCGCGACGGACGAAGGTGCCGTCGCCGATGCCGTCGTCGATGATCGGCCAAGGGGGGGAGGTGCAATACCGCGCGACCCTTTGCCGCGCGTACCCCTGACGTTTCGACAGGAGGACATTGCCGCGTTAAACTCTAACTTCGATCGAATGAGTTTGACCGATCACCGACGACAGACAGTCCCTACCACCAGACGGAATAATGATCGGGACCGGTTAACCGACAACAGGCGATTGACGGGCGTCTCGACCGCTCCCGCCCACCATTCGTCGCCGCGTGCGAATCGCGAGTTTGGTACTTCCACCGGAGCTTTGCGTTCCGCGTATGAAGCGATGCGAAGGTGGGGTTTGAAGTTTTCGGGCGCAGTGGGGGAAGACGGAGAAGCATTTCTCCTCCGAATTAGAGAGGGGAGACGGATGCTCGGGGTGAACGACGCGGAATTACTCGACTGTCTCGTAATGTTTTTGTCGGATACTGCGCTGAGGTGGTACCGAGCGAGGCGGGACGAGCTCGCGACCTTTGAGGATCTCGAGGCCGCGTGGCAAGCCCGCTTTGGGGCACCGGATGTGCAATTCGCGTTACGGGAGGAGCTCCTCGTGCGCACGCAAGGACCGCGCGAGCCGGTCTCGAAGTATCTGACCGGGTTACAAGCCCTTCTCGATCGCGTCCGACCCCCGTTAGGTATCGCCGAACAACTGAGGTACGTGTGGCGGAATATGCTACCGTACCTACGCGAACGCGTCCCATTGCGATAGGTCACGAGTCTCCGCGAATTAGAGGAGCTCGCGCGTGCCGCCGAATGGGATCGGTATCGCGCGAGTGAGCAGTGGGAAACGCCCGCTCCGAGCAGATCGAGGTTCCCCGCGTTCGCGTGCAAGGAGGAATATCGAACTCCCACGCGAAAAAGCTCGACCTTCGCGGTCGTGGAAGTACCGGAGGAGCGAGCTCGGTCGAACGATCGATCGGATCGGCCCGAAGCCGACCGCGTATCCCGTACTCACGACATTACCGACTTACTCGCTCCCATATAACGTTCTGAATGGTCATCACGCAAAGACAGTCCGGGAACTGACCGACGGGACGTACGGGACGATTCTCGCGATACCCGTCCGCATTACGAGCGACGTGACTACCGACGCGACGACTCTCCGCATTACGAGCGATGAGACTACCGACGCGACGACTCTCCGCATTACGAGCGACGAGACTACCGACGCGACGACTCCCCGCATTACGATCGACGGAATTACCGACGCGATGACTCGCCGCGCTACGAACGACGGGGCTATCGATACGATGACTATCCGCGACGCGACCGACGGAATTATCGCGATGATTACCGGGATAACCACCGCGATTCCCGACCGAATCACAGCCGGCCAAGCTACTCGCGTCTCCCGTCAAGACCGCGGTCGCCATCTCCATATCGCGACAAAAGCCCTGCTCGACGGGTACATTTCGAGGAGGCACCGAAGCCATTTTCCCATCCCGACGGAGGAAAGGGAACGCCAGAGTCTACGAACCCATTCCTCCGGTCGTCATCGCCTAGCAGCGAGCCGACCGAGTCGGAATCCCGGTATCCCGAGCGATTTTGGGAGGTTCGCAGTTGGAATTGCGGGCAGGAGGGACACGTGGCCGACGGTTGCCGTAGACCGAGCGCTACGCGGTCGGGAAACGGTTACCGGGGCCGCCGTTAAGGGCCAAGGAGTCCCCTGTTACCCTAGAGGCCCAAGACGCCGACCTAAAATTACCTTCGAATCTCACCGACTACTTCTGCAGACCGCTGAATAGCTCCCGTTCTCGCTCGATTTTGTTAGTGAAGGTCGCGATCCGAGGCCACGTGCTGCCGGCCATTTTCGACAATGGCTCAACGAATACGTTTATGGGCAATGACGGATTACTCCTTGCAGCACGACTGGGTTTTGCGCGTCACCCCACACCCCCGCGCCCCAGTACGATCGCGAACGGTGACAGAATATCGTGCGACGAGGAGATCGAGCTTCCCTTAAAACTCGAGGACCGAGAATGCGCGATCCCGGTCAGGGTATTCATTACCCCTTCATTACCGGTACCTTTGTTACTCGGACTTGATGCCCTTGAGGCTTTCGGAGTAATCGTCGACCACCGACGACGTGTGTGGTATTTCTCCGACGGTCCTACAAACGTCCATAAATTTCTGAATTGCGACAGTCCCGAACATGCGAACGCGTTACTCGAGATATCGGACCTCGAACGAAGCGAGAGCGCACGTCTCTCGGAATTCCTTGAGAGAGAACTCGCAATCCTTCGCAAGGCTCCCGGCTTAACCAATTTAATCGAACACCGTATCGATGTCGGAGACAATCTCCCAATTAAACAACGTTACTACCCGGTTACGCCAGTCATTCGCGAGGCGATCAACGCCGAAGTCGACCGAATGCTCGAAGCAGGGATTGTCGAACCTTCGCGTAGCGATTGGTCGAGCCCGATCGTAATGATCAAGAAACCAAACACCACTTATAGATTTTGTCTCGACTTTCGGAAAGTGAACGAGGTTTCGAAAAAGGATGCGTATCCACTACCATACATGACGCAAATTCTCGATCGTTTGCGTTCGGCTCGTTACATCTCGACCATTGACCTCAGTCAAGCCTTTCACCAAATACGTCTCGAGGAATCCTCGAAGGAAGTTACCGCCTTTACCGTCCCGTATCGCGGATTATTCCAATTCACCCGAATGCCGTACGGACCCGAAATGGAACCCCATGCATTTGCTTATCTGGACGACATAATTGTCGTCACCGAGACCTTTGATGAGCATCTGGTTTGGCTCAAGCAAGTCTTCGATCGAATAGTCGAGGCCGGCTTGAGCATAAACCCCGAAAAATGCGAATTCTGCTGTCTAGAGGTGAAGTACTTGGGTTTTCTCGTGAATCGAGAGGGGTTACACGTCGATCCGGCCAAGACAGCGCCGATCAAAGAGTTCCCGGTTCCCAAAGATCTCAAACCTTTGAGACGCTTCTTGGGGATGGCGTCGTGGTACCGCCGATTTATCCCGCATTTCGCGGAGGTCGCGGACACGCTCACGCGCCTCACTAAAAAGAAACAGGCATGGGATTGGGGACCAGCTCAACAAGAAGCGTTCGAACAACTCGAGAGCGCTCTGGCAAATCCGCCCACGCTCACTTGTCCCGACTTCACGAATAAATTCGTCTTACAAACGGACGCGAGTATGACCGGTATCGGCGCGGTTCTGACGCAAGAGACCAACGGCGTAGAACATCCTATCGCGTACGCGAGTCGGACGCTCTCGCACCCTGAGAGGAATTATTCCACGACGGAGCAAGAGTGTCTCGCAATTCTTTGGGCAATTCGTAAATTCCGAGCGTACCTCGAGGGCTACCGCTTCACGGTAATAACCGACCATCACAGTCTGAGGTGGTTACACTCAAAGAACCGTCTGGTCGGCTGGCGCGTTGGGCCTTACAGCTCGCCCAATACGACTTCGAAATCGTGTATCGCAAGGGTGCGCTGAACCACGTTCCCGATGCACTTTCTCGGATGTTCGAGCATTTACCGCCGACACCTGAGAAACCACCGCATGAATTCCCGGAATTTAACTTCTTGCTCGTTCCCGATAACAACGGAAATCCCGGAGTTGCGCGCGAACCGCTCGCAGGTGAGCGCGATCCATGGTACGCGAAAAGGCTTACGGACGTACTGACCGATCCGAAACGCTTTCCCCATTGGAAGGTCATGGAGAACCGCCTCTACATTTACCGGCGCACTACGAGACGTGCTCTACCAGTCGGAGACGATTCCGAATGGAAACTCGTGATCCCGCGCTACGGTCGTACCGAGGTGCTACGCGAATGTCACGACGAAGCCCAAGCCGGCCACCTGGGGATCCAGAAAACCTACGAGCGAATCTTTCATTCGTATTTCTGGCCTCGGATGTTCGGCGACGTAGCTCGACACGTACGACACTGCGACGTTTGCCAAAGAGCCAAAGTCGAACAACGTCCGCCGCTCGGTCTCATGAGTCGACGCGTTGTCGAGCAACCGTGGACTGTGGTCGCGGCCGACATTATGGGACCGTTCCCACCGAGCCGCTCCGGTTTCGCATATATTCTCGTGATACAGGACTTGTTTACGAAGTGGATCGAGTGCTGCCCGTTGCGAAAAGCAAACGGCAAAAAGATCTCGGAAGCGTTAGAAGAGCTAGTTTTCTCGCGCTGGGGCGCTCCCCAAGTCCTGCTCACGGATAACGGGACCGAATTCCAAAATCAGAGCATCCGAGCTCTCGCTGCCGAACGCGGGATTTTCCATACGACCACGCCGCCGTACCACCCGCAGGCAAATCCAGTAGAACGCGTCAATCGCGTCTTAAAAACTATGATCGTCTCGTTTCTCGAGAACGACCATCGCGCCTGGGACGCGCATTTGGCCGAGTTTCGTTTCGCGTACAATACCGCGTACCATTCGTCCATCCGTAATACTCCAGCGTACCTCAATTTCGGACGTGTACCGACTCCGCATAATTTCTATCGGAGACGCGAGGAGGGGGAAACCGAAATTACCCCATTACGACCGAAAAAGTGGTCAGCGCGTATGAGAGAGCTCGCGAGCTGACACGAGAGAGTGTCTCACGACCTCGAGGAGGCGTACCAACAGCAAGCCGCTCAGTACAATCGCCATCGTCGCGAGCGTGTTTTCCGAGCGGGGGATCTCGTCCTGAAAAGGCAATGAATATTGTGCTCCGCGACGCATAATATCGCTGCGAAATTGGCGACGAAATTTCACGGGCCTTTCAGGGTCGTTCGAGTCCTCTCTCCAGTAGTCTATGAGGTCGAGGATGTCGACGGGGTCGATTGATCAAGGTATCGATCGAGGATCTAAAATCGTATCTCGCGCCCACACCTGATGGGATTCCCGATAACGAGCCCGATGGGGGGAGGGGGACGCCGCGCCGAGCGATTCCCGCGGACGCGCGAGCGATTGTAACGTAAACTCCTTGTTCCCGCAGCTACGTTCTCGCGTTCTTCGACGATGAGGGCAGGTTGGCCCGCGGTCGAGGGTCCCCGCGGTCACCTTCCGAGACGAGGCGGCCCGGAGGTCCGCCCAAGTGGGAGGACCACGTATTTACCACCCTCAAGGCTCCACCGAAGGAGACTCCCGAGATCGCCCCACAGGATCCCGACGTTGACCCGAACTGGAAGGCGAACCGCCGGGCGGTCTGCCCGAAGCCGCTACCGAAACCGGAACGGCCGGACCGAGCCGGTTGTTGGAACTGCCGCGGCTACGGGCACAAACGTAGCGCGTGCTCGAGTCCGCGGCGTGTGGGCGGGTGCTGCGACGGCCAAAATTTGTGACGCCGATTCCCGGCGATGGACGATCGACGCACAAAATACCCGCGAACTCGATGCTGGTTGGGCGCCAGCCGCGAGAGAGAAGCTCTCGCGACGAAAGATTTGTATTCCCAACGCCGAATTCACGGGAACCTCTCCCGACTTAGCCGCAGCCTCGTTCAATGGTAGAGGGGCGGGGTCCCAAGGGTTTCCAATGAATAAACTAGTTTCCCAAATCCTCGAACGCACAGAATTTTATTCAAGCAAAACCTTCGCCGGACACTGAAGGTGACCGGGAGCAACAATTCCGAATAACAAAATTCCACGGAAAACCACACGAACCTTATTTTCTATTTCACAAATTACGTTCGCCGGTTCGCAGCTCGATACAGTAGAGAACACTTACTTCCTACTTTACAATTCAACTAATACTACGGACCTCCGCGCGTACAATGCAGTAGGAATCCCTCTCGGCGATTCTATTTCACATAAAGAAGACAAACGGAAACGCGATCGATTATACTTGCGAACAAGAAACTCAAGGGCGTCGCGCGTGAACGAACCGTCGCGACAATATCGTTACAGTTTCGCCTGTTCAACCAACAATTCTATTTCCCCAAATTCACACGACAAACTGAACGAATCGACCGTCCTACCGGTTAATTTTCAGCAGAACGAGAACAGGTCTTTCTACTGCCTCGGACTTTAATATATTCGGTAGCGTCGCTTTTCTTGTGAAACGATAATTTGTTCACGACACGGAGCCACGTCTCTTCTCGTTTACAACGTAAAACAGAGTCCTCGAGACGCGTCTCTCGTTCACTCTCGTTACCTCGATTACCCCCCACTTCTCGATTACGATTATGACTCGGCAAGATTTTGGGCCGGTGCGCGTTGATTCAAATCCGACGTTGGACGTTCGGTAGATAGTGGTTGGCATGAGATGTGCCGGCGGACGACGCGCTGATTTAGAGCTATCGGCCCTTGATACAGTGCCCAATTTGCATTGCGGCCAACGATGGTACTGGATCCTGGAAAATCCTTCGATGACGGATTATGGGCCGCTCTCAATCTCGACAATGAGTTTCGAGGCGGCAATGGTTCTTCCAGGCTCTGGGTACGCAGGCGTCGCTGACATAGCAACACGGCTGTGGTACTGGGTGAACGTTCTCGTGAACGGAGATTCGACGCTCTCGTCGACGACGCTGACGTGTTCTCATGAATTTGAAACGGGAAAAATAATACAAAATAAATTAGAACTGTATCGGTACGTTAACGCTCGGCCCTGTTGGTTTTCGCTCTGTGAGGACTCCTGACGCGAAGAGACGGTGCTCTCGCATGTCGTGTGTAAAGTATACGATACTTTGGTATATTATGTGACGTCGCTAAAATCCGGCGTCACAATATATATATATATATATATATATATATATATATATATATATATATATTGTCACCAAATTGTTTGGAGAACGCGATTTGGGGAGGGCAAATGAAAAGTCTGATACACGGAAACGAGACAAACGATATTAAAGATGTTTATTCTCAATACGACGGTCGCGATAGCAAGCAACGGTCGTTGTGTCGGTGAGACAATAATCGAGGATCGGTATTCCACAGCAGAACGCCAAAATATAAAAGAACGCAAGATAAAGATTAGGGGGTTCACAATAATTCGCAAAAAAAAGAAAATCGCAAAAGGGAGGGTTGATAATGAATAACAAATCAAATAGCGCTAATTTGCAAAAAAAGAAGGGGGAAAATCGCAATGGGGTAGTTGCTGAGACATCGCAAACGCAAATAATAATAAATCGCAAAAACAAGAATCGCAAAAAGGGGGGTTGCTTATAAATCGCAAATCAAATAGTGATAATTTACAAAAGGGGGAAAATCGCAATGGGGTAGTTGCTGGGAAATCGCAAACGCAAATGATAATAAACCGCAAAAACAAGAATCGCAAAGGGAAGGGTTGATGATGAATCGCAAATCAAATAATGACAATTTACAAAAGGGGGAAAATCGCAATGTGGTAGTTGCTGGGAAATCGCAAACGCAAATAATAATAAATCGCAAAAAACAAGAATCGCAAATCGAATAGTGATAATTTACAAAAAGGGGAAAATCGCAATGGGGTAGTTGCTGGGAAATCGCAAACGCAAATGATAATAAACCGCAAAAACAAGAATCGCAAAGGGGAAGGTTGATGATGAATCGCAAATCAAATAATGACAATTTACAAAAGGGAGAAAATCGCAATGGGGTGGTTGCTGGGAAATCGCAAACGCAAATAATAATAAATCGCAAAAAACAAGAATCGCAAAAGGGAGGGTTGGTTATGAATCGCAAATCGAATAGTGATAATTTACAAAAAAGGGAAAATCGCAATGGGGTAGTTGCTGAGAAATCGCAAACGCAAATGATAATAAACCGCAAAAACAAGAATCGCAAAAAGGGGGGTTGCTTATAAATCGCAAATCAAATAGTGATAATTTACAAAAGGGGGAAAATCGCAATGGGGTAGTTGCTGGGAAATCGCAAACGCAAATGATAATAAACCGCAAAAACAAGAATCGCAAAGGGGAGGGTTGATGATGAATCGCAAATCAAATAATGACAATTTATAAAAGGGGGAAAATCGCAATGGGGTAGTTGCTGGGAAATCGCAAACGCAAAATAATAATAAGTCGCAAAAACGGGAATCGCAAAAAGGGGGAGTTTATAATGAATCGCAAAGAAAGGTGTGGATTCGCAAAAAATAGTCGCAAAAAAGGGGGTAATAGTACTCGCAAAAAGGTAGGGTGTTCGCAAAAGAAATAGTAGTCGCAAAAAGGGGGTTGTAATAATGCTCGCAAAGAAAGGTGTGGATTCACAAAAATCGTCGCAAAAAAGGGGTAATAATACTCGCAAAAAGGTAGGGAGTTCGCAAACAGAATTAGTCGCAATATAGGGGGGTTTACAATAACTCGCAAAAAAAAGAAAGGGGAAGTCGCAAAATAGGAGATATAAGCGCCGCAGCGACGGGGTAATTCCCTGAATCACAATAAATCATTCATCAATAGAAAACATAATCGCCGTAGCGGAGGGGTTATTTCCCGGAATCACAATAACTCATTAACCAAAAGAAAATCTAATCGCCGTAGCGGGGGTTATTCTCCTGAATCACATGAAATCATTAAAAGAAAATACAATCGCTGTCGCGGCGGGGTTATTTCGCGTAATTACAATAACTTGTCGAAATAAAAGAAAAATATAAACGCCGTAGCGGAGGGATTATTTCCCTTAATCGTAGTAAACAGTCAAATCAAAAGAAAATATAAGCGCCGTAGCGGAGGGATTATTTCCCTTAACTACAAGAACTTATCAAAATAAAAGAAAAATATAAATGCCGTAGCGGAGGGACTGTTTCCCGTACTCACAATAAACAGTCGAATTGAAAGAAAATATAATCGCCGTAGCGTAGGGATTCTTTTCCTTAATCACAGTAACTGAAATAGAAAAAATATATGCCGTAGCGTAGGAACTGTTTCCCTTAATTACAATAACTGAATAAAAAAAAGTATATGCCGTAGCGTATGAACTGTTTCTCTTAATTACAATAACTGAATAAAAAAGTATATGCCGTAGCGTAGGAACTGTTTCTCTTAATTACAATAACTGACTAAAAAAGAAATAGATAGATGCCGTGGCGCAGGGATTATTTCCCTCGTTACTATGAATTATTCTAGAGGAAACACAAGCCGTAACGGGGAATCTTTTCTGGGAGAGGATTGTAATAGGTTTACCGTAGCGGCGGAACAGCAAAAAGGGCAAACTATGGAGGAATCGGGTGGCAAGGATCTAGGGAGAGGATTTCAACGGAATCGTAGGGAAGGATTTGCAAAATCTATTCATGGATATTACTCGGTATGGGCGCCAGCTATTTTTGAGGTATAGCTACCTGTCACAAAACTTGTTTAATTCCTTTCAGCGTAGCTCAGGGGTTAGGTTCGCCGACCGATATGGCCTCTTACGCTATCCCTTCGCTCTATATTTACGGGCGGACGCGGTATCTCGTCCCCACAGCACTTTTCCATAACCTGAAATGGCAGCGGCGCGGCAGCACGCGGCCGCTCGCGATGGCACGCTTAACCTCTAATTGGCACGTGGCCGCGCGGGTCGACGGAACACAAGAAAAATCCAATAATCGTTACAAAATAGTTGGGCACTGTCGCTGTTAATGGCCAACAAAAAGACACTTACTTTTATGGTTTAAGACGAACGCGACGAATATCCTCGCCGACGGCTCGATATCGCCCTTTTTCCCGTTTACTTGGGTTTCGCCTTTTTTTTAACCTCGTCCTTCCTCTCTTCTTTTACAATTTTCCTCGTCTTTTCCTTTCTCTCCTCGCTCGTCGCCTTTACTCGCAGTCTCCTCGCCGTTCACAACTTTTCTCTTAATTTCTATTCAATTAGCTTTACTCGCTTTACTTAATCCTTATAATTTTTCTCCTTTCGCTATTCTATCGCCTATCTCTCACAAAATGTCGCACCGAAGTAAAGTTTTTTTTGTCGTGCTCGTTGTTCGACCCGTCTTCTCGCCGCCCATTGGCTAGTCGCGCGTGGCGTGATTCTTGAGGAGGGTTCGGGTAGGAATGCGCGCGAGGCAGCACTGTATGGAGGAGTTTGGGGAATTGTTACCGGCGGGAGGGAGGGATCTGAGGCAGTGCGTCGCGGGTCCGTCGGATGGCAGCACTAGGTCCTCGCGCCGAGCCCGCGAACGCGACTGTCGGCTAGGGATGGGGTGTAGGGATCTGGAGAATTGTTGTAGCCCGCGGCGCGCTGGATGGCGCCACGGGATATTCTGCGTGCCGTGCCCAGCCGTCGGACGTTGCCTGCGGATGGATCGGGTTTTCCTTGATAAATTGTTGTACCGCGCCAGGCTCTCCGTCATAATAATTCTGCCCCGGACTGATGACTTCGACTGTCGTCCCGGGTGGTTTTAGAGGCCAGCGCCACGATGGTGCGGAGAGCCTGTCCGGCTTGTGATTCCTGTCTGCCCGAGGCAGGGATCCTTCCGGTTGGCGTGGGCGGCACGATGCGTTGCTACGGGGAGAACGAATGGCGGCGCGGGAAAAAAGGGAAAGAGGGGGGAGCAGAGAGGGGATAGCGGGAAATTTCGTGCGGCGCTGTGGAAATTGGGGAAAAGGGGAACTCACGGCGCGGCGAGCGTCCAACGGGAGGGAGAGTTAAGGACTAAGAACAAGAGAAAACGTGAAGTGGCAAATCAATAGTACACACAAAATTAAGGGGGTGCGACAAATGCGCGCCCGGATCCCCCTATACGTCCGGTGACCGCCCGCGTCGCCTTCTTATCGCTAACCTCATGCTAAGTATGGTGCTGTGGGGAGACTTCGTGGGACGCACCGGGGAAAATTGGGACGCAACGTCACAATATATGTATCTCTCTATATTATATAAGTATTTCGCCGCCGCCGCCGCCGTGTACAAGAGTTGAGGAGAGCGAGCGGGATCGAGTAGGCTGGATGAGGGGATCGAGCGGGGGCGGGGGAGGCGTGGGTGGGGGTGGGGGCGCGGGTGGCGGGAAGGGGAAGGCCGTGGGTGGGGGGGGGGGGGTTGGCGCGCGAAGCGCGCAGGGGGGCAGAGCCCCCCTAGTATATATATATATTGTTACGTCGGGGGTTTCGAGACCACTGGGAAACCCCACTGGTCATTTGATTTTACAATAAACTAATTATAAATAAAATACGAAATAAAGGAACACCCTCAGAGGTGTTTCCGTAACGAAATACTCGAACCGTCCTATCAGCATGTGAGCTGATAGGCGAGGCTCTCACGGCGGTGTTCTTGCTGACCGCGCACCTAGGGCGTGCGACCGGCGGCTGTCCGGGGCCACGCTGTTCGGCGTTTCGCTGACAGCGTGGATCTCACGGTAGCCGACGGACGCCTCGCGCCTTGGAGATGTGCGGCGGCCGAGTCCGTCGTGAGACAACAGGGGCGTAGTAATCTAAAACATAGAATATATAAGACGTCCCATTAATGCAGTTAGTAGTTATTCTCTGGAGTTCAGACACGACGGTCGAGTTCAAAATGTAATTGGGAGTCTCACTCCGTGGATTGACCAGTCTAGTCGACCACGTTAAATATTTATCTTAAGTAAAGTACAGTGTTCAGTTCAGGAATAACATCGCAGGTCGGGATACGGACCCTAACTATTTTCCGTTCTGTTAGAACCGAGTACCGGAACGCGTTACACCCGAGTCAACGAAGTACAAGGGTGAAGTTGATAGGCGGCGAACTTCGAGTTTCGACCGAAAAGAGTGTGACGGTGAATATCGCGAAACGTCAAGTGCAAGTTCGGAAATTGTTAGAATAGTTGTCGGACTAATCGAGTACGCGCCATCCGATTTCGTAAACGCGCGTTAACCGAGTGCGAGGCCCAACGTTCATGAAACTATACGGTGTGCCGAACCGATTGGTCCTCGACCTGGCAACGAAGAAACATTGTCAAACCATAATTTAACAACTATATTAAGCCTCAAATTTGTTAACTCGATTTTATAAATAAATTAATATTTTATTTGTTGACTTTCATTAAAATTCTTCAATGACATTTATTTACCGAAACATAAACCCTCTACGCCTAACGTTATCACACGTCCTCATTTCAACGATCGCCCTAACTACGCTCCCATCCCGAACGGACGCATTCCCGTTCCAAAAGGGAGCAACAACAACGTTAATCTACGTTAACGTACCACGGTCGACAGTGCGCCAAAAAGGTTCGTATCAACAATAATAATTAAAATACAAAATATAAATCGAACCACGCGTCGAACCAAAGCCGGGACGTAACAGGATTATATAATTTTTGGTGGCAGCGGTGGGATACTTTGAGTGAGCGATCAAAGAGAAAAATGTGCAATTTCGCGACAACTCACCGAGTGCGCGGAAAACAAAATAAATTATAGACAATTCGCAACGGCTCATCGAAGAACGCGAAAACAAAAATAAAATATGAACAATTCGCGACCGCGTGGTTTTACCCGAACGGTGCCCGAAAATAAAAAAAAAATAAAATAAAATAAAACATGAACAATTCGCGACCGCGCGGTTATAAAGCGAAAAATTAAGCGCGCGGCTGTGGAAAAATAAAAATAAAATAAAAGAAAGGAAAATAAAATAAATTTGTGACCACAGGTCCTCGTCAAGATAGAGTTCCGTGAGTGCGCGAAAAATATATAAAATAAAATAAAATAAAAATAATAAAATTCGCGACCGCGTGGCTTTACCCGGACGGTGCGCGAAAATGAATAAAATATGAAGAATTCGCGACCGCGTGGTTTACCCGAACGGTGCGCGAAAATAAAATAAAAATAATAAAATTCGCGACCGCGTGGCTTTACCCGGACGGTGCGCGAAAATAAACAAAATAAAAAATAATAAAATATGAACAATTCGCGACCGCGGGTTTTACCCGGACGCTGCGCGAAAACGAACAAAATAAAAATAATAAAATATGAACAATTCGCGACCGCGGGTTTTACCCGAACGGTGCGCGAAAATAAAAAAATATATAATAAAAAAGGAATGAACAATTCGCGACCGCGTGTTTTACCCGAACGGTGCGCGAAAATAAAATTTAAAAAAAAAATATGAACAGTTCGCGACCGCGTGGCTTTGCCCGAACGGTGCGGAAAAAATAAATAAAATAAAAATAATAACATTCGCGACCACGTGGTTTTACCCGTACGGTGCGCGAAAATAAATAAAATAAAATATGAACAGTTCGCGACCGCGTGGCTTTACCCGAACGGTGCGCGAAAAAAAAATTAAAAAAAAATATGAACAGTTCGCGACCGCGTGGCTTTGCCCGAACGGTGCGCGAAAATAAATAAAATAAAATACGAACAGTTCGCGTCCGCGTGGTTTTACCCGAACGGTGCGCGAAAACAAAATAAAAAATAATAAAATATGAACAATTCGCGACCGCGTGTTTTACCTGAACGGTGCACGAAAATAAAATTTAAAAAATATGAACAGTTCGCGACCGCGTGGCTTTGCACGAACGGTGCGCGAAAATAAATAAAATAAAATACGAACAGTTCGCGACCGCGTGGTTTTACCCGAACGGTGCGCGAAAATAAGAAAAATATAATAAAAAAAGGGAATAACAATTCGCGACCGCGTGTTTTACCCGGTCGGTGCGCGATTAAATAAAAATAAAATGAGAATTCTCTAATACGTACTTTGTAAAATAGGATCCACGAGTGCGCGAAAAACAAAATGAAAAATAAAATCAATTCGCGACAACTCGTTTTCTTTGGAATCCGTGAGTGCGCGAAAATCAAACACAACCAATATGCGACCGCGTGCGTCCAACTGAGAATTTGGAGGGTGCGCGACCGTGAAGGATAAAATAGAAAAATAAATTAACAAAATCGAAAGTACATAACTGGTGGTCAGAATCGATACTTCTGAGCCACTGTCGAACACGCTTCTCGAAAGTCTCTGAGTCGACAGACGGACGCGTCCCTCGTAGTTCTGAGACAACCATTCGGAATCTAAAATACAACGGAACAAGTTTGTTACTGACATTCCGAAAACGTGCACGAACAATAATACAAGTTTCGCGACATAGAATTCCCGAAGCCAGTGAAAAAAAAATCCAGCGTAAGGGACAACTGCAAAATCAGCTGGAAGATTCATCGTCCAGCGAAACCTAACAGCTGCTCTCCTGGGGAGGTGCAGCACACACACGCGGCACAACGACCGCTTATCGCACAACGGAATGTGCAACGATAGGGTCCGCCAGCTAGGGGCCCAACTACAACAGCAAGCTGCTACAATCGTAGGTCGCGTAGCATCACTAAGTTAGTAAAATCAAAACAGCGAGAAGATTGTAAGTAGAAAATTAAGATTCGTTAGAAATAAACTCTGGAAATAAAATAACACGAAATCGAAAATTAAGTTTCGTTGAAAATAAAGTCTGGAAATAAAATAACACGAAATCGAAAATTAAGATTCGTTCAAAATAAACTCTGGAAATAAAATAAAACGAAATCGAGAATTAAGATTCGTTAAAAATAAACTCTGGAAATAAAATAACACGAAACCAAAATAGATTCGTTAAAATTAAAACCTAGAACAAAACAAAACGAAATCGACAAACAAAGATTCGTTTGAATTAAACTTAAAATAAGAATAAAAACGAACTCAAAAATAGAATTCGTTGAAAAATAAAATCTGAAATTAAGAATAAAAACGAACTCAAAAATAGAATTCGTTGAAAAATAAAATCTGAAATCAAAAATAAAAACGAGCTCAAAAATAGAATTCGTTGAAAAATAAAATCTGAAATAAAAAATATCAAACAAAGTTCGAACCTCGCGAAACCTGACTCTCGAGCGATAGGTAGAACGAGACCGAGATCTGTTTACTAAATCAGCCGAAAGGAAAAACCCAACCAGGATAGAGAATTTGTAAAATTGACACCTTCAGATAACGGCGAGCAGCTCAAGATTCGTAAAATCAAAACTCCCGGGAGAAAATAAAAACGAAATTGAAAATTTGTAAAACTAAAGCCTCAGATGGAAACACCCCGGGGTGGCGTCAGGCAAATCAAGGTTTGCGAAATAAAACTCCGAGAGAAAATAAAAACGGTATCGTGGAACTGTACAGTCAAAACCTCGAAGGGAGAATTTAAACGAAACCAAAACTTTGGAAGGTCAAGACCTCGGGATAAGGTTACACAGGTCAACGCTCGCGAAAACCAAACTCCTGAGCGAAATTAGCATACGAACTCAAAATTAGCAAAGTCAAAATTCACAAAATAAAATTTGGAAATTTTCCAATTCAAAAGGGAACCAAACCCAAAATTCGTATAATTAAAACCTCGAGAAAATGCGACAGGTGAAATCAGAATTTCACCTGGGTAGAAATCTCGAGTGGAAGTAAAAATTGAACTTAAAAAAAAATATAATTTGTAAATTCAATCTTGAAAAATAAAGGAAAATACAAACGAAATCGAAAATTAGATCCATTAACAATGAAATCCAGAATAAAAAATAAATAAAATAAAATCGAAAACAGATTCGTTATCGGTAAAACTAGAATGAAAACAAAACGAAATCTACATTAAGATTCGTTAAAATAAAATCTAGAACAAGGAAAATGGTGATGAAAAATTAAGATTCGATTAAAAATAAATTCAAAATGTAAGCAAAATTCGAATTCATGCAGAGCCAGCCCCCGACAGCGAATCAATATCGGGCGGGTAACCGAGCACGTTAACCCACACCTCTGCGTTCCCGTCGAACATGCAACTTATTGCCTCTGAGACGACGGCGGGACACGTCCCTGGGACCTCTGACCGGCCCTGCCGAAACAAAGGAAACTGTCGGGGGAAAACGCTAAAAACAATTCGAGTTTTGTCAAATTAAAATACAAAGCAAAAATCGGAGTCTCACCCACGAAATGTAAAACCCGAGCAAACGAGACAATGAGAATCGAAAATAGTTCGGAGTAAAACCAGGGCGAGAACGAAAATGAGATTACGAATTCCAAAATTTACATCTCGAGCCAAATAAAAACAAAATTTATATAATCGACTAAAAGGGACGTATATACTCCGCGCTCCATTGACGGCTAAGCACCTCGCGATTGCTAAGCTTCAGCACATTAGTAGTTATTCTCTGAAGCTCAGACACGACGGTCGAGTTCAAAATGTAATTGGGAGTCTCACTCCGTGGATTGACCAGTATGATCGACCACGTTAAATATTTATCTTAAGTAAAGTACAGTGTTCAGTTAAGGAATAACATCGCAGGTCGGGATACGGACCCTAACTATTTTCCGTTCTGTTAGAACCGAGTACCGGAACGCGTTACATCCGAGTCAACGAAGTACAAGGGTGAAGTTGATAGGCGACGAACTTCGAGTTTCAACCGAAAAGAGTGTGACGGTGATTACCGCGAAACGTCAAGTGCAAGTTCGGAAATTGTTAGAATAGTTATCGGACTAATCGAGTATGCGCCATCCGATTTCGTAAACGCGCGTTAACCGAGTGCGAGGCCCAACGTTCATGAAACTATACGGTGTGCCGAACCGATTGGTCCTCGACCTGGCAACGAAGAAACATTGTCAAACCAAAATTTAACAACTATATTAAGCCTCAAATTTGTTAACTCGATTTTATAAATAAATTAATATTTTATTTGTTGACTTTTATTAAAGTTCTTCAATGACATTTATTTACCGAAACATAAACCCTCTACGCCTAACGTTATCACACGTCCTCATTTCAACGATCGCCCTCGCTACGCTCCCATCCCGAACGGGCGCATTCCCGTTCCAAAAGGGAGCAACAACAACGTTAATCTACGTTAACGTACCACGGTCGACAGTGCGCCAAAAAGGTTCGTATCAACAATAATAATTAAAATACAAAATATAAATCGAACCACGCGTCGAACAAAAGCCGGGACGTAACAATATATATATATATATATATATATATATATATATATATATATATATTGTGACGGGACGGATCTGGAGCCCCTCGTCACTAGGAAACGGGAGTGGCCGAGGAGATGTTGTAGCTGAAAGCCGCGCGTCCAGCGTCGTCTGATGCGGCGCGGCTGACCGCAGGACACCAACTCGGCGCTCCTAATATCCGCATGACCAAGACAGGCTTGTATGCCATTTTGCCCCACGAGGCAATGGACTATATCAAATCGACAATGACATGACGCGACAATAAACAAATTTAATAAAATCATAAATTTTGAATACTTGGACGTCCCTACTCCCGAACAAGCAGGGAATCGCGCGTTCTGCCCCACCAAACAACCCGAAGCCAATCAGAATTAGGGAAACGAGTGCGGCGGTTGTAACAGCTTTTTCTGTAAAAGCAGGGGTTTTACGGGCACGATTATCAGTTCTGAACACAACATCGTGCTGGTCATTTTCTGCGTTTAATTACACGATCAAGTAATTATTTTAATCTCAGTTTTCGTTCGGTTTCACAAAACGAATAACGCGTTTCAAGCATTTGTTAAAATCATTTTATTTTCGCTCGTCTCATTTCGAAACGTACGGTAATTACCTTAATCCAGTCTCAACGAAATTTCATCGATAATTCTTACGTATCGTCGCACATCGATAGATTTCGAGTCAAGTAATTACTTTTGGAAATAGAATAGTCTTTTCTAGATTATTCTATTCCATCATTTAACTACTCTCACTGCGTCTCTATTTCCATACAGGATTTTTGGAACATCAAGCCGTACCGTCTCTTCAAGACCGTACTACATTTAATATCAAAACAACATTTTTTGAAATACATCTTTCAGCTACCTGTTAGGGAGCCGACTTTGGTGAGACCCCAGGCATTGCGCCTGGATGCTCAAACCTTAGAAGGTGATAGTCACAGTATCCCCAAACACCCATAGGTCGGGCCTTCCCTGAGTCGACACACGGGGCGTTATAGCAACGCGAAAGTGCATACGTCCAGCGAAGAACGCATGAACTCAGAAACCCGAGGGAAACTTCGATATCGTTCTACGACAAGGCCATAATATCAAATTTCTCAAGATCAAACCGTAATATTCACAGAAAACGACATACTCTTGACAAATACTCGACGGACTTTTTCCTCTCACCGTTTACCAATTCAATACGCAATTCCACTAACTCAGGCTCTTCCAGCAATTTAATTAAAGAAATAAAATCCAACTAATAATACCTTTCGTAAAAGTAAAATCAAATCCTTTCGAGTACGCTATAATTAAAAATAGCATTGCGAGAAATAATTTTGTGTTTCTACTGGTCATCGTTCCCGAGACACAGTAGCTTTGTATCAACCTATCATATCGCTCTCTAAGAGTGCCGATGATGAAAGGTTGACTTGTGACACGCATTACCTATGTGATGATTGAATTCTTCCGAATCTGAGGCATCTTCTAAATTCAAATGAAATTATTTACATAAAAAAAATCTTCATCACGTCGCCTCCTCGTAAATCCCGCTTTCCTTCGAGTCCACGACGGAATCCTGACCTCAGATCAAACCATGAGATACAGTTTTCAAATCTATTCAAGTTTTTACGAACTTATTAAATATAATTAAAATCACCGGAATGGTTTTTCCGACCGTCCCAGGAATGTGGAACGTTTATATATATACCAGGGGGGCTCAGCCCCCCTGCGCGCTTCGCGCGCCAACTCCCCGTGTCAGTGTTCTTCATAAATTCTACGGCTGATTGGACTATGAAGAAAAAAAAAGGAAGTGGCGGGGGGGGGGGGGGGGGGGGGGGTTAGGGGGGAGCCCCCCAAGAGCTGCAGGGGTGCATTAGCGGTCAATTTCAATCCGGTCAGCTTCACCAACCGGGTTCGGGTTGCCCTGTTTGGTGAAGCTGATTGTTTTCCCCTTGTGGTAAAGGGAAATCGGTCAGCTTCACCACACGGGCAACCTTGGTCCGTTTGGTGAAGCTGACCTCCTGAACTATTGCACACGGCGGTGGCGGCGGCCGCGATATATATGGAATATACTAGGGGGGCTCTGCCCCCCTGTGCGCTTCGCGCGCCAACCGCCCCGGGCAATTCCATTCCGCGTACCCCCCCCCCCCCCCCCCCCCCCCCCGCCCCAAGAGAGGGGCGGGTACGCTGAATGGAATTGCCCGGGGCGGTGGGTGGCGCGCGAAGCGCGCAGGGCCCCCCAGTATATACTGAAAAGTTTCACTCATGTGACACGATCCAAATGATCGTGTCAGAACATTTAATTAAATATAATTCGATTTTAAATTAAATGGTGAAAACTTTTTGTAAAAAGATATCTCTTTTTGTATAATGAAATCTAAGGTAGAGTTCGTGTCGTGGACTCGAAGGAAAACTGAGATTTGGGAAGGCGACGTGATGTCGAATCTTTTTAAATAATATCAAATTTATTTTATTTAAAAGATGCCTCAGATTTGGTTAAATTCGTCATCACATATTTTATGCGTTTCAGAGCCAACCTCTCATCATCGGCACTCAATAGAGCGATATTGAAGGTTTCATGAAAATTACTGTGTCTCATTAAGCGATGACCAGTAAGCATAAATAAATTTCACAATGCTATTTTCAAGATAGCTGACTTGAAGGATTTTGACTTTAATTTCGGAAATGTTATTTTAGAGGGAGTATTTTCTTATATAAAATTGTTTGATGAGCGTGTTAATGGTGTTAGCAATTCGGATGGAATAAATTTCGTCAGGAATACGTGTGTTTTGTCTGTCGTGAAATTATTATTATTTTAGCGATCGGAATTTGATGAACTTATTTATTTGTTCGAGAATTTCGAAATAATGTAATTTTAGATTTCTTGATTATTATTTTTTTTTTAGTGAAGATCACTGTATTAAATTACGCTGAATTTAATAGTGTTTGATTTGTTTGAAATTGATTAGCTTGGTTGTCTTTTTTCATTCATTTAATAATTTCAAACTACTAGATTTTAAAGATTTCCTAGTTGTAGGAAATTTACTTTAGCTTGCTCGAGAAATGAAGTTAAATTGATTAATTTTCCCCAGTGAAATCGAGATCACAGTTTCCCTCGAATTAGCTAGTCATGCACGCTTTCTCGGACTCTCACAGTGCCACGTTGCGGTAACGTGACACGTGGCGACTCGAAAAAGTTCCTACCTATGGGTTTTTTAGGTTATCTGAGACGTGCACCCTCCGTATTTCGAACATCCAGTCGCAATGCGAGGGGTCTAGATACGGACGGCTCCCTACGCGTAGCTGAATCTTTATTCCTGAACTCAGTGAACACCCGTGAATGTTTAATTATCTTGATGAGATAATATCACTTTTACACGAGGTTAAATTGAAGATTATTAAACTCCCCTGACCAATACGTCGCAGAGAGAATAGAATAGTCAAAGTGCCTATTCTATTTTTCAAAAGATAATTACTTGAAGTGAAGTTGGCGTAGTGCGAGGAATAGTCAAATTCTCGATGAATCTATTCTTGAAACTCACGTACAGTAATTACTTGCTTGTTTCCGAGTGAAACAAGCACAAGTTGAAGCTAATTACCGATGCTTGACGAGCAGACTGTTTGGCATAAAACGGACAAAACCGAAGATGAAATTTACTCGAAGAGTAAATTGAATTTGGAATGACCAGCACGATTTGGTGTTCAGGACTGATAAAACTCTCTCTCAACAGAAGGTTATGATAGAGAATAGAATATTCTAGAAGAGAGTGTTCTATTTTTTTTTATGGTAATCACTTGAAACGATGTCCGCATAGTGCGAAGAATATTTAAATTCATCGATGAAGCTATACTTGAACTCGCGTAGAGTGATTACTTACTCGTCTCGAAGTGAGACGAGCACGTGGTGACTCTAATGATAAATGCTAGAAGAGCTGTTCATTTTGTGAAAATGAACAAAACTGAAATTAAAAAATTACTCTAACAAGGAAAGTACTTGAGGTGTCCCTCTCCGATTTTGTTGAAACTCAAGTATGTTATAGAGCATTGAAAACTAAGCGACACGTATTTTTTTTTATCGGCGGAAAAACGGTTTCAAGGGGTGAAACCACCCCCTAAAGTTACACATGTCAAGGGGCGATTTTGCAGTTTCACATAGAAGCAGTGCATCGATTTTGATGAAACAAAGATTAAAATATTTCTTGTACGAAGAAATGAAGAACCCACCAGATAATGAAAAAAAATATATATTTCAAGGGGTTGAAACACCCTCGAACATACACTTTTTGCTCCCTACATTGAAAATTTGCGAATCGATTGGAATGAAAATTATGCTATTATGTAGCGGAAATAAAATTAAAGTTGACGTGTTTTTGTATTTGTGCGAGAAAAAATGTTTAAGGGGGTAAACTACCCCTATTTAAGTTTTTACATCCCAGGTGTCTCCTGGTCATCCCAAATGTGCTTGCCGATACGAACTCTTCGGCAGAAATAAAATTAAAGTTGATGTGTTTATGTATTTGTGCGAGAAAATTTGTTTAAGGGGATAAACTACCCCTATCTGAGTTTTTACATTCCAGGTGTCTCCTTCCCATTCCAAATGTGTTTGCCGATATGAACTTTTCTCATTAAGCTAAAATTAATGTTTCACCATTTTTCTGTTATTTTAAGGGGTACAAACTCCCTCGAACATTTACGTCATGCACCCTACATTGGACACTTGCGAATCGATTGGAATGGAAATTATACTGTTTTATAGCGGAAATAAAATTGAAGTTGACGTGTTTTTGTATTTGTGCGAAAACATTTTTTAAGGGGGTAAACTACCCCTATTTGAGTTTTTACATTCCAGGTGTCTCCTTGTCATTTCGAATGCGTTTGTGGATAAGAACTCTCATCAAGCAAAAATCAATGATTCACCGTTTGGTTTAAATTAGTACGAATACTCAACGGCGTAGACTATCCTTTGTAGCCCCTTTTTTAATAGATATTCAAAAGTTTCCGAACCACTGCCAAGACATTTTATGATGTTACGATTTTCGTATTTAGATAAACTTACGCATCTACGAGAAGCACAATTAGGAGGGATTATACTATACATCATTCGCTAACACATCCTTTTTTTATATAATTTTCCTCACTTTTTCAGATATCACTGTGGGAGTATTTTTTTTATTATTAGCATAAACACGTCGTTTATATACTATTAAATGATATTACCCGTAATAAAGTGACTGGTTTTAATGGAGGAACTAATTTCTCTGTATAGATTTTCAGTTAAGTGTTACTTGTACCTAAAACAAATGTGCTAGATTCTTTGAAACGGGAACCTTAATAGTATATTTCAAGTGAATCATTTGCTTCTTTCTAAAGGATCATATGTGTATGAGCACTTTTGACGTACATACTTTATTTACATAGTAACTTTACTCTACACACGCCATCATCATCATTTGTATACATGCTCATTATCTACTGTCCGTTGTTATCGACTGATAGCCACAATCATGGTTCATAGACCGAGCAAAAATGCTAGTCATCGAAAAAATTCTGATAAGCATTGCCCGTGACATCCACGTAGTGTCACCAAACAGCAAAGTGTTAGTAACGAATTTAGGTGGTAAAACGTAATAGTACTGAAGTTGTAAATTCCCGAATTACGGATAATAATACGAAGGCACAATCAAAAGTGTATATTGACGGTCAGGCATATAGCTATACGGCTAATATTGAAAATATGCTCTTGCAGCAACGTGTGAAAAAGTGAGGAAAATTATATAAGAAAAGGATGTGTTAGCGAATGATGTATAGTATAATCCCTCCTAATTATGTTTCTCGTAGATGCGTAAGTTTATCTAAATACGAAAATCGTAACATCATAAAATGTCTTGGCAGTGGTTCGGAAACTTTTGAATATCTATTAAAAAAGGGGCTACAAAGGGTAGTCTATGCCCTTAAGTATTCGTACTAATTGAAAAATACGGTGAATCATTAATTTTAGCTTGATGAGGAGAGTTCTTATCGACAAACGCATTCGAAATGACAAGGAGACACCTGGAATGTAAAAACTCAGACAGGGGTAGTTTACCCCCTTAAACAAATTTTCTCGCACAAATACAAAAAGACATCAACTTCAATTTTATTTCCGCCATAGAACGGCATAATTTTCATTACAATCGATTCGCAAGTTTTCAATGCAGGGTGCAAGACGTAGATGGTCAAGGGTGTTTCGACCCCTTAAATAACAAAAAAATGGTGAAACATTAATTTTAGCTTAATGAGAAGAGTTCTTGACATGTGTAACTTTAGGGGGTGGTTTCACCCCTTGAAACCGTTTTTCTGCCGATAAAAAAAAATATGTGTAGCTTAGTTTTCCATGATCTATAACATACTTGAGTTTCAAAAAAATCGGAGGGGGACACCCCGAGTACTTTCCTTGTAAGAGTAATTCGACGAAAGATATGACCAGCACGAAATGGTGCTCAGGACTGATAACCTCTCTCGTAAAAGCACAGCTTTTATAGACCTGAGAGTACAAGCACCACGCTCGTTACCCGAAGTGGGGCAAAATTGTGAGCTTCCCTACCCTATTTGGAGTGGGGAATTCCTGGTATTGCAAATTGTTTAAATTTAAGAATCTCTTTTATTCTGTCGCGTATCGTCTTGTAGCTTTTATTCTTATCCCCTCCCTCATGGGGCAAGATGGACGCAAATCTGTTGTGGTCTCGTGGTATGAAGAGGCGCGGAATAATTTCTCCCGAGCACGCCTGGCGAAAGACAACCTGGAGCGCAATGCCCGCGTCGCCGATCGCGCGGTGCACAGAGTATACCTCCTTTCGCTTACTCATGCTCCTTTTGTAACGATGGCTCGAAATCCGTCCCGTTACAATATATTATCACCGCAAATTTGAAGAAGCGCGATTCGGGAACGAAAATAAGACACGGGGCAAAAGAAAGTTATATTAAATACGTGTTTATTCTCGATAGGAGAATCGGCTCTCGGAGCGAAGTCGCAAACAAAAAGAATAACCAAAACAAAACAAAACTCGCAAAAAGGGAAGTCGCAAACAATAATAATTCTCAGAAGAACTCGCAAAAACGGGGGAATCGCAAACAATAATAATTCTCGGAAAACTTGAAAAACGGGGGAATCGCAAACAATAATAATTCTCGGAAAACTCGCAAAAACGGGGGAATCGCAAAACAAGAATAATCCTCAGAAAACGCGCAAAAAGGGGAATCGCGAAACAATAATAATTCTCGGAAAACTCGCAAATCGGGGGAATCGCAAAACAATAATCGCAAAACGGGGGAATCGCAAACAATAATAATTCTCAGACGAGTTTTGAGCGCCAGCTATTCTTTTGGCATAGCTGCCTTTGACTACACGGGGGGAATACAAGTCTCGCGGGTAGCTCAGGGTGAAGTTTCGCCGACCGCTATGGCCTCTTACACTGTACCTTCGCTCACGCCGGGAGTACAAGAAAAAGGGGAATTGATCACGTGATTTGCCGCGATACAGATGGAGAGGGCGGGTGGTGGGGGAAGCGGTGAAGCGTTGCGGACTCGATATCCTTTTCGCAAAAATTACAAGGGGAAGGGACTCAGCAATGCTCTCCTCCGAGTGAGGGGACTAGCGGGGGCCAGATACTAACGCGTGGGGGAAAATCCGCAATGCGACACTCGTGGAACGGAAAAGGGGGGGGGGGGGGGGGAAGCACTAATGCACGTAATTTTCGCAAGGGAAATAATAGATCCTCACAGCACTGCACCGTCGTTGAAGAGGGGGAAGGCAAACTCAAATAAACGGTACTTACGGCACAAAAAATTGGAAAATGATTGCAAGCTCGCGGAAGTCCTGCCGAATCGTAATGATCGAGGGCACTCGCTCGTTCTATTCCTTTTCGCACACTTCTTCTCACAATATCAACTTGCCTCATTCACTCCGCACAAAAACACACACGTCTTTACAATACGAATCTTGGTTTTTTACCCGTCACTCTTTTTTCCTTATTAACTACGCTATAAACTATTTATTCTAGTGCTCGACCACGCCGGTCCTATGGTCGCCGCGAAGTGAGGTCCTTGCCTCGTGGTTTTTCATCCTCGCAAAAGCGGCTTTTCTCATTGGCCCGTCGTACGTGGCGTGATTTCTCGCCACGAGCTTCGGGATTAATCACGCGTGGCGCAGCACCTTCCGGGATCATTATTGATTGGGATATCGATCGGGGGCAAAGGCTATAGGTCAGGGGCGGGGAGGGAAGGTTTGCAATCAGAGCAGTGGGTCACGGTTCTCGTAGGATGGCAGCACGGTGGCAACGAGGAGCGTCCGTGTGAGCGACACGGTAGATCGGGAGACGGTAAGTAGGGATCAGGGTGGGGGGCAGTGAGGGTCGGCGTACGCGAGATGTCGCCGGCTGGTCATTTGCCGTGCGTAACGATGCTGTACATGCCTGTGGGCCGGCCCGCCGATGTGACTCACAATGACATTCGTGCTGATTACACGAAGGATTACGGATGGCCTCGAGTCCCTTTGACGACGCTCTTCGGCTTTACTATGCGAGACTGATGACTGGGATGGTCGTCTCGGCGGTTGCGGGTACTCGTGGGTCCATCGTTTAGGTTGTTTGATGGATCTTGATGAATCCTTCGTGGCGGTTCTCAATTTTCGTGAGTTGTTTGCACGCTGGCCGTGCACGGCGAATAAAAAGGGAAAAAGGTCAGGGAGAGAAGCGAAAGGGGATAGATACTACGAAAAACAAAGGGGGGAAGGAAGAAGAAAAAGGGGGAACCAGAGGCGCACGCGCGAAATATTATTTAAAAAAACTTAAGGGGTTGCGATAAAATCATACCGTTTTCTTATAACTAGACTTACGTGCTAAATTGCGGTGCTGCGGGGAGACTTCGGGGAGCGCGCTGGGGAAATTGTGACACAACGTCACAATATATATATATATATATATATATATATATATATATATATATATATATATATATGTATATATCCGGAGGTGAATATAGAAAAAAAGAAAAAAGATACATTAGTTTTCAACGTTTTTATATGTGCAACATTTTTATTATTATTTCGGTACTCACCAGTCTTCGAAAAATCCTTTATTCTCCTGCTCCTCCTCCTCCGAGGCCGCTTCCTCGTCTTCCTCCATCGGTTGCGGCCAGGGCGGTGTGGGGTCGAGAAAAATCGGGGCATCGTCTGGTATGGCTGGTGGGGGTCCTGTGCAGATTATGCAGCTCCATGCAGCTCCATGAGCCCCCTCGACGCAGCCGGCATGGCGTACGACTCGAGATCGGGGTGGGGGGCATGATCACCGACTCTCTTAAACCACCAATAAAAATATTGATGGTTCATCACGATCATCGTCGGACAATCGTTAATGACTATAACACCCCCCTCGACACCACCCTCGTCGTTCGCCATGCCACGTCCACGTACAGAAGGGGTTCGAGCTGATTATTAATCATGGCAAGAAGCTCGGCCCCACTACCCCATTCCTTGGGAACCACGCAGGAATACACGATGTAAGCACCTGTAAGAGACAAAACAAAATTGCAATAATATGAAAAAGAATAAAGAAAATGGAATAATACTAATAACAAAAAATCACACTTCACTTACCTTCTATGTTGTAATTCTCCATGTTTTTTTTAAATGATAAAAAATCGCTGGGTTTTTGGAAAAACCGAACGATGCTGTAGCGTACGAAAATTTTTGTAGAATGAAGTAGTCTGCGCGAAAAACTTAGAGATTTTTCCTTGAGAAGGACCTTCCCCCCACCCTCGACACTGACGAAAAGAAAAGAAAGATATTTTGGGAAAATAGCACATGTGAAAGACCTTTTCGCTGAGAAGCGCTTCATAAAGTATCTTTACAATATCTACAGTTTTTATTAAACGGAATAACACCATAAAAATCATCGATAGTGAAACCGACACCTGCTTGAACAATTTCAAGAGCAGAACATTATTCCATTTCACCATCGAGATGACAATTGTTGATATTTACATTTTTTAATGTTGCAGATTCAAAATGTTCTATATTAATTATTGTTTTCGAATAACCAATAATATTGTGAAGCCATTCTTTTTTCATAGACCCCGTAATGTAGATGGCATTTTTATATTTACCATAATATTGACAATGTCATCAAGTTTTTTGTACGATAATCCACCACGATAATCGACAATATAATCAGCCGCCTTGGCATGTTTCCACAAAAGCGTGTGAAATTACGCAACTATTAGGAAAAAAGGTTTTGTTAGAATAGGCCGGGCGGCATAATTAAGCGGGCTGTCGTGTTTCCGTAAGAACGCAACGCGATGTCATGTATCCTCAAGATGTGAAATGGCTGAATTATTTATTATAGAGTTTTTCTTGGAATACGTTTTCCACAAAAAGCGTGTGAAATGACGGAACTATTAAGAAAAGAGATTTTGATAGGATAGGCCGGGCGGCATAGATAATCGCGGCGTCGTGTTTCCGTAAGAATGCGGCGCGGTGCCATGTGTCCTCAAGATATGAAATGAAGGAATTATTATATCATAGGATTTTGTTGGGATAGGCCGGCGGCATAATTAGGAGCGATGTCACGTTTTCCACGAAAACGTAGCGCGGTGTCATGTTTTTCACGCGAACGTATGAAATAATGATGTTGAAACTATTATTATAATTACGGACTTTTTTGGGGGTAGCCTAAACATTGAATGTTTCAACATAGGAAAAAATATATAAATATAAGGCCAACTCCGAATGGGGTGGCATTCATGCACAATCATTGACATCGTGAGTCTCGGTAGAAATCAACCATCATGAATAGAGAAATGTATTCGATTCTTGTTGAGATGATGGAAAACGCTTACGAGCTGTTACGCACACTAGACCCTGGACAACCGAGTGATAAAATTTCCACTGGCTGGACGAACATCGGACTTAAAAATATTGAATTTTTCAGCAATATCCTGAAGCGTCCACACCTGCATGCGAGTGAAAAAAAGCGAGTGACAAATACAATTTCACTTTTACAATCGTGGTTGGTGAAATTTCAACAACAACAACAACAAAATATCATCGTTGGTGGCAATATCAGCAACACTGTGAGCAATATTAGTGATCGTGTTCAATGGGATGATGTGGAAAGTGTGTTCAAGTGTCGAATTCGCACCAGTGTCGTAACAAATATACGCCACCTCGATTTACAACAGTTATTGACGCGAAGTGCTTGATCAACAAACGGCTAAAAGATGCTCTATAAACTGATGGTGTTACCATCAGTTTATAGAGCATCTTTTCATAGACGATTCGTTTAATTGCGATAGAAAATAGCATCGATATGGATGTCGACAACGATGGTGATGATGATGATGATGATCAACTTGATGCTCGTACTGCATTTCACTTTGCTTGGATCCGTAATCTATCTCGTTTTTAGTAAGTAGCCAATTATCGAATCATAAAACTGCAAAAATTTTGTGTCATCGTTATTTATGTCATTTTCAAGCCGAGTCATCATACAAAAATCATATTCAGGATTGTTTTGCAACGAATAAAACGGAAAAAAAATTACCCGATGATGGAGATAAAATTGTTAAATTAAAAAATCACCGCTATAAAACATTCGTATCGTTCACCATCTACGCCGATCTTGAATGCATTCTCGAGCCAATGGTTGATAGAGTGCAAAAGCACATACCACAAAGCGTCGTATATTACATTCATTGTGCCTTTGATGATTCTCTTTCTGAATTTTATTTAAACGCGGTTCCAATTGCATTGAGTGGTTTATAAATTAATTGAAATCCACAGCAGAAGTCGTTAATGGCTATCTGAGGAAAATCGTGCCCATGGAAATATTGAATGCAATTCAGCAGTAACAATTTAGGGGGGCAACAGTTTGCTATATCTGTGAGGGGACATTTCCGCCGGATGAGGTTAAGCATCGTGATCATTGCCACTGTACTGGTAAATATCGCGGTGCTGCGCATGAGAGTTGTAATTTGAATTACACTAACTCCCATGATATACCAATTGTGTTCCATAATTTATCCGGTTATGATGCACATTTCATAACTCGAGACTTAGCAACATCATTCGAGGTGTCAGTCAAGCTCTTGCCAATAAATAAGGAAAAATATATTTCATTTACGAAGCAGGTCAAAGGCAGATGAGTGAATTTGCGCTTCATCGACTCGTTCAGGTTCATGGCGAGCAACATAGATAAACTATGATCATACCTCAATGACTCAGATAAACTTTGAACACATACATTTTATGATAATATCGACGAATCCAAGCTTGTGACGCGTAAAGGTGTATTCCCATATGCGTACATCGATAATTGGGCGAAACTAAATGAGAAACAATTACCGGATAAAGAGAAGTTTCATTCAAGATTAAACGATGCCAATATTTCCGGTGAGGACTATGAGCATGCCAAAAACGTATGGGAAAAATTTAATTTAACAACCCTCGGTGAGTATTCCGATTTATAGTGAAAAACGGAGGTATTACTCTTGGCGGATATTTTCGAAAATTTCCGCCGTAATTGTTTCTCGACGTACAACCTTGATCCTCTGCATTATTATACAGCTCCAGGGCTTGCTTTTGATGCGATGCTCAAATGCACAAAAGTCCAGCTTGAATTATTAACTGACATTGACAAGGTGGTGTTTATTGAAAAGGTATTGGAAGCAGAGTAGCACAGTGCTCGTGACGTCTCGCAAAGGCAAACAATCCTTACATGGACGATGATTACGATCCAAGGAAAGAGACTTCATACCTCATGTACGTCGATGTAAATAACTTATACGGTGCTACGATGACCCAACATTTGCCCACAGATTCTTTTGAATGGGGGGGAAATACACAGTTAAATGTATTTTCTATATCGGATGATTCTCCTTTGGGATATATTCTTGAAGTAGATCTCGAGTATCCCGAGGAGTTACATCCTATACATCAAGATCTTTCACTGTATCCTCAACACTTCACACCGCCAAACAGTAAATACTCAAAGTTAGTGCCAACTCTTCTCCCGCGCGAGAAGTATATAATTCATTATAGAAACTTGAAGCAATGTCTGAATTAATTAATGAATAATGCAAATTAATGAATAATGCAGTATTTGGAAAAACTATGGAGACTGTGAGAAAACATAAGCGGTGTGGTTGGTGACGGAGTGGGCAGGGCCATACGGTGCAAGATCACTCATCGCAAAACCGAATTTTCATACCTGCACCATATTTGACAAAGTCATGGTGATTGTTGAAATGACTAATCTTAAGGGGGAAAATAGGGTTAGACGGTTCAAAAAATCGATTTTTTTTTATTTCATAAATTGTTAGCAAAACTATTGAAAAATACGTTCCCAAAATTTTAAATGAAAATTCCGAATCGTTCTATTGTTATAAGCCATTAAAGTGAGTAGCTCTTCTTCAGGCCCCGAGCGCGCCACGTGTATAACCGAGCGGTCACTCAGGTACCCATTTACTTACTTCCTGGCATGTATTTGGGGGGTCACAGATACTAAGTAATATGCCAGAAAATGTCCTTTTATGTATTTTCACAATAGAAACCTCAGGTAGAAATTACTAGACGCATTGTAACTTGGTATCTGTTGAAAACGAAGCGGTGGTTTTCATCAGTTTTGTACAGACTTCTGAGCAGTGAACATCAAGTTTATAAGGAAAATGTCTACGTATCCGAAAAAAGATCATAGTGTACCTTCTCGTACTGGTAGACCACGTAAAAGATCTCTCCACCGGAATCAATTTTCTAACAGTGAATCAAGTAAATGTGATAAAAATGACGAAAGCATTAGTGCAAAAAAACTTTCAAGTGCTACGAGTGAAGATGTAATTGTTAATCCTTTACATTGTTATCGAATTATTGAATTTAACACCGTATTGCAATGTGAGATCCGCGTGAGATGCCGGTAAAAGATGGTTTCCGCAGAGTGACCGAAGCGCGGGTTAAACAGTAATAATCACTGTATTCTCACAAAGATTACAATAAACTTAAAGTACGTCAATGGTATAAAGTATATAAAGGTGGAAAGAATAGAATGTACGTTGGATGTGTGTGTGAAGAGCGTGATGAGTGTGGTGAGTGTGTGGTTGAGTGTAAACTAAATGTACGGTAAGAGTGTGAGTTGATGATGCGTAGAACACTGATAACTGAGATCACGGAGAAGTTAAGGTTCCCGTGAAATACTGAGTGACTGAGACGGCTGCAAGCCGACACGTTGATTTTCCGCGTACCGAGGAGATTACGTGAATACGATCATCCCTTAGCGAACGACGGAGTGAGGTGAGTTGAAGTAGCGCGTAAGACGTGTAAACGGTCCGAATGCTATAGAGTGATTGCCACAGGGACGCCTGTTGCCGGGCGCGCGCGCGCCAAGCGCGACGGAAGAGAAGAGAGAGAATGCTCGAGCCCCGTGACGTGCTGCCCTCGCGACTGGTCGAACCCTCTCCCAAACATTCTCCCCGCCATCAGCAACTTGTTGCTGATTAAGTTGAGTGTAAGTGCGTCCCGGGAAACAAGGCGAGTTTGACGGTTGGACGTGTCAGTGTTGTGGTGGACGTCTTCAAGGTGACCACACGGTCACTTCGGTGCCAACGGCCACTTCGCCGAAGGCGACCGTTCGTCTGTGATGAGCACCGGTGACCCAACGCAAATCTCGTTGTTATGGTGATGCCACTTCGACGTAGCGAGTTGTTGATTGAGGTAGTGGGTGGCCCACTGCTTCCAGAACTGCTGCACCTGATGTTGGATGAGTCGCCATCTTGCCCTAGCGGTGAGCGTTGATTGCCCAACCGATGCTTCGGGTAGAGTTGTGAGTGGTTGGCCGATGAGAAAATGTGCTGGAATGAGTGAAGCAACGTCGGCAGGGTCGTCGCTCACCGGCTTCAGCGGCCTTGAGTTGAGAATGGCTTCGATTTGAGTGAGCAGAGTAGAGTATTCCTCGTAGGTGAGTGCTGTCTCCCCGAGTGTCCTCTTGAGGTGATGCTTGACTGATTTTACCGCGGCCTCCCATTTTCCCCCCATATGAGGAGCTGCCGGTGGGTCGAGATTCCATGTGGCCTTGTCATTGAGGAAAACGTGCAATAACCCTGAGTGCTCCTGCGTTCCTTGAGTGAACATGTTCTTCAATGATTTTTACGCACCCACGAAATTCGTCCCACAATCCGATCGAATAGTGTGCGGAATGCCTCGTTGAGCGGTGAAACGACGATACGTGGCAACGAAGCCTTCGCTCGAGTAGTCGGTCACAAGCTCGAGATGCAGCGCTGATGTGGTGAGACAGACAAATACACAAATCCATCCTTTATGAGTTTTCGCCCCTCGTCCTGTCCAGGACTTGAGAAGAACCGGTCCAGCGAATCGACACCGGTACTATGAAAAGGTCGCGCGGGAGTGACTCGCGAGAGAGGTAGTTGGCCCATCAGTTGATGGGCACGGATCCCCCTCTGGCGAGCACACACCACGCACCTTAGAATATGAGTTTTGACCAGATCCCTTCCTCCGATGATCCAGTATTGTGTCCTGGTATGAGCTAAGATGAGTTGCGTTCCTCCATGAAGCGTTGCGTTGTGCGCCTGACGGATGATGAGTTCGGCAAGTAGCGAGTCCCGGGTCAAGATCATCGGATGCTTGCTCTCGTAACTGCGCGAGGTATTCTCCAACCTCCCTCCAACCCTGAGAATTCCCTTTTCGTCGATGAATGCTGTCAACCGGTGGAACACGTGCGTGGCCGGCAGCTGAGTTTGAGTAAACAGACACTTGAGTTTTGACTGAGTGTCACGAGTCCGAGGGAAAATTCGGAAACCCGAGAAAAACAAAATTCCGAAAACTGCGATTTACGCGCACACACGCACGAAAGTCTTAACTGAGTGTCACGAGTCCGAATGAAAATTCGGAAACTCGAGAAAAACGAAATTCCGAGAATTGCGAGTGACGCGCACACACACACGAAAGCCTTAACTGAGTGTCACGAGTCCGAATGAAAATTCGGGAACTCGAGAAAAACGAAATTTCGAAAATTGTGATTGACGCGCACCCACGCATGAAAGCCTTAACTGAGTGTCACGAGTCCGAATGAAAATTCGGAAACTCGAGAAAAACGAAATTCCGAGAATTGCGAGTGACGCGCACACACACACGAAAGCCTTAACTGAGTGTCACGATTCCGAATGAAAATTCGGAAACTCGAGAAAAGCGAAATTTCGAAAATTGCGATTGACGCGCACGCATGCACGAAAGTCTTAACTGAGTGTCACGAGTCCGAATGAAAATTCGGAAATTCGAGAAAAACGAAATTTCGAAAATTGCGATTGACGCCACACACGTACGAAATGATAGCGAGTTTCCATTCTCGAACCGAATGGAAATTCGGAGACGTCGCGGAATGATTTTCAATGGCGAGTTACGACCAGAACAAAAAATTACGAAAAATTCAGAAATATGGAAAAGTTCAATTTATAGTTGCGTTAGTTGCGTTAGTTGCAATAGTTGCGTTGTCAAAAAAAAGAAAACCGAAATTAATTCGAAGTTTCGAAAAGTCACGACCTCTAAAAACAAGAAAAAACCCGAGATTCACGTTCGGAGATGAGTGTCACTTTATGAAAATAAGAGTTGGAATGGTTGAGTGTCACTGAGTGATGGCGTCACGAACAACGCGCGCGAAAATTCAAAAGTAAGTACACGTTAGCGTGAGTGAGTGCCACTGACGCGCGAGAACGTTGTGCAGTTCGAGTTGAGTTTCACTGCTCGATTGGTCGAAATAATTTTCCGAAATAATATTTCGAGAAATATTATTCCGTCACGAAAGTTAAACGTGATAGTTTTCGACACCGTGTTGAAAAAACTGTATGTCTCGAGCCTTAGGTTTGTTTACTTTTCGACGCTTGAGCGCGCGAAGACCTTGGCCGAGAGAGACAGCACGACGCCGGCTCTACTCGCGTTCACACACACGCGAGACCGTGAGCACACTGATTTTCCACACACGTTTGATTTGAATGCCCATTTCCTTTTTTCACGCACTTTTGAGAGTTTTCGCTGAGTTTTCTTTTCCCGAAGAAAAACCGCAATCCGCACTACTGTTTCACCGATCCGGCTCGAAGGACCAAATGTTGCGGTGTGAGATCCGCGTGAGATGCCGGTAAAAGATGGTTTTCGGAGAGTGGCCGAAGCGCGGGTTAAACAGTAATAATCACTTTATTCTCACAAAGATTACAATAAACTTAAAGTACGTGAATCGTGTAAAGTATATAAAGATGGAAAAAATATAATGTACGTTGGGTGTGTGTGTGAAGAGTGTGTGGTTGAGTGTGAACTAAATGTACGGTAAGAGTGTGAGTTGATGATGCGTAAGTAGTATTGGTACGCGTATGGCGCCCCCCACTCTCATCCCCACTCCTTCCCCCTCCATGCGGCCATCCCCACCACTCCAATTTTCTCCCCGCCTACTCAGAAGTGGGAAAATCAGAGCGATACGATGGGTGGTGGGGGAAGAAGTGAGGATGAGTGAGAGCACCATACGCGTACCATACCATTTTTCCAAGATTCTGGAAATGACGTCATTGTTCGCGCTTCCGAAGTCCACGGTATAATGAGCAGCCACACCTAGTAAAGTATCGAGAGCGACTTCCCCTCCCCCTCGTCTTTTATTAGTGCGCTGTCGGCTATTGTTTCGGCTTAGCAACGATGAATTCTGGATATAGCGGTACGAAGCAGGGCGATAAATGAAAAAGATTTTTTCAGTTTTTCGTTTAATTTTTAAAAATTACATGAAATACAAAAATTGTTTATTTATTGAGCGAATCATTTTTCGCGAATGTCGTCTTCGGAATCCAAGCCGATATTAGGATAGTCTTCCTCATTCTCGAACGGATGCTGCTGAAGCCATTTCTTTATTTGGCACGCGTTTTTCAAGGCACATCGTAATGATTTCGTGCGCATTAAGCCATGGCGTATGCACGTACGATATGCCAGTGGTAAAAATCTGAACGGGGGAGCTTCTTCTTCCTCTTCAAGGTTGATTACTTCTCGCCCCGTGACATTTTGTAGGAGCAGTGCCTTATCGCGTCCGCGGGTATAAATTCGCTTCGATTCTCGAGAGATATCGCGTAAATTCGCATATACCTGCTCGAGCGAAATCTCACCCTCGCACCACTCAAGTCCGTGATAAACTTCGGCCAGAAAGCTATTTTGGCGCCTCGATTTTTTGTCCACTTGCGTCATCCATTTTGCCCGCAGTGTCGTCATACCATAGCACTGACGTGAGATGAGATTTTTTAGCCGCCGGCCGTAATTTAATAACGTCCCAATGTACGCGCGATACGCGTAAGCGTTATTTGGTGGTGAGACGAGTTTTTGATTCAAGTATACATCGACTTGATTAAACATTGAATGCAGCAAATTATTTACCGGTCCGACAATTGGCTCTTTAGTGGCTGTCGAACTAGATGCACTAGATACAAGAGGTTCTTTTATCTGCACGCGAAGACTAAGCATGGTGTGAGCGAGATCAATATATTCATCTCCTTGTCCGGGAATGACAAATTCTATCGGTGAATCATCCGTCAACGATGAAATCGGTTTATAGTGCACCCAGTTCGAACCTTCGATCGTAGTTTGCGTTGGAGGTAATGAAAATAATTCGAGTTCCGATTTTAAACACTCGCACGAGTGTGCGTGTAAAAAAGCCATTTTTTTAATCCAAATATATCGGCAACAGTGCGCAGAGTTTTCTTCTTCTTCTTGCGTATCGTTTTCTTTTTAATGTTCTTCTTCTTCGTCTTTTTAGGAGACACTCGCCTCCTAACGCGTCCGCTGTTCGAATGACTGATTTGCGCAATTTTTCTCTTCTTATAGCCGGATCCCTGCATCATCATCTTATCAATTTTTTCCTCGGCTTTTCGTTTTAAGTTTCCCCCAGATTCGCGCACTCTCGTATGAAAAGAATTTTTCAGACTTATATTTTTATTCATCACATCACCAGCTATATTTACTCCTGTGCGCAAAGCCTCTTTATCGACAGCCTTGACACCTTTTCGCAGGAGCGGTAAAACCCGTCGAAAAAGCCCCCCGAGGAAGCTGCCGATACCGTAACCCCGTTGATTACGTGTGCCGATATAAACGTGGCTTACCCCCGCGTATCCTTGGCGCCCTAGGCCCGTCTGCTCCTGGTCGTCGTCGTCGTAGTACTCCATGAAGCGATTAACGAAAGCGTTTGAATTGCAGTGTCACCGTCAACGTTCCCTCCTCGAATGGTATAGGATTGCCATATCCATCCCTTATATCGATCTCGATCGTGTGAAAATTATTACGGATGAGAGGAATAAAGCGCAGAGAAGGGAAATTTTTTATTCTAGTCGAGCCGTATGCGAATGAACCATCGGTCTCGATAGGCACAACGCGTAACAGAGGCGTCTGCACATCGCCTGTGATATATGACTCGCAGATATCTGAATAAATAAACATGCTATTCGGAATTGCGCGAGCCAGCGATGCCGGTTCCGAGCCAATAAACGGCTGTGTTTTATTTGTCGTAAGATGCTCGCGAATTCCGAATCCTAGCAGTTTTCCTATAATCGGTGGCACGCTAAATTCGTGATAGAGTTGATCGCTGCGTATCCGAGAAACTTTAACGCGCCCACAATGTTCATGTTTGAATTCTAGGTGTTCTCTAATACCCGATAGCTCATTAATCGCATCCAACAATGCATCGATAGAACGATATACTCCGCTAGGCACCGGGGCTGACTCGTATGTGCGTAGCGTATGCTCATGTCTACCGGATTTATCATAGTCACCATATTCAAAATTTATAATATTGTCGAACCGGGGAATATGTAAAAAAGTCATAGGATAGCTAATTTCCGTTACTGAAACCCCCCACTCCCCTTCCAAACGCAATTGCCGCGGCAACTTTGTAATAAATTTTCTCGTGGTATTGCTGGGAAAATATTGCATGCTGCTGTTACTCGGCAGCACGACGAAGAAGCTGTTATCTTTAATCATACTCCTGTTTCGGACGCACGCTTTCTTTTGAACGCTTTCTCGCTCACCCGAGACAATTCTTGAGTATAAAAAATTCCGCCAATGAGCTCGTTATCGAGATCGCGTAAAATATAAACGAATGGAAGGCGGTTCGTAGATATACGATATATCTTGAATATTTCGTTGCTCCAACCCCGCTCATATGTTTTCGCGAACGCTGCTTTTGCGCTACTGATACGCACGAGATCACCAACCCTATATTTAGGCGTTTTAATTTTTGTTTTTTTCTTCGACGAGGGCGTGTATCGGCGAATGAGATTTTTTCGCGCAATAGCGGCATTTTCCAAATTTACCCCCGCAGGCTGCATACGTGTACCGCTATGCCTTGCGTGATTGTAAGCATGTACAAATTTTTGCAAAACATCTATATAGCGTTTGTTTCACGTGTATGTAAAATAGCGCCACATTCGCTCTTTCAGCGTACGATTGAATCTCTCGGCGATCGCTGCTTTAACATTAGGATTACGGGCAACACGAAAAGCGATTTGTTTTTTCTTCAAAAATTCCTGAAACGGAGCTCCGATAATTCCTTGCCTCGATCGCTTTGCAATTGATGGGGAACTCTATTGTTGCTACGAGCGAGTATACGAGCGAAAGGGCGCGATACATTTGCACTTGTTTTGTCGTGCAACGGCTCGACCCATGCATATTTCCTTAAAACATCGATGACAACTAACAGATAGACGTAGTTATCGTTGTATATCTTAATTGTGCGAAGATCGGCAAGATCAGCCTCCCATGAATCATCAATATTATTAACGTTGTATACTCGACGAGGAAATCACCTCCGTACGAATCGATGCATAGTATACGAATCCTGAGTTTCGAGCCATGGTAAAATTTTTTTTTTGCTAATTCTTCGATCGGTCATACTTTGTAAATGCTCTGCTCGCGAATAGGATGCCGGATGAGAGGGATCGAGATAAATCTTCTCGGGAGCCTTCATAATTTTAATGCTGACCAAGCAAATTGTTTCTGCCTCTTACACGGCGGTAGTAGTAGACCGCGACCTTGCTGCGGCCTCTTCTTATCGCCTTTCTCCTCCTCCTCCTCCTCTGAACCCGATACTATAATTGCCTCGCTGCTCACATCCTCGTAATCGCTGCTGCTGCTGCTGCTACCACCGTGGGGCGGTGATATGACACGTTTGCGCGGCGTTGATGCTCCGACGACTTTCTCTCGGAATATTTCGGGATTTCCGATAAATTCTTGCGGCGTCTGTATCTGTCGCAAGTGCTCGGCAAAGTGAGCTCTACCCGCGGGTTTTACTCGTTTTCTAGCTCGCATCGCGTCATTGATAAGATCGACAATGTTCGAATTTGGAATTCTTTTACCTCCAAAAGAAACAGCACCAGTCGCATCCCAACTAATATTTTTCTCCGCCAAAGCATTTCGGTGCAAATTGTGTAATAACAATTTTGCTTTCGCGCGAAATTTTTTCGGCACGCTATCGAGAATGAGCGTATCATTTAATCGTGATTTTGCAGCATGCGTTAATGCCGCATTATCTACTTCTAAATTTTTTACAGGTTCTTTCGACTCGATATTATCGCTCAGCTGTTTATTAGGGTCATCGTGCTGTGAGCGTAGAGCGAGTCGAAGAGATCTCTGAAGGACTTGAAGATAAGCAGACCACTTGTCTCTCTCACTCTCGTACGCCGCGGAGTTTAGTATTTTACTCATCTCGGCGTCCAAGCGAGAGAGCGGTGTGCCTACGGTCTGTACAGATTTGGCTGCTGCCGAGTCAGCTTTTTCTCGTTCGCCGAGACGATGTATACTATCATGTGGAATTAGAACCATTTTTCGAGCGTGCTCCATGTTTAATATAATGCAAAACGGTCGCAAGAAGTAGTTTGAGGAAAGCGCCGCTATTTTTAATAATTAGTCGCCTTTTATCCACCCAATTACCCCGTGTTTCAGCTAAACGCCGAAGAAGCGAAGCATGCCTCTGTGATCGATGTTTCTCTCGCGTGCCGAGGCTCACGTTACCGCGTAACACATTGAGCGCACACTCGCATATACCGCGTGTCAATGTCACGTCGGCTATACGTAAGACGACACGCTGCTGTTTTTGTGTGAGATAACACAATGCTCGCAACATTATTTTTTGCTTTTTACCGAGAGCTCCTCGCTCCCCCATTACAGGCGTATAACTGGTACGTTACGACTAGCGTCTCGGATTTTTATTTCTTTTCGCGGCGTATAAACGTAATGATATTGATCATCGGGAAATACGCAGGCGCGAAATCGACAATTGTCGGGTGTCGATTGTTTTAGATCGAGTAAGAGATAACCGTGAGGTGCTGAAGTTGCGTCAAAATATATCTCTTGTAAAAAACGTGGATTTTCCGGGCATACCTGACGCGCGAGATGCTGTATTTGAGCGCGATCACGCGGATTTTAAAAAACGACGATATAATTGGCGTTCAGGGAAATGTAGCGTTGCCCGTGCCCTTGATGAAATAAATTTTGCGTGATGTATATAATGCTTAAATTTTTATGATAGCTACCCTTGGTGAAAAGATCGACGATGCTATTATCCGAAGCTTCTCGCATTAGATCATCGATCACGATTAATTTTGGACGTTGATCATTCGAGTAGTCGGCGGCCTGAGGTAAACCCTCGCGAAATTCAATTTTATCGCCATACTCGGTATAACCGGGCTGCCATTCCGAGTAATAAAAAAGTATTCGTTCAAATCGAACATCGGCCATTTCACGCATATATTGAAAAAATTTGTTAACAAAATACGTTTTGCCACACCCAGAGGGGCCACATATCATAGAGGTCCATGGATGTTTCCACCGTGTTTCCATATCGTCGAGTGATATTCGAAACACAAAGTTTATTATTTCAATAAGCTGTCTCCGCGGCGGCGGCGGCCCGCGGTACAAGCTAATACCGCACGCGCGCGCGCGTGTCAACAAGCTGATTACGCGCGCGCCTTTTCAAGCTGATACCGCGCGCGCGCGCGCGTCTTATTTGCTTATATAGACGAGCACGCGGTAGTGTAATCTGAAACGTCACAATAAACGATGGATGCTTCGAGTATTTTTTTTTTTGCAAAAAGATTTTATTAAATATACTAAATGATGGTAATGATAATTATTTTGTACAGTTATAATTATTGCGAAAAAATTTCAATAAACATTCAGAAACACCGGATTGTTCGCAGGAATTTTTCTTATAATTTTTTTTTTGCCACTGTATTCGTCATATCGTTTTATTTATAAAACTGCGTGGAAGCGTCGGGTAACAAGGAATGCCGGGGCGCGCGGCGCGGGAGGCGAATCGCAACGCTCGAGAATAGTGTCCTCGCGATAGCAGCTTTGAGGAAGAGAAGGATGGCTGCAGCATAGGCGTAACCTTGCAGTACGATGCTTTAAAAAATATAACGCAACGCCGTAGTATAAGAATATTTTTATTTTACAAATAATATATATAAATGTGTACAATGTCTACATAGTCTGAAAAATATAACTTAAAGATATTGTTTATTAAAAATATTACAAATAATTGTCATTCATCACAAAAATCTATATTACATTTATTTTTTGCATACTATCATTTGTTCGTTCGTACAAATCCATACGGCAACGTACCATATTCTTCCTGGCGGAGACGCTTTACATTTACAGGAGCGCATGACTTTGTTTCTTCGCGCGATATAACTCTATGAAATTCTGTGCGACGAATCGCGTCGAATTTTATGGATGCCTCTCTATCACCCATCACGAATTAACGAATTGTCTCATAATTAACGTGGCGGCTATTTGCGAAATTTAAGGTGATGCCTTTAACTTTACACACTTCTGTCGTCGTACCGTCCGGTTTACGTATGATAAAAGCATAAAATTTCGGGCCACCCGATACAAACGAAGCAATATACGAGCCAACACCGTATTCGCTTAACTCGTCGCTAAGATCACCGAGAAATTGTCCGATCGGCGGTTCGTACTCTTGACTGCCCTCTCGGCTAACATAAATACATGAATCGGTATCGCAGTACAATATTCGCTGCCCGAGCACCTCGAGATATGTATATAATTTTAGCCGCGCCTGTGCTGTGGTATATGCCGCGATCACGACATTAGACGTCGGTGTTGGACGCATAGCCGAAGCACTGCTTACGTAATTAACGTACATTACCGGTAAAATTCCTACGACCTCGATTTCCGAACTCGTTAGTAAATCCATGAGCTCGCCCCGTGTTGAAACGATCACGGTAGCCGGTTGATTTTCTCGCTGGCCAAATTTACCCCAAAATGAATTTAGAGCTAATTTTGCGAGCGAACGAAGACCCGGATTTGCTTGCAAGGCATTAGCATCTAGGCGTATTCCCTCGGCTTCTTCATATGATTCGATAAAACGGTTTATAGCATCATCATCGTTATTATCAACGGCGGCTCCGCTTGCTTCTTGTTTAATTTTCAAAAAAGTATTAATATACTCGGCGAAAAGTCCGCCGCTTCGCGTCGCCGGATCATATCACGTTATTTCATACTGCTAGATTTCGTCAACGCAAATTATCGTATAACCGAGTGAGACTGCTTTTTTTAATTCATCTACGACCCATGTCCCCGCAAATGCTCGCGTGTTCGGATCTTCGTGCGTGCAAATTTCACTAGTATCCATTGTTTCGCAGCATGCCTTACATAGTGCGAATAACTATTTTCCATTAGTGCGGTAAGGCAATACCGGAAGATACAAATTTCGCGGCGCTAGTACAGTACACTTGACGAGGCCCTCGACACGCTCGAGATCGTTATTAGGACCGATTAGCTCGAGACATTCTTCCCCCACGTACAGTCGCGGATGGCCAATCGGAAATTTTCCCGTTTTGCATACCCAGGGATATAGAGAACAAACATCTACGTAGCGTATTTGTTCCCCATCCCCGACCTCGTACATGCTTACGAAATTTTCCGTTAGGCCACCGAAAATGCAGAGCGCGGGTCGAGCGGTGCGGATAACACCATGGGATGATTTTCAACGTACTGAATCATTTCGTTATTGCTCTTTAATAACTCATCATATTGACACTCCCATATTTCCTCTAATCCGTATCCTCGCGCTTTAATTCTACCCGATATCGCTAAAGTGCGCTCATACCGTTCATCCATCGTGTCACCGAATTTTAATCTCTTATCTCTGTTTACGCGATAACAACGAGGACAGCCGTGCCAGAAACAACCTTGAAACTGTAGTACGTGACGCGTATCAGCTGTTCGTAGTACCCGTCGACCGCGGGCAACCCCCCTGGTAAGCGATACTTTCTCGCGCGTCCGGCGTGAGCGATAACGACGGCTCGCTCTCGCTCAAGCCACACGAGCCACGAGACGGCCTTGCGCGATTGTTTATCCCCTCAGCGATAGCCACCAGGTGGTAATATAGCTATACGATCGGGCTTTAAAAAATGCTTGCGATATACCAGGGGTGTTAGTTGAAATTTGCCATTTTTCGATAAAGAAAACACTTAATTTTCAGAGGAATCTCAAAATTTTTTTATTCAAAGTATTGACCATTAGTTTCTACACATTTCGCCCATCTCTCAGGCAAATTAAGGATACCATCCCAAAAAACTTTTTTTCTTTCGAGGTAAACCATTCGACGAGCCATTTTTCGACTTCTTCAAAATTAGCGAAGCACTGCTCTGCAAGGGAGTGTCCCATCGATGCGAAAAGGTGATAGTCGGACGAGGCGAGGTCTGGAGAGTACCGCGGGTGTGATAATATTTCCCAATTAAGTGTTTTTAATGTGTCTTTCACCAGTTTAGCGGTATGAGACGGCGCGTTGTCATGTTGCAAGATAACTTTGCCATGTCTTCGGACCCATTCCGGTCGTTTTTCGATCAACGCATAATTCAAATTGATCATTTGTTGTCGGTAGCGATCACCGTTTCATCAGGTTTTAACAACTCGTAGTACACCACACCACACTGGTCCCACCAAACACAGAGCATTGTCTTACGGCCAAAGCGATTTGGCCTTGCAGTCGATGGGCCGGCTTCACCAGGTGTAAGCCATGATTTTTTTCGCTTCGGGTTCTCAAAATAAATCCACTTTTCGTCCCCCGTGACAATTCGATGCAGAAAAGATTTCCTTTCGAATCGTTGAAGCAGCATTTCACAAACGGTTTTTCGACTTTCCATTTGTCTATCGTTCAGCTGGTGTGACACCCATTTTCCATACTTTTGGATCTTTCCCATGGCTTTTAAACGTTGGCAAATTGCTCTTCGAGTCACATTTAGTGTTTCTCCCAATTTTTGTTGCGATTGGGTTGGATCAACATCCAATAACGCCTGCAATTCCTCGTCTTCGAACTTTTTCGCTGCACCAGGATGTTCATTGTCTGTCAAATCGAAATCTCCACTTTTAAATTGACGAAATCATGTCTCACATGTTCTAATCACTGGAGCATGTTCGCCATAAGTTTCTACCAGCAACCGGTGAACTTCAGCTGCTTTTTTCTTTTGATGAAATAAGAAAAGCAACGAATGCCGCAAATGCGATTTACTTGGAACGAAACTCGACATATTCCCTGAGGTAAACAAATATGACGCTATTGTTTTGGCGGAATGTGACTTGCGTATTTTTGTAGGTTTATGTCAATAGAAAAAAATGACATACATGCCAAATCATAGAAATGTATACATATTGCTAGCGACATCTACTGGTAAAACCGGAAAACTTCAACTAACACCCCTGGTACTAATGAGCACGCCGCAGCTATAGTACAGCTTTCGTCAAAAGGGCATACATTCCCGCTCGAATAAAAAGTTTTCGAAAAGCCAGACACGCTCGACGTAACACCGTCACGTCGTTGCGACAGTAGCGTAAAAATTCTTTCGAAAAATCAAATTCATAACCCGCACGACTCGACTCTTTGTGCCATGCTAAAAAACGTTCGCGATCAGCCGAGAATATCGTGTCGGGTGAATAAAAATTTACCGATGGTAATGGTCCGATATAATTTTGATTTTCGGGTCTATTGAATAAATGCGGGAATGTACCCTTCGTTACTATCGCCGCGAAGCCGAATGCTTTCGGTAGCGCACTAAGCGACATTGGAAGATAGTTTAAGCTATCAAGAAAAATGACATTTCCGACGCGCATTGAAATAATTTTTGTACCGCACATTATGAGCGAAGGCAACTGCGTCTTTTTATTTTCGATAAGATAACGCAAAATAAATTGGCCGTCAAACCCCCTAGCATTATGCGCAATACAAATAGTTTTCGCGAATTTCGAAGTCATAGCTAACTCCACGAGAGAAGCTATCGGTTCATTCGCAAATACAAATTCCCGTTCGCCGCAAACTCGGCAGGATGTCTCAATATTGACATCGTCTAGACATGTCAAGCATACCCTTTGTACCACGCATAGATTTGGCACGTGAACACGGGTTAAATTGTCGCCGGGTAAATGAGTATGTTGCTCCGTCTCGAAATCATAAAATAACAATTGCAATGATAAATCTTTTTTTAAATTTACTGCGGATAGACTGGCACTTTTAACCGGAGAGATGAAACAGTGATGACTTGTTGGGCGAGTACATCTACACGTGGTACAAAATATCAGTCCGCAAACATGAGTGCCCTTTGACGCGCTTTTCACGAGACGCGAGCAATTACGACAAATTTTTAATGCCTGGCAGACGCTCGACCCGCGTTTAATTTTGCAACCACGCACTGTTTGTTCTTTCGGCTGCTTGCGTAACGCAAAACACTCTGCTCCGACAAATGATCGATTACAATCGTGGCAATGCTTTAATACATCTCGCTCGTTTTTACAGCGCTCAGATTTACATCGAGAGCATTGTTTAGAGCAACGATGCTCGTACACTCGTGTATAGCGCGCGTTACATAATGTGCAAAATCCGCGACTCCCGAGCGCCCCGACAAGATTCAATATAGGTTGGAAATGATGCGCACGCTCGTAATCCAAAATATACAGCGTATGTTTAATGCGACCTATGAGCGTAATTACAGTATCGCGACCATCGTAAAGCGCTTGAGAACGTTTTCCAAACGAAAGAAATTCATATACCACGATCGCGATACCCTCGTAAGCGAAATATCCTTGAAATTTACGAATTTCGCGTAATCCGCAACCCCTTGATGGTAATTTTACTCGCGCCATACGCGCAAGTTCTAACGCCTCGGTACGTTGATAATCACGACACCCGTCGCGAATTCGCTGCCACTTTTTGTGTAAATCGACGCTTCGCAGCTCGCCGCGCTCGGCGTAAACGAGTGCAGTGACAAGGGAGCGCGGTAGACACAAATTATCGCGATCGTTTATAGACAAAATCGATCTTTTAGCCACGGCCTCGTGCGTGAGAGGAATACCCCCACCAGCACCCTGAACCCCGCGTACCACACAAGTTCTCATCTCAAACATGCCATTATCTATTCTAAATTCCCGAGCACTCTGCGCAATATTATTAATAAGTGCCCAAATGTCACCTGGAGTATATTCACGTACGGGACGAAAAGAGAGCCACGCAGGCCCGTTTGTGAAAGCCGGTGTCGTAAAAGTCATCCCGGCGTAATCATAAGGCTCGCACGATTCCGTAAGATGCGTGAGAATATCCCGTATGGCTCCTTCGAGCCATGGCAAATGATCGGCGCTCGCTGGTGGCTGACGGATGTGAAAAATCGTTTCACGGCCGCGAGTTTTAAATCGAGGGAAATAACAAGTTCCCCACGGATGATTTCGAAACGACGACCAGGCGGTAAAATATCCTCTCCGTCACCACCGCTGCCGCCGCCGCCGCCGCCGGTTTGATAAACTGTAACAAAATTAGATACCAATTTTTTTTTTATGGAAAAATGACAAAATGGCTCGTGTTAATTACTAATAAGCGTACATTTTTATCAATCGTAACCCTCCGCAGCACCAGGGTAACGATTACGCAGCTCGTCGTCCACGGGGCGTTGCCTGATCAAAAAGATATCCTCCAGAAATATCCGCGTTGTGTCCGAGGAATATCCTGTTTTTTTGTATGTAATGACGAGCTGTGTTTTCGCGACAATAATATTTAGATATATGATTCATTTACCCGAATCTGACTCCGAAGGTATTTCTTCTTCTTCTTCTTCTTCTGTTTCTTCTCGTTCTGTTTCGTATTCTTCTTCCTCCGAGCTGCTTGTGTCGGATGCTGCTATCGCTGATATTGGAGACGGTGACTCGCCTGAATCCGATGCTGGTCCGCAGGCCCCTGACGGCCCGGCTATTGCACCGTCAGGTTGATGAGACGGCCCCGCTATTGCAGCATCAGGTTCATGCATTGGTCCCGTTATGCGAACTGAATCGAGACCGTAAATTGGCCGTCGCCTGGTATCGATCCATTTGTTTTTGTGCGGATTATCATTGTCGCTAGAATAATACTCGCTCTCCGAATCCGTGCGGCCCTCCTCGACGAAATCATACGCGTCGGCCTCGTCAGAGCGCATGGCTTGATAACGCTTGACTGAATAATTACATCGGATTTTAGTAAAAATTAACAGCTAAAGCGTGATAAAATACTTACTTCGTTCTGCGAATATTCCCTGTAATTCGAGGTCTTCTGTCCAACGGCGTCTTTGGATCACTCTAACTAGCGAATCAATCAAAGGCTGCGCGTGAAACATTCCCGAATTATACGCGCAAAGAATATCACGTTTGGGACACGCGTACAGTGCGCCACGAATTTTTCGAAGCACCACGCGAGCGTCAAGATGCCACAGCATATCATATTGTCTAAGTTTCAGCTTTCGCGAAGCAGCGGTATCACGATTAATTAAAAACTTTATCAATCGTGCGAGAATATAACGAGGAATAATGCGCACCATGATGATGAAACGTTGGCGTCGTATCTCTCTAATTGACTAACGATTATGGATAGATGCGCTCGCATTTAAGTATGTAGAAGGTGCAAATCGAGCAATTTTGCGCCTCAAGAAACTAATGCTAAAAAGGATCGGTTTGAGGAGGGCGGGGTGTTACGATTCATAAGACGGACGTATGCGAGAAATTAATCCTCCGCTTATTGGTTTCGATTCACGCTACTTTGAGACTACGCATGTTTAAAATCTCTATATAGAGGAATCGATTTCGTGCTCTCGTGTTGATAATTATGCCCAGCTTTGCATTTTTTTATGGCGCGTGGCGCGAAGTGAAACCGCCGAGTTCGCGCGCGCCTGGCGCTATGAAATCTGATCCGGAGACGATTTTATTTTCATTGTGCGGGTAAGCAGAAGGTATGCGTGTGAATATCTGCGGCGGTATTTCAAAAGGAAACAGGGCGTCGATATTTCTAATTCTGCGATACCACTCATTGGTTCGAAAATCGGTGTTCTGGTGGGGGGATAATGCTTAAATGAGCGGAGTAACCGTTTTTCGCGTCATTCGAATTCGCGAACTCGAAACATCGACGAAATGGAGAGCACCGGGGTAATAAAAGTAGAGCGCCGCGCCAATTCACCGCATCTAGCGATGTGCGTTCTATACGGGATAAACAACTCGTTCGGAAAATTAATTACCGCCGGGCTCGAATTGTCGTTGGATAGCGGGATTCTAACTCCCGTAGTGAAAATATTGTCAAATTCTTTTTCCGGTATAACGCTTAGCGTAGATGAGTGGAATCAATTTAAAAACGAGTACCCTTGAATTACGCATTACTTCGACGTCTGGGGGAAGGAGGCTGAAAATATGTACGGGACTCGTACGATTCATGGAAAGCATTACGTGCTTCTAACATCGTGTTATCAACAGTCAGCAATCTGTTTGGGTAGCAACAAGGGGAGCACTGAGGGAAAAGGAATGGTCGCCGGGATGACATCAAACCATAGTCAGCAAAAATACTCCTCGAATATCGTGCTACAGCGTTCAACCTTCAAAAATCTCGTGGAAATAACTAGATGTGTAGATCTACATATCCAACGTCTGCTTCGCGACAGTTCGGCTGTTAACTTGTGTATGCGCGCTGTGATATCATATGTCAGAAAACACATAGGAGACAAAATGCATCGCGCAGCTACCGTGCAGTTTCTCGAATCGAGAGAGAATTATGAAAAAATACTCGAGCAAATGCGTAGCGAGCTGACAAATGCCTATCCAGAGTTTGTAGAAAACTCATTGGAATTAATTTTATCGTATATAACCGCGCAGTATCGAGATAAAATTTCGGACTTCGCAGCA